>CAUYUJ010017170.1:2071995-2161995 GCA_963575745.1 Prorocentrum cordatum | reverse complement strand
CGTCGTCGGCGTCGTCGTAGTCGTTGTCGTCGGTGTCGTCGTAGTCGGTCTCAAGAGGTTTTGCAATCCAAGTTGCGGGTGGGTGGGTGGGATGTTTGCAAGAGCGTGGGATGTGGCAACTCATGGGTCAAAATCGATGCACCACATAGATTGCACTATATAGATTGCACAAAATCTATTGCACCACGTACATCGCTCCAAGTATATTGCACCACAACGATGGCCCCTCATACATCGATATGTGTATATTTTCATATGCACATGGCGCAGTATCGATTGCACCACATAGGTTGTACCACGCATGTGGCTCCACGTAGATTGCACAACCTAGAGTGCTTCACATAGGTTCTCTTTTTTAAAACAAGAGATAGGTTCTGCCACCTCCCCCCCGGACTTATCGACTCCCCAGGATCATATGCAAAACACATGATTCTGACCCAATGTCCATCCTACCTGTGAATTCAAAATGTCACAGCCAGGCCGGTATCAGTACCCCCCGCCACCCTGTGCCATAAAAAGCGATGCGTGAGCATTCGATTATCAATAATCCGGAGTTTTCAAGGATCCCTTGCAAATCATGGGACGAAGTGCGCACGCGCGCGTCGTCTCGCGCGCATGCCGACATCCTTCAAAAACAACCGGTTTCGGACGGGTTTCAAAATCGAGTGTTCAAAACATAGAATTCTGAGGGTTTCGCGACGCGGACTTTCAACAAAAGCGTGCGCGCGCGCTCTTGCGAGTTCTCCAGAAAACTTTTAAATTTTCAACATGTTCATAAACTGCTACCCGGCGTGTTTCGCGCGCGCGTGTCGAAATTGTTCGAGCGCCCTTGCGCGCGCGCTGGGGTGGAACGAGCCGTGCCAACAATTACCATGCGCGCCACTCTCGCGCGTCTGCAGCGCGCGCATTTCGAATTTCTCCCAAAACCTTCATCACCGACGCGAAGACGCCGTCATCGTCGTCGGCGTGATCAGCATCGGTGCCGTCACTGGCTGCCCCGCGTCGTTGTCAGCATCGTCACCAGCGTCGGTATGATCATCGTCGTGTACTTGTCGGCGTTGCCATGGTACCGAGCCCGCCCAAGTCGCCGACTCGCACTGAAGTGCCCGCTGGGATGTGCCGAGCGGTCAGCGCCACCGCGTTTGCGTCGGTCGCGCCAAACTAGGTGGCCGCTGCGCCCGCAGAGATGCACCAGCCAACACCCAGCGCTCATCGCAATCGCTTCCGCATGGGTTTTGCAAACCAAGTTGCGGGTGGGTGGGCGGGATGATTGCGCGAGCAGTTGAGTTGACAACTTCCAGTTTGGCAAGTGAATTGCACCACGTAGGTTGCGCCGCATGAGCTTCGCAACGCATGTTGGGCAACGTAGAATGCACGGCTCATATTGCACCATATATGTTGCACCGCGTATATTGTTCCACATACTTTGCACGGTATGGGTTCTCCTTTCTAAGAGAAGGAATCGGATCAACCTCTCCCCCGCCAGACTTAACCGCTTACCTTGCGTATTGCAATGTACATATGATTCTGTGCCATCGTCCACCCTGAATTGAAATTCGCATCATCCGCACCATCCCAGCCAGACCCTTTTCGCCCCCCCATCCTTTGCAAAACAAATTCTTCGCGCGCGCTCGTTTATCGCAGCCTGTCAGTTATCAAGAACCCCTGGCCCAAAAATGAGGCGACGCGCACTGGCGCGCGTCGTCGCGCGCGCATGGCGGGACCTGTCCAAAACCTTTCAGGTTTCGCGCGGATTTCAAGATCGAGCGCCCCGAAGCACATAAACAGAAATGGTTTGCCAATGAGAACTATCAAATAAGCTTGCTCGCGCGCTCTCGGGCACTCGTAAGAAAAAGCCATCGGTTTTCAACGTGTTCATGAAATGGTGCCAAACGGGCCTCCGGCGCGAACGTGTCGAAATCGGTCGAACGCCCTTGTGCACTTGCTGTCGCAAGTATCCCTTGCAACGCATGTGGCGAAGTGTGCGGGCGCGCGTCGCCGCGCGCGCATGCCGGAACCCTTCGCAAACCCCGTGCTTCGTACGGATCTCAAAATCGAATGTCCCAAAACCATATAGAAGCACATGGATTGGTACCGTCAGATTTTGCAGAAAGATTGCGCGCGCGCTCTTGCAGCTTCTCAACAAAACCATGTGGTTTTCAACCTGTTCATTTAATTCGGGCCATATGATTCTCAACAAAACCATATGATTTTCAACGTGCGGGCCTCTCGCGCCGCATGTTGAAATCATTCGAACGCCTGTGCGCGTTTTTTTTTTGGGGGGTGCGCGATCCGCGTCGAATAATACCTTTCGGGTCACTGTCGCGAGTCGGCCGCGCGCGCATCTCGAATCCCTTTCAAAACCATCGTCGCCGACGCGAGGGCGCCGTCATCGTCGTCGGCGTGATCAGCGTTGGCGCCCGCGCTGGCCGCGCCTTCGTCGGTGCGAACATCGTCGCCAGCGTCGCTACCATCACCGTCGTGTCTACCGTTGTCGACGTTGCCATGATACCGCGACCGCCCAAGTGGCCGACTCGCAGTGACGTGCCCGCTGGGTAGTGCCCAGAGGTCAGCGACGCCGCGGCTGCGTCGGTCGCGCCAAACTACTTGGCCGCTGCGCGCGCGGGCATGCGCGGGCTAGCGCGGCCGCAGGGGCCTCCCTGGCTGGCCGGCAATGGGCCCCGTTGCGTCTTCGGCAGAAAATATAATGCGCGCGCGTTCGTTTATCGCGCGCCATCAGTTTTCAAGGGCTCCTTGCCAACGCGCGGAGCGAAGTGCACGCGCGCCCGTCGCCGCTCGCGCGCCGAAATCTGAGGGGCAACTTCTAGGTTTCGCAAGGGCGTGGACATCGAGTTCCCCGAACAGATGACAGCACATGGTTTCGCAACGAGGCTGTTAAAACAAGCTTGCGCGCGTGCTCTTGCGATTTCTTGCGGATGCCATCGGCTTTTCAACATTTAGTATCACGCGACCAACTGGGCCTCGCCCGCGCGCGTGCCGACGTCGCTCGGGCGCCCTGGCGCGCGCGTTGTCGCAGGAATCCTTCGCGACAGAAGTGGCGAAGTGCGCGCGCGCGCCGTCGTGTGCGCGCGTGTTTGAATTCTTTGACATCTATAGGTTTCGTAGGAATTTCAAAACCGAGTGCCCCGAAAACATATGAAAATACATGGTTTTGCAGGATCAATTTTCAGAAAAGCTGCGCTCGCGGTCTTGCGAAAACCATAGGGTTTTCAACGTGTCCATTGAATTCGGCCAAGCGGGCCTTTCGCGCCGCGCGTCGACATCACTCGAACGCCCTTGCGCGCGTGTTGGGGGGGCACGATCCGTGCCAAATAGTACCGTGCGGGCCCCTCTCGCGCGTCGGCCCCGCGCGCGTCTCGAACTCCTTCCAAAACCTGCGTCGCCGACGCGAGGGCGCCGTCGTCGTCGTCGGCGTGATCGGCATCGGCGCCGGCACTGGCCGTGCCGTCGCCGCTGTCAGCATCGCCACCAGCGTCGCTACTGCCATCATCGTGTCTGCCGCTGTCGACGTTGCCATGATGCCGCGACCGCCCAAGTTTCCGACTCGCAGTGACGCGCCCGCTGGGTAGCGCCCAGAGGTCAGCGCCACCGCGGCTGCGTCGGTCGCGCCAAACTACCTGGCCGATGCGCGCGCGAGCATGCGCGGGCTAGCGCGGCCGCAGGGATGCACCAGCCAACGCCGAGCATTCATCGCAATCGCCGCCGCCCGTGTTTTGCCGGACATGGCGCGGGCGGGTGGGTGGGGTGATTGTGCGAGGAGAGGAGTTGACGACTCACTGCGAACAGAAGCTGGTTCTCCTTTCTAAAACAGCATTCGGATCCGCCCCCCCGGGTTTGTCGCCCCCCTTGTCGCATCGCAATATGCATATGATTTTGCCCCATCGTCCATCATCCTCTGCAACGAACATTATGCGCGCAAGCTCGTTTATCAATGACCATCAGTTTTCAAGTATCCCTGACAACAAATGGGAGGAAGTACGCGCGCGCGTCGTCGCGCGCGCATGCCGGATTCCTTCGAAAACCTCCGGTATCGGAAGGATTTCAAAATCGAGTGCCCCAAAAACATATAACAACACATGGTTTCGCAACGCGGATTGTCAAAACAAGCGTGCGCGCGCGCTCTTGCGTCTTCTGGGCTCCGCGCGCGCGTGTCGAAACTGTTCGAATGTCTTTGCTCGCGTGCCGTCGCGAGAACCCTCTGCAACAGATGGGGCGAAGTGCATGCGCGCGCGTCGTCGCGCATGCCGAAATTCTCCAACATTCTTCGGTTTCGCAACGGTTTCAAAACAGAAGGTCTTTATAAACGCATTCAAAAACACCAGGTTTCGCAACGACTGTTTTCTTTTCAAAAGCTTGCGCGCGCGCTCTTGCGAATGCTTGAGAAAACCATGTGTTTTTCGACCTCCTCGTGGAATTCTGCCAAACGGGCCTCTGGCGCCGCGTGCCGACATCATTCGCGCGCCCTTGCTCGCGTGCTGGGGGGGCGCGATCCGTTTCGTGTGAAACCGTGCGGGCCACTCTCGCGCGTTGGCCGCGCGCGCGTGTCGAACTCCTTCCAAAACCTTCGTCGCCGTCGCGAGGACGCCGTCATCGTCGTCGGCGTGATCAGCATCAGCGCCCGCGCTGGCCGCGCCTTCGTCTGTGCGGACATCGTCGCCGGCATCGCCGATATCCTCGTCGCGTCTACCGTGGTCGGCGTTGCCGTGATACCGCGCCCGCCCAAGTCGCCGACTCGCAGTGGTGTGCGCGCTGGGGTGCGCCCCGCTGTCAGCGCCGCCGCGGCCGCGTCGGCGGCGCCAAACTAGCTGGCCGCTGCGCCCGCGCGATAGGGTTGGCGCGGCCGCCCGGATGCGCCAGTCAACGCCAAGCATGCATCGCAATCGCCACCGCGTGGGCACTGCAAACCACCCAAGTTGCGGGTGGGTGGGTGGGGTGTTTGCTTGAGCGGTGGAGGTGGTCAGGCGCGGAGCGGGGTAGTCACGTGCACAGCGTAGATTCTCTTTTCTAAAAACAGAATAGACTCTGCCCCCCCCCCCCCCGGACTTAACGCTTCCCCCTGGGATAGTAGAATTTCATATATATATATATGTGTGTGTATATATATATATTCTGCACACTCGTCCATCCTAAATATGAAACCATATCATCCCAGCTAGGCCGGTTTTCCCCCCCTGAGGTTCCTTGGTAAAAAAAAAAACACTATGCGGTGACATTTTTTGTTCTAACAAAACACTTTTTCGCGAATCCCTTGCAAAAAAAGGGTCGAAGTGCGCGCGCGCGCGTCGTCGCGCGCGCATGCCGAAATCCTTCAAAAACTTTCGGTGCCGGAAGGATTTCGCAATCGAGTTTCCAAAACACATACAAAAACATAGGGTGTCGCAACACTGACTTGCTAAAAAAACTTCCGCGCGAGCTCTTGCGTAATCTTAAGAAAACCATAGGTTTTTCAAGATTTTCACAACATCCTATTAAACGGGCTTCGCGCGCGCATGCCGAAATCTGTCGAACGCCCTTGCGCGTGTGCCGTCGCGAGAATCCTTTGCAACAAGTGTGACCAAATGCACACGCGCGCGTCGTCGCGCGCGTTTGCCGAAAACCTTCAAAACCCGTCGGTTTCGGACGGATTTCAAAATCGTGTGTCCAAAAAACCTACAACATCCCAAGGTTTCGCAACACGGATTTTCAAGAAAAGCGTGCGCGCGCGCTCTTGCGTCGTCGTTCGTCGTCGTCGCCGTCCTCCCTCCTCCCGCGTCGTCGTCGTCGTCGCCTACGTCGTCCTCTGCCTTTCCTCGTGTTCGTCGTCGTCGTCCTCTTTGGCGTCGTGGTCGTTTCCGTCGTCGTTGTCGCCGTGGTCGTCCTTCCTCCTCCTCCCTCGTCGTCGTCGTCGTCCGTCGTCGGCGTCTCGTCGTCGTCCCTCCTATTTCGTCGCCGTCGTCGTCGTCGTCGTCGTTGTCGTCGTCGTCGTCTTCCCTCCTCCCTCGTCGTTGTCGTCGTCGGCGTCGCCGTCCTTCCTCCTTCTTCGTCGTTCGCGTCGTCGCCGTCCTCCCTCCTCCCTCGTCGTTGTCGTCGTTGTCGTCGTTGTCGCCGTCGTCGTCCTTCCTCCTCCCTCGTCGTCGCCTTCGTTGGCGTCGTCGTCGTCTTCGTCGTCGTCGGCGTCGGCGACGGTGCCGTCGTCGAAGTCGTCGGAGACGTCGTCGGTGTCGTCGTCGTCGTCGTCGTTGTCGTCGGTGTCGTCGAAGTCGGTCTTAAGAGGTTTTGCAAACCAAGTTACGGGAAGGTGGGTGGGATGTTTGCGCGAGCAGTGGAGATGACGACCTCAAGTTCAGCAGAGTGGATTGCACCGCGTAGATTGCAGAACGCAGATCGCTCGATGTAGATTCTCTTTTCTAAAAAAGAATAGACTCTACCCCCCCCGGACTTAACGCTTCCCCTTGGGATAATACGATTTCATATATATATATATATATATTCATTCTGCACACTCGTCCATTCTAAATATGAAATCATATCATCCCAGCTAGGCCGGTTTCCCCCCCCTGAGGGTCCCTTGTAAAAAACACTATGCGGTGACATTTTTGGTTGTAACATAGCACTTTTTCATGAATCCCTTTGCAAAAAATGGGACGAAGTGCGCGCGCGCGCGCGTCGTCGCGCGCGCATGCCGAAATCCTTCAAACACCCTCGGTGCCGGAAGGATTTCGCAATCGAATTTCCAAAAAACATACATAAGCACAGGGTTTCGCAACACAGAGTTGCTAAAAAAGCTTCCGCGAAAGCTCTTGCGAAATCTTAAGAAAACCATGGGTTTCAAGATTTTCACGAAATGCTACCAAACGGGCTTCGCGCGCGCTCATGTCGAAATCTGTCGAACGCCCTTGCGCGTGAGCCGTCGCGAGAATCCTTTGCAACAAATGGGACGAAGTGCAGACGCGCGCGTCGTCGCGCGCGTATGCCGAAAACCTTCAAGACCCATCGTTTCGGAAGGATGTCAAAATCGTGTGTCCAAAAACCCTACAAACACACAAGGTTTCGCAACACGGATTTTCAACAAAAGCGTGCGCGCGCGCTCTTGCGTCGTCGTCGTCGTCGTCGTCGTCGCCGTCCCCCCTCCTCCCGCGTCGTTGTCGTCGTCGTCGTCGTCGCCTACTCGTTGTCGCCGTGGTCGTCCTTCCTCCTCCTCCCTCGTCGTCGTCGTCGTCCGTCGTCGGCGTCTCGTCGTCGTCCCTCCTATTTCGTCGTCGTCGTCGTCGTCGTCGTCGTCGTCGTCGTCGTCGTCGTCGTCGTCGTCTTCCCTCCTCCCTCGTCGTTGCCGTCGTCGGCGTCGCCGTCCTTCCTCCTTCTTCGTCGTTCGCGTCGTCGCCGTCCTCCCTCCTCCCTCGTCGTTGTCGTCGTTGTCGCCGTCGTCGTCCTCCCTCCTTCCTATTGTCTTCGTTGGCTTCGTCGTCGTCGTCTTCGTCGTCGTCGTCGGCGTCGGCGTCGTTGTCGTCTTCGTCGTCGTCGACGTCGCGTCGTCGTCGTCGTCGTCGTCGTCGTCGTCGTCGTCGTCGTCGGCGTCGTTGACGTCGTCGTCGTCGTCGGTGTCGTCGTTATCGTCGTCGTCGGCGTCGTCATCGTCGTCGTCGTTGTCATCGTCGTCGTCGTCGGCGTCGGTCGTCGTCGTCGTCGTCGGTGTCGTCGTCGTCGTCGTTGTCGGCGTCGTCGAAGTCGTTGGAGACGTCGTCGGTGTCGTCGTAGTCGTTGTCGGCGGCGTCGTCATCGTCGTTGTCGCTGTCGTCGTCGGCGTCGCTGTTGTTGCCAGGTGCCATGTGGTACCCACCGTCACGGTCTTAATAGATTTTGCAAACCAAGTTGCGGGTGGGTGGGTGGGATGTTTGCGCGAGCAGTGGAGTGGACAGTTTCAAGACGGTCAAGATTAGTTGCACAACGTAGATCGCACTACGCATATTGCACCAACTATGCTGTTCCCGCGTGGTTTCCCCGCGTAGTTTGCACGGCGTGTATTCTCTTTGACGCAAAAGAATTGGGACTCCCCCGCTCCCCGCGGGTTTATCCATGCAGTTTTTGTGGTGCAGTTTACATGCGATTCTGCCCCATCGTCCATCCTAAATGTGGACTCGTACCATCTCAGCCGAGCCAGTATCGATCTTTCCCTGCCATCCTCTGCAAAACATATTATGCGCGCGCACTCGTTTATCAATGATCGTCAGTTTCCAAGAATCCTTTTGTGAAAAACGGGGCGAAAGGCACGTGCGCGCGTCGTCGCGCGCGCATGCCAAAATCCTTGGAAAATCCGGTGGTTTCGTAAGGATTGCAAAATCGACAGTCCCAAACACATATAAAACCACATGATTTCGCAACGCGGTTTTCCAAGCAAAAAAGCGCGCGCGGTCTTGCGAATTCTTAAGGAACCAGAGTTTTTTCAACTCAACATTGTCAGACACTACTATCAAGCGGGCTTCGCGCGCGCACGTCGAAATCGTTCGAACGCCTTTGCGCACGCGCCGTCGCGATAATCTTTTTTAAGAAATGGGACGAAGTGCGCGCGCGCAACGTCGCGCGCGCATGCCGAAATCCTTGAACAACCTTCGGTTTCGCAGCGGTTTCAAAACCGATTACCCAAACAACATCCAAACGCACAAGGTTTCGCAACATGGATTTTCAGACAGCTTGCCAATTCTTGGGAATCCTTGCGCGCGCAAGTGCGCGCGCTCTTGCGAGTCCTTGAGCAAACCATCGTTTTTTTCAACCTCCTCATGGAGTTCGGCCAAACAGGCCTCAGGCGCCGCATGTCGACATCATTCGCACGCCTTTGCGCGCGTGCTGAAGGGGGGGCGCGATCCGTGCCGCATGAAAACCATGCAGACCACTCTCGCGCGTCGGCCGCGTGCGCGTGTCGAATTCTTTCCAAAACCTTCATCACCGACGCGAGGACGCCGTCATCATCGTCCGCGTGATCAGCATCGGCGCCCGCGCTGGCCGCGCCTTCGTCGGTGCGAACATCGTCACCAGCACCGCCACTATCATCATCGCGTCTACCGTAGTCGGCGTTGCCATGATACCGCGCCCGCCCAAGTCGCCGACTCGCAGTGGTGTGCGCGCTGGGGTGCGCCCCGCTGTCAGCGCCACCGCGGCCGCGTCGGTGGCGCCAAACTAGCTGGCCGCTGCGCGCGCGTACTAGGGTTGGCGCGGCCGCAAAAATGCACCAGCCAACGCCAAGCATGCATCGCACTCGCCACCGCATGAGTTCTGCAAGCCAAGTTGCGGGTGGGTGGGTGGGACGTTTGCAAGAGCATGGGGTGTGTTAAACCATGGGCAACATTCAAAGGTACCACATATATTGCACCACGTATGCTGTGCCACTTATATGGTTCCACGTACATTTCCCAGTATGTGTACATGTATATGTATGTATGTATGTATGTATGTATGTATGTATGTATGTATGTATGTATGTATGTCTACGTGTATGCCTGTCTATATGTTTGTTTGTCTGTGTGTCTGTATGGTTGTATATCTGTATATATGTATATATGAGTGTATATACATATATATGTATGTATGTATCTATATATACACCAAAATATAGTATATTGCTAGAAGCACACTGTCTTCACGCTGGCTACCAACTTCAAATTGGATCATTGTAGAGGGGGCCGGACAAGGCCGCGTGCGCGCTCCCCAGCGCGCCCCGTGCGGCAGGGAGGGGGGAGGTCCAGCGGACAACAACCTGTTTTTATGACCATGCAGGTGTTGCTTTTTCCCTAAACCGTGTTTGTACTGATGGGGTTCTTATTTTTTGTATAAGGAGCTTGGCTCCTTTGTCGGGTCCGCCGCCTTGTGGTCGCTGTCGCCGCCCCGTCGCCGCCTCGTCGCCGCCCGTCGTCTGGGCTGCGTTGTTAGGTCCGCCGCCTTTGGTCGCCGTCGCCGCCCCGTCGCCGCTACGTCGCCACCGCCCCCTTTGCTCCCCCCCGTTGCAATCGCATTACATCGTATTGCATTGCTTCGCATTGCTTTGCATTGCTCTGCATTGCTTTGCACGGTTTTGCATTGCGTTGCATTGCTGTGCAGTGCTTTGCAATGCTTTTCGCTAATGTGCGTTGCTTTGCATTGCGTTGCGTTGCTTTGCATTGCTATCGCGTTGCTTGTGGTTGTTTTGCATTGCTTTGGATCGCATCGCGTTGCTTTGCATTGCTATCGCATTGCTTTGCATTGCTTGGCGTTGCGTTGCTACTCGTTGCTTCACATTGCTATCCCATTGCATTGTTTTGCGCCACTTTGCATTGCATCGCATTGCTTAGCATTGCATCGCATTGCTTTGCATTGCATCGCGTTGCAATCGCATTGCTGTGCGTTGCAATCGCATTGCTTCGCATTAATGCGTTGTTTTGCCTTACTTTGTGTTGCTTTGCATTGCAATCGCATTGCTTCGAATTGCATAGCTTTGCATTTCTTGCATTGCATTGCGTTGCGTTGCTTTGCATTGCAATCGCTTCACAAGGCTTTGCATTGTGTTGCATTGCTTTGCGTTGCCTTGCATTGTTTCGTACTGCTTTGCATTGCGTTGAATTGCTTTGCATTTCTTTTCCTTGCTTCTCATTGCTTCGCACTGCTTTGCACCACATATATTCCACCACATGTATTGCACTGTTTCAATTGTACCGCATTGATTGCATCACTGTTTGGGGTCCATGCTGGCTAATACCTTTAACAGGGGAGGAGGAGAAAGGATAGAGAATAGGCGAGAGAGGATATAAGCAGGCTAGATGCGCTCGCTCAATATCTGACGTCCCTGTTTCTCTTCATCATTCATTTCTTTACTCCGTAGCCATTCTGGCTCAAGGAGGCTCCAACAGTTGCCGCCGTGTCTTGGCAAGGGCTGTCGTTTCGCATTCGCTAGTAGGCAACATGGGTATCGACATTGAAGCCGGCGGCCGTGTCAAGACCAAAAAGCGTATCACCACAACTGGCAATCCGTACATCCGGCTCCTGTGCAAGCTGTACAAGTTCTTGTCCCGCCGTACGGACTCGAAGTTCAACAAGGTCATTTTCAAGCGGCTCAACATGACAAAGAAGAACAAGCCACCCCTCTCCATCTCCAAGCTGGCCAAGCTGATGGAAGGCAAGGACGGGAAGGTTGCCGTCCTGGTGGGCACGATCACGGACGACAAGCGGCTCTACGAGGTGCCGAAGCTCACGGTTTGCGCCCTGCGCTACACGGAGACTGCCCGCGCGCGCATCCTCAAGGCCGGGGGCGAGTGCATCACCTTCGACCAGCTCGCCCTCCGTGCGCCGATGGGCCAGGGCACAGTGCTGCTGCGCGGCCCCGTCAAGTCTCGCGAGGCCGAGCGCTACTTCGGCCGGGCACCGGGCGTGCCCCACAGCTCCACGAAGCCCCGCGTGCGCTCCAAGGGCCGCAAGTTCGAGCAGGCGCGCGGCAAGCGCGCGTCGCGAGGCTACAAGGTGTGAGGAGCAAGACCTGTGCAGCGCGGCGCCAGAAGGACCAGGTGGCAGCCTCATCATCATTTTCTCTCCTCCTCTCCTCCTCTTCTCCTACTCCTCCTCCTCCTCCTCCCCCCCTCCTCCCTCTCCTTCTCCCTCTCTCTCCTCTTCCTGTCTCTTCGTCTCTGCTCCTCCTCCTCCTCCTCCTCCATCTCATCTTCCTCTAAAAGACAAAGCGTCACAACTATAAATGATACCAGAGAAAAAACCCAATCATAATATTTTTAGGGCTGTAGGGCTATAGGGCTACAGGGCTATATGGGCTCTTGGGCGCTATATGGGCTATATGGCTATATGGCTATATGGGTTAGGGGCTATAGGGCTATAGGGGATATAGGGCGATAGGGATATAGGGCTATAAGGCTATAGGTCTACAGGGCACCGGGCACCCGGGCACCCGGCACCGGGCACCCGGGCACCCACCCGGGCACCGGGCACCCGTCACCCAGGCACCCGGGCATCTGGGCACCCGGGCACCCGGGCCTGGCCACCGACTCGGCGGCGAACCCGGGCACCCACCCGGGCACCCGGGCACCCGGGCCCGGCCACCGAATCGGCGGCGAACCCGGGCACCCGGGCACCTGGGCACCCAGGCACCCGGGCCCGGCCACCGAATCGGCGGCACACCTCACCTACCCTTAAATCCGCTAGGACCCCTACAGAGGCAAGCTCTGATTGGGGAACTATCGGAGGTCCTTTCAGATTTCTTGGATCGGCCCTGGCCCCGCCTGGCGGCGCCTGCGGCGACGCACCTGGGGCGCTCCGCGCGCCAGGGGAGGGGGGATCCAGCGCTGATCCAGGAAATCCGCGCGGACCTTTACTTTAACTTTTTATGCTTACGCTTATGCTTATGCTTATGTTGTTTTTTGCTTCTCTCCGTGGAAGTCGGTGCCCCGTGCTACGATCAGGAATGTCCACTTAGCGTGTCGCGCCGCTGGTTCTGACCTGCCACGCTTCGGCTTGACACGGTGAGCACGTCCCTTTCGCCGCGCATCACTGCTTCGAGCCTTTCCAAGCCTCCCGTCCCAGGAAGCGGAGCGATGCGTCATCAGCTTGCAGGGCACAGCGCGTCGCAGGGGCCGCCGCAGCGACGCGCTGAGCAGAAGTTCCTCACCGTGCTCGTCCGCGAGGGGGTCCTCCAGGGAGCGCGAGAGCCTGCACTGCGAGCGGTGGAAGGGCAGTCGGCGCAGGCGGCAGCCGAGCGCCTCGGCCTGCTAATGACGGGCGGCCAGGAGACAACAGCGGTGCTTCACTCTCTCCTGCGGGGTCAGCGCTGGCGGGAGCGGAAGAGTCCACCCAGACCAATCGCAGGGGCTCAGACGAGGACAAGGCACCAATGCCGCTGCTCGTCCTGGAGAGTCCTCGTCTCCACGGCCGGATGCCCAGGGGAGGCGGAGGAGGCGGAGGAGGCGGAGGAGGCGGAGGAGGAGGAAGAGGAGGAGGAGGCGGAGGAGGAGGAGGCGGAGGAGGCGGAGGAGGAGGAGGAGGAGGCGGAGGAGAAGCAGCGGCATGTCGGTGCCTTTTTGCCCCCCCCTCCCCCCCCCCACGGGCGCGAGGGCCATGTCGCTTCCGCTCCGCGCGGCCCGCGGCACGGGCGAGAGGGTCCTGCTTCTCCAGGGGGGTGGCGCGCGAGGGGTGCGGAGGTGGCCGCGCTTTCTGTGGTCCGCCCGTCACGGGGCGCGGGGTGGCGCGGGGTGAGCCCAGGAGAGCCCGAGTCCCCGACTCGCGCTCGGGCATGCCTCCTCCTCCTCCTCCTCCTCCTCCTCCTCTTTCTCCTCCTCCTCCTCCTCGGGCACGGGAAGTTGCGCTGCATCTTCGGGGGACCTCGTCAGTCCCCAAGAAATTCAGCCGCGCGCAGTGGGGGTGGGGTGAGGGGGGAAGGCTTCTCAGAAGGAGGCCGCTTCCTAATTGGAAGGCGCGGGCCTTGTCTGTAGATGTATGCCCCGTGCCTTCCAAGAAGCAGCCTCCTTCTAAGAGAATCCCCCCCCCTCCCCCTACCCTCTTCTGCGCGCCGACAAACATTGATGTCTTTTCTTGTGCCCGATGCGAGCTTGATGCGGACTCGACGCGCATTTGGGGTGGATTCGGCGCGGATTCGACGAATCCGACGTGGATTCGACACGGATTCGACGCGGGTGGGGGCGCGACGGGACAGACAAGGCCCTTGAAGACGCAACACACGGACAAGCACCTCTCTTCCCATCCCTCGCCCGTCCCTAGCACGCGCTCGGGCACGCCTGCCTGGATCGCGTGCGCGCCCGAGCGTGCCCGTGGGGGCTCACGCGAATCTTCATTTGCCGGTTCCCTCAGACTGCCAGTCTCCGCAATCATCTCCAGTACGTGACGCGTCGGGTGGAGCCTGTTTCATTCCATGCTATCTGTGCTTCAGGTTGTGTTCGACAGCAATGCTTCCTGCTAGATCTGTCGAGCCCCAGAGGGCTCCGAGAGGCCTCCAAGAAAGTCTAAATGGCTCCCGCGAGACTCGATGACTTCTCTGGATGCCCCCAATACGGGGCACGACGGCCCCCTGGGGCCAACCCCGTGGCGGCTCCACAACGGGCCGCGACCACTTCAAGAGGGCCCCCATGTGCCCCCAGACGGCCATTCCCGGATGGGCCCCAAGATGTTCCCACGAGGCCCCAATCGGCGGCAAGCGAGGGGGGGAAGTGAGAAGGAGAAGGCCTTTTCAGAAGGTTCGGAAGTCCCCCAGCCTTCTGAGAAGTTTTCTAAGCCCCCCCCCCGAAGACAGAAGAAACTGTTCAGAAGGCGCGAGGGCTTCTGAGAAGTCCCGCCGCCTTCTGAGAAGGCCTTCTCACTCCCAAGAGTGATCCCAAGAGATGCCCCCTTTCTCGCCGTGTGCCTCCTCCTGCCGCTCGCCGCTCCATCGCGCACAGGGTCAGCGCGCGCGTGCCCGCTTGTCCTCGTTGCCGCTCGTCGGTTCCGTCTTTCGTCCGCCCCCTCTCGGAGGGCACCCAATGTGCACCCACGCGGATCCTGGCCAGGTCGGTCTTGGGCTGAGGATCGGTGTGTGTGTGTGTGTGTGTGTACTTGTGTGTATATATGTATATATATATATATATACACGCTCAGATCGACACACAGTTATATAGATACACACGTATATACTTACATACGTACACTTGCACCTTCTTGCCCAAGCTAGGAGGGCATATGCACCGATCCTGGGCCCAGGATGAGCCTGGCCAGGATCGGTGCCAGTGTCAAGATGGCGCCATCTCCTGCCCTCTCCCCGTCCTCGGGCCAGACCTCCCTCGCCTGGCTCACAGGTGCGCGTGAGCCTGGGCACGCGCGTGCTCCCGCGCGCGCGTAGGCGCTGGCGGAGATGCAGGCCGCCCGAGATCTCCACCACGGCCAGGGATGCGGAAGCCGGCGCTGCGGGGCACCGCGCCGACCTCGGCCACGCGTCTGGGGCCCTGGAGGGGCCCGCGGCCCTCTTCGCGTCCCCCTGCGCTCGCCTCCCTGCGAGCAGCGCCAGCGCAGTGGCGCGTTTCTGCCCGCGCGCGCGGCGCTGCTCCCCGCTCTGCCGCCCCGCCGTCGCGCCCCGCAGCTGCGTCACGCCGTTCGTGACCTGCTCGAAGATGTCGGAGCGGGCCGCTGCTCCGGCACCCGCTGCCCCAGGCCTCCCACATGGAGTCCGAGCGGACGGGGTCGGTGGCTCGCGCCGCGTCGCCGATGCATCGGCGATGCGGCTCGATGTGGATCCCGATTTTCTCCACGCCGCATCGCCGATGCAATGCATCGGCGAGGCATCGGCGACACGGCGCGAGCCACTGGCCCCATCTTCTTCGACTCCCTCTGGGCGGCCTCCGGTTGCATGGGCGACGCCGCTCTCGCTGCCCTCGGCGCTCCGCACAAGGGGGGCGCGGGGTGGGGGGTCTGCGGCTGCGTGCGGCAGGTTCGCGCCGCGCCGGCGCCTGCCGCGCCGCCGCTTCGGGGCCGAGCTCCTTCGGGCCTGTCCGGGCTTTGGACGGGGGCCCTCGCGGCCACGGGTGGGCGCGGCTCGGAGAATGGGGCAGGGACGGTGTCAGGGAGGGGCCTCCTGGCCGATGCGTTGGCCGAATGTTGCACTCGGCAGGTTGTGCGCCGGGTAGGCGCGGCGACGCGGCGGCAACCCCAGCGCGGGCGTTTTAGGCTGGATGCCGCCAGGTGCCGACGTCACCCGATCTGTCGGACAGCTGCGTTCGTTCAAGGTTGAACGATCCACGCTGTGTCAGAGAATAGCGCGCAAGTTGTCACGACGCGAAGTTGCAGTACACGATGAAGTAGAAGAGGACGACCGAGGAAGAGGACCGAGGAGGGAGCAGCTTGCTGCAAGCAAGAGGAGTCCGTGCGGTCCGCGGGTTGCCGCTCGAAGCGTACCGGCCGCGGCCTGATCGCCAAGGCTCCCGCGAGCCCCCACGGCGGCCCATGGATCGACCCGGCCGGGTCCTTTCCGATCCCATCGATCCGATTCGATGTCGGTGTTGGCCAGCCCGATCCGACTCGATTCATTAGCTTACGCCGCACCGCCGACCCCTTGGGGCGGCAGCAAGAGTGGAAGACGGAGTTCGCGGAACGCGCGCGATCGTTGGGCAATCTTGGGGTTTCGGCCTGTCTTACGTAGCGTGTGGGGTTCAGGAGGGGCCTTGTAGGGGATTGTTTTGAAGTTTTTCGTGGTCTTATGTGGGCTTCTTGGGGCCTTCACGCGGCCTGTCCCAGGCTTTCTCTTCCACCCCCTGGATAGGCTCGGGGATCGTTGAGACCCACCTGGGGGTGCGTCTGGCCAGAAGTTCGAAAGTGGACCCAGCTGTGTCGACGATGAGCTTCCTGAAGGCCCAGGGGGGGCGGAGCGCGCCCAAGAACTAGGAGTCTGATGCCTCGAGCCTCGATCCACCTCGTGTTTCTTCCTTTGCGACGGGGTAGCACCAGCCAGGGAGGTCGATCCTGATCCCGGACCCTCGGCGGTGGTCCCGAGTACCGAAAACGGTTCCCGGAGGCGGAATACGAGGAGAAGCCCTTTGGTGGTCGAAAGACCAAGACAGCCCAAGACACATATCGATCTGATGGATCCGATTCGATATCGATTTCGGCTGGGTCTGATCGATCGATTTCGGCTGGCCCGAGCCGATCGGCTGGCCCGATCGATCCGATGGTCCGATTCGATATCGATTCCATTCCGACGTTCCGACGGTCCGATGCGACCCGGTGCTTCCATTCCGCCGTTGGGCATCCTGGCGCGGCTGGTCCGATTCGATTTCGCTCCGTGCCGATGCAGCCCGATCCGACGTGTGCATTCCGAGTCGGTCCGATTTGCCGATTCGACGTTGACCGATCCTACTACTCGGGGAGGGTTGTTCTTTCTCTCCCTAGCGGGCGGCGCGAGGGTAGTTATCCGCGCGGCACGAGGCGCGAGGTGAAGTGACCCAGATCCGCCGCGCTGCTGCTGCTGCGTGTTCTCTTCCTCTGGAGACATCAAGTGGTTCGATGCTCGTTTTGGGGACCTTCCTCGGACACATCTAACGGATCTATTTGACTCCAATTCGGCTCAAGTTCGGTTCAAGTTCGACTCAAATTCGACTGGGGTTCGAGTCGCATTCGACACAGGTTCGACTCAGGTTCGACTTGAGTCGACGGACGTTGGACGCAGCTTCGACGCACGAGTGGAGCGAGTGGCTCCAAGAAGGTCCCCAGACAAATTATCTGAACGTGGCGAGTGTCGAGGAGGGATGGCGGCCATGAGATCATGCAGACTGCACCGAGCAGGTGTTCGCTCGCGCCGGCAGGGGCCGGAGAGGCGGGGCGGGGCAGCCCTCGCTCCGAGGAGGCGCGGGAAGAGCGACGCCTCTCATCAATCACCTCCTCCTCCTTCTCCCTCCGCCTCCTCCTCCTCCTCATCCTCCTCCTCCTCCTCCTCCCTCTCCTCCTCCTCCTCCTCCTCCCCCTCCTCCTCCTCCTCCTCCTCCTCCTCCTCCTCCTCCTTCTCCCTCTCCTCCTGCTCCCCCTCCTCCTCCTCCTCCTCCTTCTCCTCCTCCTCCTCCTCCTTCTCCTCCTCCTGCTCCCCCTTCTCCTCCGTCTCTTCTCCTCCTCCTCCTCCTCTCCTCCTCCCTCTGCTCTCCTCCTCCTCCTGCTCCCCCCTCCTCCTCCCTCCTCCTCTCTCCTCCTCCCCTCCTCCTCCTCCTCCCTCCTCCTCCTCCTCCTCCCTCCTCTCCTCATCATCATCATCACCATCATCACCATCATCATCACCATCATCAGCATCAGCATCAGCATCAGCATCATCATCATCATCATCATCATCATCATCATCATCATCATCATCATCATCATCATCATCATCATCATCATCATCATCTCATCATCATCATCATCATCATCATCATCATCATCATCATCAGCATCATCATCATCCTCATCCTCATCCTCATCCTCATCATCATCATCGTCACTCATCATCATCATCATCCACCACCACCACCTCATCATCATCATCATCATCAGCATTATCATCATCACCATCATCAGCATCATCATCATCATCATCACCATTATCATCACCACCACCACCATCATCACCATCATCATCATCATCATCATCATCATCATCATCATCATCATCATCATCAGCATCAGCATCAGCATCAGCATCATCATCATCATCATCATCATCATCATCCTCTATTTCTCCTTCCTCTCCTGCTCCCCCTTCTCCTCCTCCGCCTCCTCCTCCGCCTCCTCCTCCTCCCCCTCCCTCTCCTTCTGCTCCGCCTCCGCCTCCTCCTCCGCCTCCTCCTCCTCCTCCTCCCTCTCCTCCTGCTCCCCCTTCTCCTCCTCTTCCTGCTCCCCCTTCTCCTCCTCCTCTCCTCTCCTCCTCCGCCTCCTCCTCCTCCTCCCTCTCCTCCCGCTCCTGCTCCTGCTCCTGCTCCTGCTCCTCTTCCTCCTCCTCCTCGTCCTCCTCCTAGTTGAAGCACGGGTAGAAGCAGGGATGCGAGGCTTATCAGTTCCCAACGTGATCGTTTGAGAGGGGGATTGTAGCAATTTGGGTCTGGGGCCGATTGTAGCAATTTTGGTCTCTGCAGGATCGTGCGTTCCAGAAGGAGGGATACAAGACGGTCAGAGCTAAGTCCTGAATCGTTTTGGCTTAAGCCTTCAAATCTTGCCCTGGCGGCTCGGCTGGACCACAGGTGCAAGCAGAGTTCTGCGAGGTACAAACAGATCAAGGTCGATTCCCAACTCTCTTCTCTTCTCGTCCTTCGACGACTGCGGCAGTGGTGACAGCTGCTACAGTCAGGATTTGACTCTGGCAGCCGAGTGCAAGCTCCAGCGGACCATATCATCGAGCCCAATGGCGTGGCTCTGTGGTGCTCCGACCACACCATCGAGCCCAACGGCGTTGCCAAGAGCTCGGCGCCGGAAAACGGCGGCAAGTACTCACACAAGCCTTTCTTCACGATCGGCTTGGTGGTCTTGCTTGGGATCAGCACGGCGTACCACATCAATGAAACGGCACACGAGCTCGAAGAGCTTCACGAGTGCGAGGGTGCGCGCAGTATGTGCGCTCAGCGCGGAGTGTGCATTGGCGAGAGTCGCCTTCAGCTCCTCTTGGAGACCGCTGCGGCGGTCTTGCCCCCCACGACTTGCCGGCCGCCGAGCTGGCGCAGCAGTCCACCAGCAAAGTGCCTCCGTTTTGAGCGTCCTACTTGGAGACGCGCGTGCACCCATTCCGCGCCTGGGCCAAAATCGTCGCGCTGTGGTGTCCGTCCACGGGGCTGCACGTCGCCCAGCGCGGCCCCGCGATCGTCCAGAGGCTCGGCGGCGCGGCGCGAGACCTCTGCCGAGAGGTGCCCGTGGAGACGGTCACGCACGGCCCCTGGGTCATCGACGGCCAGCAATTCGAGGACAGCGTGACGACCGTGATCGACGGCCTGAGCCGTCGGTTTGGATAGATGGAGATTGAGACGTCGCTCGTGCCGGTCATCGAGCTGGTCAATTTCCAGCGCCAGGACGGCGAGTTGGTCGACGACGCCGTGACCCGGTTCGAGGCATGACGAGCCCGCGCGAGCAACGGCGACGTCTACACTAACCTGGAGATGCCAATCCGTGTGATCGGCTGGTTCTTCTTGACAGCTATGCGGTGCATTGCGCTGTCTGGTCTTGCGTCCTGCAGGCGAATGCCGGCAGCCTGCTGATCAACGACGAGCAGCTCTCCGCCGTGACGGCCTTGGCGAGGCAGCAGGGGCACATCGCGGAGCACGCGCTCAGTTCGACTAACAGTGGTCCTCGCGACGTCTATGAAGGCCTTCAAGGAAAATAGCGAGGAGGTTACCACTACGGTGAGACGTCGGACCAGAACTCACAGGTTCGCAGAGCGCATGGAACGATATGGTCAGGTACATGTTTGGCGTGCCAGGCGGGGGGGTTGTAACAACTCCGGCCCGTGGGGGGTTTTCATGCCATCAGGTGTGTGTAACGCAAGACGACAGGCTGGAGTTGCTGTGCCCATTGCGGCTCGTATCTCTACGAAGAAGGCGGCGATAGCGAAGACCCCGACGCAGACAACGAGGTCGACGCTCCACAGATGACCACCCATATATATTTATATATATAAGGGTTCTGATTACGAGAGCTTCTTGCAGGACTTCGTGTTCATGAAGCGCCGTTTCCGCCGCTTCGCAGGGCCCCGCGTGCCAGTTGGTCAATCAAGATGCAGAAGTCTGGCAAGGGCAAGTGCGCCAAGGGCAGCAACCGCCGTGGCGGCTCTTCGGCGATCGTCCCATTTTTTCTGGCCGGAGGGAAGGGGTTGCGCAAGGGCGGCGGCGACGACAAAACTGGCAGGGGTTCGCTGGCTGGGGCGCTTCGCTCCATGGTCCCCGACGACGCGGGCGGCAATGTCATGGAGTGCCGCGGGTGCGACGGCGAGCGGCGCCTCGCGGTCGCATGCCCGCGGCGCCAGGGCTGAATAAGGCAAGGGGGGCACTTCGTGACCGACGCGTTCCAGGCGGGCAAGAGCATCGGGGCTGGCGCTCCTGCTCGCTGGGATGCGCTCCCCGTTATCGCGGCCCTTCCTGTGTCTCGGCAGCCGCGCGCGGGGCGCCGTGCTGGAGTCCAGAACTGGTTCGCCGGGTCGAGCGCCGCGCAGGCGGAAGAAGTGGGGTCTTCGGCGCCCCCCGCCTCGTGGCAGATGTTGATCGTGCGCGGCGCCGCCGCCGATGCATCGCCGCCCTCGCTTCCATCGGCGCCCTCGACTGGTTCCCCCAGTGGCGCGTCGGCCAGGCGAAGTCCGATGGCCAGACCGCCGACCGCGCTCACCTGGTCAAGACCCGCATGGAGAACATGGAGGGCGAGGCGCTGCTAGTGGGCCCAGGCAGCCCTGGGGACTTCATTGGCGGCGGCAAGAGCGAGCGCGGCGGCGGCGGCCCGGCGCCGCGCGCGACCTTGGCCACAAGAGCGACCACTTGACAGCGAGCTGGAGGTAGGCGGCGTTGACTCAGGGTCGCAGTAGGCCGCCCTAAATCGGCGCGACCTCATGATGGCGGGCGGCCAGCCGGCGACCGAGGAGGCGTCCGTGTTGCCGAAGTCCAGCGGGCCCGCCGCGTTCTTGGGCCGAGGCGCGCCAGGGGCGCGGCGCTGTCTGATTGATTGCTTTGACAATCAGTTCGACTTCATCGGCCCAAGCGCCTGCGGGCTGTGGCTGTTGTCTGGCCTCCAGCGTTGCCGCGTGGAGGGCCGCGCGGGCCGCCTCGTGCTGCCGCGCGACTTCCGCGGCGCCGATGCGCCAGATGACGTTCGCCACCTCAATGGGGGGCTCGAAGGCAGCGGTCGACGCGGCGACGCGCGGCTGCGTGAGCGGCGGGCGTCTGCCCGATGAGGGCGGCGAGCGGCAGCTCTGTGGCGGGGGGGGTCGCGGAGGTCCAGACTGGAGACCGCCGACGGCGTGGGTGTTTGGTGACAGTTCGCAGTCGCCAGCGAGCAACGAACGGGCGCGGCTATGCGGTGGCTCGCGATGGTGGCGCCCATGAGGTTCGCGGACAGGGGGGTCGTTGGATGGAAACGCTGTGCGCCCAGCAAACGGCCCTCATGTGGATCTGATGGTCGCGACCTGGGGCGGCGCGGGGCAACCGCGACGACTGAATATCAAAGAGGTCCGAGACGAGGCTGGCTAATACTCAGGCCGTGTTACATCGACGCTGCGTCGTCGAACCTGGGCCACGACGCCGCCCTGCGAGCCGGGGGGGCCGTGGCCGCCAGGGAGATTCGGTTTTCTCCGGGGAAGGGATGCGGCTTTTTTCCGTCGGGGTGAGATTTGGTCGCGCGCGCAGGGTTGCCAGCGCGCTGCTGTGCCCCGGTGCGTCCAGTGCGTATGCTGAGGCGATGTGGGACCCAGAGATTCATGGTTTCGCCCCGTCCATACTTAAAAGGAGGTTTGCGCGGCATGGTGCGATCCACTAGTGAGACCCCGCAGAGAAGAGCGCGTGCCACTGCAACCATCCGCCTAACGTGCGGGCTCGGCCAGGGCCCGCCCCGGGTCTCTGTTCGCCGTGCCATCAAATCGTGGTTCCTTCGTATTGCTGGCAACCCTGGGCTGCAGCGTCGGCTTGCCAGGCACTGGTCGGCTTCTCTGGCCAGTTTCGCCGGGGGTGGTCCTGGGTCCGAGGGCCCGTGGCCGCTTCGCGGGCCTCTGTCATGGCGGTTGGATGGTAGTGCCCTCTCGGTTTTCGTCTCGACCGCGGTCGACCCATGGCGCGTTATTTCTAATGGTCGGGGGCCGCTCGGCCCATGGTTAGAAGCTTCCGGTGGATCCATTGATGCGCTCCAGTGGTGCCGGGCCGCGGAACGCATCAATTGGGGCGGTGTCCACGGGCCCGTCTGCGTTCGCCGTGTTTGGGATCTGGTGACTTTGCTAGAGAAAGACGGCCGTCGGGACTTGGCGCCCGCGATCCGGCTGCTGGTCTCAGGCGGTTATTCGGCGGAAGGGCGGCGCCGATCAGCGCTGCTTGTGCCGGGCCCTCTCTGTCGCAGGTGCCCGGGAGATCCCGGATCATCTGGCCGCCGCCTTTGGTCGCGCATGTGCAGTGCTGCGGCTGACCCCCCCCGCGTTGTAGATGCCCAGCGCCTACGCCGCGGCGCGCTCCAGAAGGTCTGGTAGTGCCTTTGTTTTTGAATCCGTTGGCGCATTCCCCTTCCTGGTTCCGCCCCCCGGCTCCAGGGGCCTCCGGGGGCGGCGGTGTCCAGGGCCATTGTGTTTGGGCGTCCTGCCCAGAGGCTCGTGCGCTACTGGTGGCGCGAGCGGCCAGTTTGCTCATGTCCCTGTCCTCCGCCGCATGGCCTTCGCTGCTGTGGGGCTCAGCCCTGGGGGGATTTTGATTGGGGCTGTGGTGCCACTGGCGTGCTCGACTACATGGTACCTCGCGCGGAACTTGCAGCTGTTGTGGGGCGCGTGCACGGTGTCGATCCGACCTGGGATCTGCGCGTGGTCATCGACCGCGCCAATATCCCCAAGGGTTTCTTTGCCGGCCGTGCGGCCTCTGCGAGCCTGGGCAAAATCGACTTCTGGTGAGCGCTTTGGGGTCTCCTGGCCAAGCGTTCTGGAGGCTTTCGGCTCACGCACGTTTTCAGCCGCCTGCTGGACGATGCGCAAAAGCTCCTTGGCAAGTCGGGTGGTTGAGACCACGACGTTTTGAAGGCTATTGCCGAGGAACTTGCTGATGCAAGAGCGTCCGATTGCCAGGTCCTGCCCGACGCTGCCAGGGTTTAGAATGAGCTCGTGCTCTCGACTTGTCTCATCCTCAAGCGCAAGGCTTCTATTATTCTTGATTGTGCTGCTGTGCGTGCAGAGCCTGCTCGGTGTTTGGCGAAGCGGCCCATCGATTTCGCGCTTCGGAGGCGCAGGTGGATCGAAGCTGATGTTCGGGGCTCCTCTCACGTTTGGGGGATTCGAGTCTGGGTTTTGGATCCGCGAGACATGGGCAGTTCGATCTCCGACGCTGAACCGTCGTTCGGTGTTCGCCTCCGCTGTAGCAGCTGCCCTGCTTATTGAGGAGGAGGAGGAGGAGGAGGAGGAGGAGGAGGAGGAGGAGGAGGAGGAGGAGGAGGAAGAGGAGGAGGAGGAGGAGGAGGAGGTTTTTCGGCGGCGGCGGGGGCGGAGGTGGTGAAATGTAAAAATTGTGTCAGGCCCAAACGGCACCTGCCGCCGCGGGATGACAATCTCTGCAAGTTTTCTTTGGCTGGGCCCCGAGCGGGCGTGTCACCGTGGGTTCCATTCCTCCCATGTCCTGTGCCTGCTCTTTCTGCGGTGAATGCGGTTCATGGGCATTAGCTCGCCCAGACAGCCTGCGGTAGCCCTGCCCTGTCGCTTCCCTGGGAGAGCACGCTTTGACTATGCACCAGCTCTCTAGGTTTTGCAGAGATTTTGTAACCGTTCTTCCTCCCCCAAATATTGCGCAGAGCTGGGTGCTCGATTTTCTCCTCTGATTGCCACCCCCTCATTCTCTTGCATTCTGGAGTTTGGCTGACAACGGCGCGTTGTAAAAATCCTCCTCCTCCTCTTCCTCCTCGTTCTTCTCCTCCTCCTCCTCCTCCTCCTCCGCTTCCTCCTCCTCCTCCTCCTCCTCCTCCTCCTCCTCCTCCTCCTCCCTCTCCTCCCTTTCCTCCCTCTCCCTCTCCCTGTCCCTCTCCCTCTCTCTCTTCCCCTCCCTCTCCTCCCTCTCCTCCCTCTCTTCCGACAGTTTCTCTTCCTCGTCCTTGTCCCTTCTTGGATCGATCCGGCTCGAGAGGTTCGGGCGGGACTAGAGTGTTCTTCGGACAGCCTGCGGTCTTGGTGTGCACACCACGCCGTCGTGTCGGCCAGGGAGCCAAGGCGTTCGGCGAAGGAACTCGGTGTATATAAGCTCCAGCGTCCCACGGGTGTGGCAGCTGAGGTGTCTATACACCGAGCTCCTTGGCCGACCAAACGACGTGGTGTATACGTCGAGCCCTGTCCGGTTCCCGAACGCTCTCGGAGCGTTCCAGATTTTTATGGAACGGCCGCGGCGCCTGATACATCCACCAGAGCCGGCGACCTCGGAGATCACCGAATTGTCCCAGACCAGTGTTGTCTTGGTCCTGGCTTCGTCTTGGAAGTGGCGCCCAACAGATGGTGTTGAGGGCTCCAGGTGTTTTTTTGGTTTTGTTCCTTTTTTCTCTCGAGACCCATTCGCGACGGCGGAGGCCAGGGGGGCGACAGCGGCAGCGGCGGAGGGAGGAGAGGGGCGGTGCGCGTGGGGGGTGAGCTCAGCCCGCAGAGCCGAGGCCCCCGACACGTCGCGGTATTTTCGTGGCCTAAGCCGCGGAGGCCTCGATCCCCTTCCAGTGGGGCGATCAAAACTATGCATATCCATGCGATGCTCCTCTGCAGTCTGGGCCTTGCTTTGGGCGCTGGAGGCGCTCCTGCTTCTCCCGTGGCTTGGGCCAGGGGCATCCGCTCGCAAGCTCGTGGAGTTTGACTTCGAATTGACATCGTCGTTGGTCCTATCCTATCCTGGCCCTCCCCGCCCTCTAGGGCGTTGCTTACTGAGGGGGGGGGGGCGATACACGGGGGGGAAAGACACGTGCACCTGGGTCCAGAAGCTGTGCACACGCCTTCCTCTCCAAGCCAGGAGGGCGTGGCTTGTACACCGCTGCTGGGTTCATGTTCGACCTGGCCAGAGGGCTGTGGATGTGTATAGATTTCGTCGCCATAGCCAGGTTCGAATTCGGTCCGGTCGGTCCGATTCGATATCTCTTCCGTCTGGCTCGATCCGGTTCCATTTCAATCTTCCAACGATCCGATGCGGCCCGATGCTTGCATGGCGCTGTTGTGCATTTGGGCGCATCCGATCCGATTCGATTTCTCGATTCCGTTGCGATGCGCCTCGATTTGATGCCTGATCCGATCCGATTCGGTTTCTCGATTCGACGCTGACCGTCCCTGCCTCTTTCTTAGATGCTCGTTTTGGATACATTCCTGGGTCCAACCAACGGTCTGTTCGACTCTACTTCGACTCCAGTTCGACTCTAATTCGACCCAGCTCGACCCAAGGTCGACTCAAGTTCGACTCGAGTTTGACTCACGTTAACGGATGTTCGACGCAGCATAGGCGCCCGAGTGAAGCGAGTGGCTCAGTGAAGGTCAGAACGATCATTGAATTGCAGGTATCGATCCGTTTCCCCGAGACCGTTTTTTTTAATCCATGGCAGTTTTGTGGACTGCCCTGGTGCATGGTGGTACGGTAGGTTCGCGCCGGGTTGCCGCGGCGGTGGTGACCCAACTACGGGCGTTCAAGATTGAATGCCGCCAATGGCCCAGAATTGGCAGATAGCGAACGAGTTGCCCCATGTGAAGGCCGTGACCGTTCAAGGCTGAACGATCTACGGTGTGTCAGAGATCAGCGCCGACGAACGCAGTCCGATGCACGCATTTTGTCAGCATCGGGATTACGTTTCGTCCCTTGCGGGACTCTTCCGAGCTTGATTGACTACTGATCATGTGCATCCAGAGATATAGTTAAACCGCATAGCAAGGATGAGCGACTTTCCAAGGTTACCCTTGGATCCTCCCCCTTCGGCCCATCCTTGGCCGCTACCCGCTCGCAAAATGTCGACATGGATTTTTCAAGGCCATTGTATCCTTCTCCTGCGTCCTTAAGTATACGGGTGGACTGTATGGAAGACTTGCTCCAACATGTGCTAGAAGCCGCAATCGACAAAACCAGGGCCCCCCGGCCCTCTCTGCCACCGCCTGGGTTCCAGGCTCGGGGACACCGCCGCCAGAGAAGTCGCGTCGTGGCGCGGCGCCGCCCCGCTCCCCGGCACGCCAGCGGAGGCGCAACGACTGTGGCGGCCGCGGCGACAACGGCGACTATCGATCGTTCGAGGATCGATCTATCGAGGATCGATCGAAGATTGATCGACCGAAAATCGACCGTTCGAGGATCGATCGTGCGAGGACCGAGGCTTTTCAGCGCTTTATTGGCGGCGCGGTGGGGCCTTGGAGGGGCGGCCCCGTCCCGCAGGACCCCTACTGGGCATGCCTCATGGCATTCATCCAGGTGCTCTACACCCCCTGCTGTCGCGGCAGTTGCGGAGATGATGATACTGGCCATTGCGGCTATGATGATGATGATGATGATGATGATGATGATGATGATGATGAGGATGATGCTGAGGATGATGCTGAGGATGATGATGAAGATGAGGATGACGATGATGATGATGCTGATGCTGATGATGATGCTGCTGATGATGATGATGCTGATGATCATGATGATGATGGTAACGACGACGATGATGATGATGAGGATGATGATGCTAATGACGACGGCAACGACGATGATGATGAAAGGTGGTGGTGGTGATGATGATGCTGGTGATGGTGATGATGATGATGCGGATGAGGATGATGATGCTGATGAATGCTGCTGATGATGATGATGATGATGGTGATGGTGATGATGATGCTGACAATGATTATGATGATGCTGATGATGATGCTGCTGATGATGATGGCGGTGGTGATGGTGATGCTGATGATGATGATGTTGTTGTTGATGATGATGATGATGCAGCTGCTGCTGCTGATGATGATGATGCTGATGACGATGATGATGCTGCAGCTGCCGCTGCTGATGATGATGATGATGATGATGATGATGATCGTGTTGGTGATTATGATGATGATGATGATGATGATGATGATGATGATGACGATGACGATGACGATGACGATGATGATGATGATGATGATGCTGATGATGATGATGATGATGATTATGATGATGATGATGATGATGATGATGAGGATGATGATGATGGTGATGATGGCGATGGTGGTGACGGTGATGATGATGATGATGATGATGATGATGATGATGATGATGATGATGACAATGACGACGACGACGACGATTTTGATGACGGTATCGGTTGTGGTGATTCTGATGAATTCGCCATCGACGACGGCTTCCGTAATGGCACATCGACGATTTACCTCCTCCTCGCGTGCACACGGTGAGCCTGATGAGGGGCTATCGTGCAGTATAGTTTCCCGCCGCGTCGACGCGACGGTTACCCTGGCACAGACGTTCAAGTGAGCGCCGCCAGCGGCATGGAACTGGCCGATATCTAGCTGTCTGCGCCGTCGGAAAGCCGCGATCGCCCGAGGGAGAACGCCACAGACCAAAACTCCCACGCTGACCGACATGCTGGTCGGTATTTCCTCACATTTCTTAGGGTGCAACTCCTGGAGGAAACTTTGGGAGGTGTAGATTCAGCAGCGGCACTGGTATACCCGTTGTCGGAAACAGGCCTACGTAGTCCGGAATGATCCCGCTGACTTCCGCCTAATCCCGTTTGAATCGGCTTCATTTGGCTTGATCTTGCGCTTAATCCGGGCTGATCTGGCGTAGTGGCACCTCAATCGGGTATGGGTCGCTTCCTAGAATAGGGGATGCCGTGGCTGGCACTTCCCAGACGCAACGATGAGGGGGGATAGGCCCAGGGGGGGATGCAGCAACCCCCAATCTCCTATTCATCGGCGATAGGGGCCTGATAGCCCATCCCACCCAGGAACGCGCGGATTCGCTATCGGGGGCCTATCGCCGATCTATCAGCGATGTATCGTCGATTCCAGCTCGATGTTTCCTCTCCTGAGCTGGTCCCCCATTTATCGTTGTCCCTCAACTTCGTGGGAACGCGCAGGTCGCGGCCAGATCTCGGCCCCAGATGGGGGCCCGAGTCGGGCGGGGCCAGAACCGGGACTAGACGCTCCAGAGTGCTCTCTGCACGCATTCTGAGAGCGTTCCGGAGCGCTTCTTGAACGGCCGCAGCGCCCGATACATTTTTCAGATCCGCCCGACCTCGGAGATCCTGGATTTTCAGGGGCAACCTTCTGCGGGGACAGTCTCCGGGGGGAAGCATTGAGCTCGAATGTGAAGAAATCACAAACATTGAACAAGTATGAACTTTCGGAGCTCCGCGCCGATTTCCTGCCCCTGGCGGCGCCTTCGGCGCCGCCCCTGGCGCGTCTGCGCGCCAGGGGCGGGGGGTCAGCGCCGATCCAAGACTTGGCATCGCTCGGACGTGTGCATTTTTTTCTCGGCGAGAACCATCGAGGACCATCCTGGACCATCGAGCAAAAAAAACACGCGCGAAACCGAAAATTACACAGGAAATGGACGTCCGAGCGACGGCAAGAAGAAATCCGCGCGGACCTCGAAGACATTGTGTGTTCGTGCAGTTTTTTGCTTCTCTGGCTAGGGGAGGGGCAGGCTCATGGAGGGGGGGAGCATTGAGCCTCAATCATTGAGCTGGAATCGGCGGTACACGTAGCCGATAGGGGCCCAGTAGCCCCACCACGCCCAGAAAGGGAGGGGTGAGGGGCTTCTGCTCCCCGCCGCGCACGGGGGAGGGAGGGGATACTAGGACATGGGGAGCAGCGGGGGAATGAAGGATGAGGATGAGAGGGTCCGAAGAGATAGTTCCCAACCATCCTGTGGTGCTGGGTCTTCGTTTTGAAGAGACAGCGCCCCGCGTCCTCACCTTCCTCCTCGCCACCCCTCCTCCCGCCTACCATGATGATGATGATGATGATGATGATGATGATGATGATGGTGATGATGATCATCATCATCAGCATTAGCAGCAGCATCAGCATCAGCATCAGCATCAGCATCAGCATCATCATCATCACCAACATCATCATCGTCTTCATCATCGTCGTCATCATCATCAGCAACATTGCCATCATCATCATCATTATCATCATCATTATCATCACCACAACCACTACCTTCACTACCATCACCATCATCATCCCCATCATCATCGCAGCATCACCATCGTCATCACCATCATCGTCATCATCATCATCATCATCACCGCCATCACCGTCGTCACCATCACCATCACCATCGTCATCACCATCGACATCACCATCACCATCATCATCATCATCATCATCATCATCATCATTATCATTATCATCATCAGCACAATAATCATCATCATCATCACCACCATCATCATTATCATCACCACCGCCACCATAATCAGCATCATGATCATGACCATTATCGTCATCATCATAATCATCAGCATCATCACCAGCACCATCACCACCATCATCATCACCGTCATCATCACACTCACCATCATCATCATCATCATCATCATCAGCATCATCATCATCGTCATCATCATCATAATCATCATCATCACCATCACTATCTTCATCATCATCACCATCACCGTCATCATCACCAGCAATCACCGTAGCCATCGTCATCACCATCGTCGTCGTCGTCGTCGTCGTCGTCATCGTCATTAGCACTATCATCTTCATCATCATCATCATCATCATCATCATCATCATCATCATCATCATCATCATCATCATCATCATCATCATCATCGCCGTCGTCATCATCATCATCATCAGCATCATCAGCATCATCATCAGCACCGCCTTCAGCTTGGGCACACCTCTCACACGTTTCGCGGCCCCATAGGGAGCTCCACCTAAGGCCACAGCGGCCTAGTGGCGCAGCCTGCATGTGGGCGTCATCCTCTTTCTGGCACACCCCTCTCACGTTTTCGTGGCCCCACAGGGAGCACAGTCCGCATGTGGGCGTCACCCCTGTTTCGGCACATCCTCACACGTTTCGTGGCCCCACAAATCAGGATCCACCTTGAGGCCCCAGTGGCGCAGCATGCATGTGGGCGTCACCCCGGCTTCGGCACACCCATCACACGGTTCGTGACCCCACAGGGAGCTCCACCGAAGGTCTTATTGGCGCAGCCCGCATCACCACCGTTTCGGCGCATCCCTCACACGTTTCGTGGCCCCACAGGGAGCTCCGCCTAGTTTCCCATTGGCGCAGCAGGCATGTGGGCGCCACCCCCGTTTCGGCACACTCCTCACGCTTGTGGCCCCGTAGGAACCTCACCTCAGGTTCCACCAGCGCAGCCCGCATGTTGGCGTCACGCTCGTTTCGGCACACCCCTGATACTTTTCGTGGCCCCACAGGGAGCTCCACCTACGGCCCCATCGGCCCAGCCCGCGTGTGGGCGTCACCCCCATCTCGGGTCAACCCTCACACGTGTTGTGGCCCCATAGGAAGCTTCCCCGAAGGCCACAGTGGGGCAGCCCGCATGTGGACGTCACCCCGGCTTCGGCACACCCCTCACACGGTTCGTGGCCCCACAGGGAATTCCACCGAAGATCCTACTGGCGCAGCCCGCATGTGGGCGTCATTCCCGTTTCGGCACATCCTCACACGTTTCGTGGCCCCACAGGGAGCTCCGCCTAGTTTCCCATTGGCGCAGCCCGCATGTGGGCGCCACCTCCGTTTCGGCATACCTCTCACACGTTTTCGTGGCCCCACAGGGAGCTCCACCGGAGATCCTACTGGCGCAGCCCGCATGTGGGCGTCATCCCCGTTTCGGCACATTCCTGACACGTTTCGTAGCCCCACAGGGAGCTCTGCCTAGTTTCCCATCGGCGCAGCCCGCATGTGTACGTCACCCCTGTTTCGGTACACTCCTCACACGTTTTTGTAGCCCCATATGGGGGCTCCACCTAAGGCCCAAGTGGCGTAGCCCGCATGCGGGCGTCACTCCTGTTTCGGCACACCCCTCACTCGGTTCGTGGCCCCAGAGGGAACTCCACATAAATACCCAGTCGCATAGCCCGCATGTGGGCGTCACCCCCAGCTTCGGCACACCCCTCTCACGTATTGTGGTCCCTTAGGGAGCTGCACCCAAGGCCCCAGTGGCAAGGGTTTGCATGCGGGCGTCGCAACAATCTGAGCACACGCCTCACGCGTTCTGTGGCGTCGCAACAATCTGAGCACCGAAGGCCCCAGTGGCGCAGCACGCACGTGGGCGTCACCCTCGTTTAGGCACACCCCTCACAGTTGTGTTGTGGTCCCATGGGGAGCTCCACCCAAGGCCCCAGTGGCATGGGTTCGCCTGCGGGCGTCGCACCACCCCTCACATGTTTTGTAGCCCCAAAGGGGCTCCACCTAAGGCCCCAGTGGCAGCGCCCGCATGGCGGCCCCGCCACACTGGCACACCCTTCACACGCTTCGTAGCCCCACAAGGAGATCCACCGAAAGCGATGCCCACAACGACGGTAGTCACAGCTGCATATGTATGGTTCGGTCCTTCGCCAGGGTAATTTTGTATCCTCGATTTTGTCCTCTGGGGCCCGTTTTCCCAGGACAGTCGACCATGGATCCAGGACGAACAACTACCCCCTGGGGAAGCAGTTGGGACCTCTGGGGCCGCGGATCGAAAATTAACCCAGGGATGTACCCAACCCTTCTAAGCATGTGACGAGTATACATCGGATCGTCCCACTACGAAAGCTATCATTGAATGATCCGCAATGCCCTTGAACGCTTCGCCAAAGAACGTCGGGCAGACCCAGATGTTTCACATATGCGGCGTCACCCTTAAGAGTCAGGTCGTTGGCAGGAGAGCGACCACGAGGGGGCGTGGAAACATGTGGAGGAGGGGCGATGGGAGACATCATTCGTGGGAGTAGCAGCGCCTTGCGCTGTGTTCGCATTGCAGGACAGCGCTCTGCGCGCTATGACAGTACAGCGCCTTGTGCTAAACGCAGCATGTGCCCGCACGCACTACAAGCAACAGGCAGCTGAATAAGGGATGCGGCATGGGCAACGAACGGCGCCATGCGCTGCTCGCTGCGCGGCCCCCAGGGGACGGCGAGGTCGCGTCGGGATCCGCGTAAGACGTCACTCCGCTGGCCCTCCCAGATCACCACAAACGTGGCGACAGTTTCGCAGATTGCAGCCCCCCAGGGGACGGTGGGGTCTCGTGGTAATCTGCATAGGGCGTGCTTCCGCCGGCCCTCCCAGAAGCCAACGAAAGTGGTGACAGCTTCGCAGATCGCAGCCCCCCAAGGGGCGACGAGGTCGCGTGGTGATCTGCGTAGGACGTACTTCCGCTGGGCCTCCCAGGGGCGCACAAAAGTGGCGAAATTTTGGCGCATCGCAGCCCCCCAGGGGACGGCGAGGTCTCGTGGGGATCCGCGCAAGGCGTACCTCCGCTGGCCCTCCCAGAACACCACGAAAGTGGCGACAGTTTCGCAGATCGCAGCCCCCCTGGGGGCGACGAGGTCTCGCGGTGATCTGCGTAGGACGTACCTCCGCTGGGCCGCCCAGGAGCCCACGACAGTGGCGACAGTTTCGCAGATCGCAGCCCTCCAGGGAGCGACAAGGTTTCGTGGTGATCTGCGGGGGACGTACCTCCGCTGGCCCTCCCAGAAGCCCACGAAAGTGGCGGCTTTGCAGATCGCAGCCCCCCAAGGGGCGACGAAGTTTCGTGGTAATCTGCGTAGGACGTCCTTCCGCTAGGCCTCCCGGGAGCACACGAAAGTGGCGACAGTTTCGCAGATCTCAGCCCCCCCAGAGGGCGACGAGGCCTCGTGGTGATTTGCGTAGGGCGTACCTCCGCTGGCCGTCCCAGAAGTCCACGAACGTGGCGACAGTTTCGCAGATCGCAGCCCCCCCTCGTGGCGACGAGGTCTCGCGGTGATCTGCGTAGGACCTTCCGTTGGGCCCCCCAAAAGCCAACGAACCTGGCGACAGTTTCGCAGATCGCAGCCCCCCAGGGGGGCGACAAGGTCTCGTGGTGATCTGCGTGGGGCGTACTTCCGCGGGGCCTCCCAGGAGCCCACGACAATGGCGACAGTTTCGCAGGTCGCAGCCCCCCAGGGGGCGACGAGGTCTCGTGGTGATCTGCGCGGGACGTACCTCCGCTGGGCCTCCCCGGGGCCCACGAACGTGGCGACAGTTTCGCAGATCGCAGCCCCCCACTGGGCGACGAGGTCTCGTGGTGATCAGCGTAGGACGTACTTCTGCTGGGCCTCCCAGGAACCCACGAAAGCGGCGACAGTTTCGCAGATCGCAGCCCCCTTGGGGGTCGACAAGGTCTCGTGGTGATCTGCGTGGGGCGTACTTCCGCGGGGCCTCCCAGGAACCCACGACAATGGCAACAGTTTCGCAGATCGCAGCCCCCCAGGGACGGCGAGGAGAAAGAGGAGGGAAAAGGGGGGAGACGGGAGGAGCGGGAGGAGGAGGAGGTGGAGACCACAGTGGTCGTTTCAAAACGAGAACCCCACAAAGGGAGAGTTGGGAACAAACATACATCGGCGGGTGTTTTTTTTTGGGGGGGGGGGGAGGGAGGCTCCTCCCCCTCTCCCCTCCCGAAGGAAAGAGGAGGACGAGGAGGAGGATGATGGTAATGGTAATGCTAATGGTAATGGTAACGGTAACGGTAATGGTAATGGTAATGGTAATGGTCGTGGTACTGGTAATGGTGACGGTGATGGTGATGATGGTGATGCTGTTGCTGTTGATGATGATACTGATGATGATGATGATGATGATGATGATGATGATGATGATGATGATGAGGGTGGTGGTGGTGGTGGTGATGAGGATGGCGATGAAGGTTGTGATGCTGTTGATGACGATGATGATGATGGTGCTGGTGGTGGTGGTGGTGGTAGTGGTGATGGTGATCTGTGGATGGCGAGCAGGATGAGGGGATGAGAGGGGGATGGCTCCCCTCCTCTCTCCTCCCAAAGGAGAGGTGAAGACGATGATGATACTGATGATCATGCTGATGATGGTGGTGGTGGTGGTGATGATGCTGACTCTGATGATGGTGGCGATGATGAGGATGATGATGATGCTGATGACGATGATGCTGGTAATGAGGATGATGATGATGATGATGATGATGATGATGATGATGATGATGCTGACGGTGAGGATGAGTATGGTGATCACAACGACAATGAGTATTATTATGATGATGCTGATGCTGATGAGGGTGGTGGTGGTGGTGGTGAGGACGATGATGATACTGATGCTGAGGATGGTTACCATACTGATGATGCTGATACTGATGACGATGATGATGCTGCTGTTGAAGATGCTGATACTGACGATGGTGGTGCTGCTGCTGATGATGATGATGCTGATGATGCTGCTGCTGATGCTGATTATCATGATACTTTTGATGACGATGATGATGACGATGATGTTGAGGATGATGATGATTATGAGGATGATGATGATTGTGATGATGCAGATGCTGATGATGATGCTGGTGGTGGTGGTGGTAGTGGTGAGGATGATATGTTGACGGCGATGAGGAGGAGGTTGAGCAGGATGAGAGGATGAGATGGGGATGACTCCTCCCCCTCTCTCCTCCCAGAGGAGAGAGAAGGACGGTGAGGATGATAATTGTGATCACGGTGACGATGGTGGCGGTGGTGGTGATGATGATGACGACGTTGATGATGATGGTGATGATGGTGGCGGTGATGATGATGCTGATTATGACGAGGAGGAGGAGGAAGAGGAGAAGGTGGGGGAGGATGACGAGGACGAGCCAAGTAAGTAAACCATGCGCACATTGGCGCGTGGGTGGTAGAAATGCTTCGCACTACAGCGCGCTCAATCGCAAGAAAAATGCACGAGCTAAGGGGGGGAAGGGGGGAACGGAGGGCAAGCAGCTACGAACCTGATGCACAGTTACTTGTCTTCGTCAGAAAGTTCTGCAACGAAGCGAAGCCATCGTCGCCCGTCTGGGACGCACTAGGACACAGCATATTCGGATCTAAAACAGCTTCGGATTTCATTTAACAAGCACTTCGCCCACTCGTGCCTGGGGCGCCTGGGCTTCCGTCCAAGAGAGTCAGTGATCGGTCTCGCGCTGCCTGGGTGGAACTTTAGTTGTCGGAGCACGTACTGGTCGCTGCTGCGGGTAAGTTCCCCAAGCCATAACAGTTGATACTGGAGTAGTTGCGCACTGAGGTTTCGTCCCAACTGTTGTAGCACACTTTTGTTGCACACCGTTGAAACGTAATAGTGAGGAATGTTCAGAAGGGGTCGAAGGCAGCGCGCGAGGAATCCATGCAATAGTGGACTTTCGATTTTGTTTACGAACCCAATACTTTGGTCGAAGTCAGTGCCCCACGTACTTTCAGCTTACGTTCTACACTGATGGGTGTGTGTGTGCTTCCAAGCTCCTTCGTAGTTTTTGTATTTTCACAAGCTGCCCCAAGCTTTTTGCCCAACTGTTGCTTGAAGATTTTGTAATTGACCTGCACGTCACCCAATCAAGCTCCAGCAGCAAGTGCTTTCAATGATTCACCGTCCAATTTGTTATATATATATATATGCGTTTTTGATTTCTCCACTGATCACCATCACAAGCAGGAAATGCGATGGAGGGCATCCTTGTGCACTTCAGAATCGTTGGTTCCTGATGCGTGATCGTTATCGCCCGTCTGCCGTGCAAAATCGCCTGTTTTCGTAAATGTCCAAGACGCCTATGGCGAATCACCGCTGCACCCTGCTTTCCGGAAGCGCCTATGTGTACGAACGCTGAGGCCAGAGCTCGCCTATGTGGGAGAACGCGCGGGCCGTGCTCCGCAGGCTACAGGCGCCGGTCGGGGCGCCCGCGGCCAGGTTTGCGGCGGCCACGGCGGCCAACGCGGCCGACGCCGCCTGAGCCGCCGGCCCACTCCCCCTCCCCTGACTACGACCACCGCCCCCGGCCCGCCCCAACGACCGCGACCGCCCCCGACGCCCTGCCCTGACTTGACCACGACCGCCCCGACGACTGCGACCGCCCCCGACGACCACGACAGCCCCCGACGACCAACGCCCCCGACGCCCTGCCCTGACCACGACCGCCCCGACGACCACGACCCTCCCCGACGACCGCGACCGCCCCCGACGACCAACGCCCCCGACGCCCTGCCCTGACCACGACCGCCCCCTCCCCCGTCCACGACGACGACCTCCTCCGTCCGCCCCCTCGTTCCTGCTTGCTCTGCGCTGCCTCTGCCGCTCCCCGCCCTCCTCAAGTCCTGTTCGGCGTTTGTTCGCAATGCTTTTTCTTCTTGCCCCTCCTCCTCCTCCTCCTCCTCCTCCTCCTTTTCCTGCTCCTGCGACCGGAGGCCCGGCGTCTGAAGGCGTCTCTAGGGCTTGGTCTGCAGCGACCGTGCGCGGGTTAAGGTCGGGCCGACTCTTTGCCCGCGACCGACGATCCCAGTTCTGATTCTGCTCGCAGGGCGGGCGTCTGGCAAGGACGTGCGCCAGAGCCGAGCGAGAGCCCGGGCTCCGAGGCAAGGGCAGCGTTGACGCTGCCTTTTCGCACTCGGCATAACTTCCCTTACATCTGGACATACGCTCTGTAAACGCTGCCAGACTATGTGTTCCGCCATCTGTTGTGGAGACCCTTCGGGGAACACGTGGGGGAGAAAGAACATGAGGAGGAAGGGATTCCTAAGAAACCCAGGAAGTGCGGTATGATATTCACTTTTGCGGCAGAAGCGAATGCGGTAGTCGAGTGATAATCCTATGGCTCTGTCACGCCAAACGGCTGCCCGAACAGAAGGGAACCGGGCGTTCTCGGGTTCCCCGTCCCCACCCGCGGTGGGACTCTTCAGTGGTCCATGTTGGGAAGGCTAGAACGGTGGGAACCTCATGGCACTGCGCCTCGCAAAACGGCTGCTGGACCGGAGGGGAACCGGGCGTTCTCGGGCTCCCCGTCCCCCATGTGGGACTCTTCTGTGGTCAATTTCTACCTCCGTTGGAACCGTGTAGCGTTAGAAAGTCCAGGTTTCCTTGCAAAACAGCCGGCCCTCCTGGAAACCCTCCGGAAACCTTCCGGGAAGGGTTTTGGGAGGTTTTGCGGAGGGTTCTGGGAGGGTTTTGGAAGGGTTTTCGTTTTCTTTTGGGGGGGAACCAATCATTAGCGAACCATTGGTTTTCTATCTCTAGCGCATGATTAGGTCACGGTGGTCGAGTCGAGTGCTTCTTCCAGTCCAGGGCAAGCATTGCGCTGCGCCCCGCCGCTTCTGCGCGTGATATCTCGATATGCCCGCGTACAGCATGAGTGGCACAGGTGGTGGCCTCCCGAATCTGCATGGGGTCGTTGTTGGTCTGCTCTCGGCCCCAGCATCTGGTATTTTCACCAGCAATCGCATTGCCAAGAGCCTGTAAGTAATCGAAGGCAAACAAGCTACATGAATATAAACTCGAGACGCTCCACGCGGATTTCTTGGATCCGCGCTGGGCCCCCTTGGCGCCGCGCGCCAGGGAGGGGGGTTTAGCGCAGATTCAAGAGATCCACGCGGAGCGTCAGAAGTTTATGTTTATGCTTTTTCTGTTCTTCTATGTTCAGAATCTGTCCGATCGGGCCTTTGTTTTTGTAGATCGTGGTTGCGCTAGCATGTTTCCAGGCCGTCGGCGTTTGTGTTTCATTCCAGCATTTTTCAACACATTATGTTGTCGCGCCAACGTTTTTGCTTCACTCGGGAGGAACTGGTGAGAACGTTCCTGCGGCAGGACAGCTTGCCGACTCCCCAGTCTCAGACCAGTTCTCAGCATCGGTTCGTGGGGTCATCGTTGCTGGGCATTTTCAAACCAAATTCTGCAATCAATGTAAAACCAGTGTGGGGCTCGTCACCACAGCCTCTCAACATTCCGCTGGCATGTCGTCTGGTCTGGAGGATTTTCCCTGGTTTAGTGTTGGTGCTGCCAATCCCAAGTCCTTGTCTGTGAAATCGTGGTCGATAGGGGAACTTCCTGTTCGGCGGCGAGTCCAGGGGGGAAGTGAGAGGGGCAGGCCTTCTCAGAAGGCGGCGAGGCTTGTCAGAAGCCCTCCAGCCTTCCGAGAAGCCGTCTGCGGCTTCGGACAGGGCTTGTCAGGCTCCTCAGAATGCGCGAGGGCTTCTGAGAAGCCCCGCCGCCTTTTGAGAAGGCCTGCCCCCTATCACTTCCCCCCTCACCGCCGAACATGACTGTTCGGTCGAACTCTTCGATAACCCGCCAGCGTGTCCGCCGTCACTTCGCTATCGACAAGGTCCCCTCGTAGACTGCGGAGCCTGCCTGGTTTGTGCGGCTTCGATCAGCGTCTTTTTGTCTAAGGATGCCCGATCCCGCCTTGGATATGTTTGCCCGCCTATTCCGTTCTGTATATGTCAGTATTATTGTCGATTCTATGTTCTCGTTCACCGTCTGGTTCTGTAATCGTGCCAGGCTCCTTTGCACTATCAAGCCCGACGTTCTTTTTATTCAAGGCTGTCGTGTTGTATTTCCCTGATGCCGTAACGATGAGGAGGATGATTAGGAGGAGGAATACGAGGGAGACGCATGCTGAGATGAGGAGAGGAGGGGATGTGAGGAGGGGGAGGAGGACGAGGAAGGACCAACCGGAAAAGAGTGGTAGGGGACAGGAGAGGAGGGCATGGGAGGGAGTCAGCATCACGGAAGCCAGGACATTGCAATCCAGGATTTCGCACATTCCAGCTGGAGGAAAGGGTGAATGGAGAGTTAGAGCTACCCTGATACGTCTGTGATGCAACGCAACATGCACAGTGTACAAGACGTTAGGGTTAGACATGCTGCATGTTGGTTTAATGCGTGTTGGCCTACGTTTTGGCGAATGCATTGCGCCAGACCTACGCTTTCGATGTACGTGCTTAGCTTCGTGCCCATACGTTCCGCTCCGGCTCGCGTGTTGCGTATCAGGGCAGCTGAGCGGAGAAAGTTTCGACCCGTGGCTGCAGTTTGATCGGGTGCGCCTGCGTCCGTCTACGGGGCCCCGAGGGAGGGAAGGGCAGAGCCCTCCTCTCCCTTCGCCCCGCACTCCTCAGCCGCCATGAGGTGTTCATCCTGTGGTCCCTTAACTACATCGCCGTGGAGACCCCCTCAATATTCATGTCTGGCACTCCTCGCCACGCGGCTCCTGCTGCAGCAACTGGAGCAGTTTTCCAAACCATCCTGTGGTGTTGGGTCCACGTTTTGAAGAGACAGCGCCTAGCGTCTCTCTCCGCTCCTCTCCTCTCCTCTCCTCTCCTCTCCCTCTCCTCTCCTCTCCTCTCCTCTCCCCTCCCTCTCCTCTCCTCTCCTCTCCTCTCCTCTCCTCTCCTCTCCTCTCCTCTCCTCTCCTCTCCTCTCCTCTCCTCTCCTCTCTCTCTCTCCTCTCCTCTCCTCTCCTCTCCTCTCCTCTCTCTCTCCTCTCCTCTCCTCTCCTCTCCTCTCCTCTCCTCTCCTCTCCTCTCCTCCTCTCCTCTCCTCTCCTCCTCTCCTCTCTCCTCTCTTCTCTCCTCTCCTCTCCTCTCCTCTCCTCTCCTCTCTTCTCCTCTCCTCTCCTCTCCTCTCCTCTCCTCTCTCCTCTCCTCTCCTCTCCTCTCCTCTCTCTCCTCCTCTCTGCTCTCCTCTCCTCTCCTCTCCTCTCCTCTCCTCTCCTCTCCTCTCCTCTCCTCTCCTCTCTCCTCCTCTCTCTCCTCTCCTCTCCTCTCCTCCTGCTCCCCCTCTCCTCTCCTCTCTCCCCCTCTCCGCTCCTCTCCTCTCTCTCCTCTCCTCTCCTCACCTCACCTCTCCTCCTCTCCTCTCCTCTCCTCTCCTCTCCTCTCCTCTCCTCTCCTCTCCTCTCCTCTCCTCTCTCTCTCCTCCCCTCTCCTTTCCTCTCCTCTCCCCCCTCTCCTCTCCTCTCTCCTCTCCTTCCTCTCCTCTCCTCTCCTCTCCTTTCCTCTCCTCTCCTCTCCTCTCCTCTCCTCTCCTCTCCTTTCCTCTCCTCTCCTCTCCTTTCCTCTCCTCTCCTCTCCTCTCCTGTCCTTCTCTCCTCCCCTTCCTCCTCTCCTCTCCCCAGGGAGCTCCACCGAAGGCTCCAGTGGCGGTGTTTGCATGCGTCCCCGCACCCGACTCGGCACACCACTCACACGGTTCGTGGCCCCGTAGGGAGCTCCACCGAAGGCCGCAGTGGCGGTGTTCGCTTGCGTCCTCTCACTCGGTTCGGGACACCCCTCACACGTTTCGTGGCCCCGTAGGGAGCCCGAAGGCCCCAGGGCCGACGCCCGCATGCGTTCCCCCCACTGCATAGGGACCCCCTCCGACGGCCCCAGTGGTGGTGTTCGCATGCGCCCCCGCACCCGATTCGGCACACCCATCAAGCGTTTCGTGGCCCCATGGAGAGCTCCGCCGAAGGCCCCAGTGGCGGTGTTCGCATGCGTCCCCGCACCGGGTTCAGGACACCCCTCACACGTTTCGTGGCCCCGTAGGTTGCTCCACCGAAGGCCCTAGTCGCGGTGTTCGCATGTACCCCCCCACCCGACTCGGCAGACACTTCACACGTTTCGTGGCCCCATAGGGAGCCCCACTGAAGGCCTCAGTGGCGGCGTTCGCATGCGTCCTCGCACTCGACTCGGCACACCCCTCACTTGTTTCGTGGCCCCATATGGAGCTCCACCGAAGGCCCCAGAGGCGACGTTTGCATGCGTTTACCCAGCCCAGTGCAGCGCTTCATGGCCCCCGAGCTCCACCAGAGGCCCCTAAAGCGACGCCCGCATGCGTGTCCCCCACCTAGCAAAACGTTTCGTGGCCCCACATGGGGGCTCCACCGAAGGCTCCGGAGGCGACGTTCACATGCGTTTCCCCCGCCCAATACACCGCTCCGTGGCCCCATAGGAATCTCCACCGAAGGCTTCAGAGGCGACGCTCGCACGCGTTTCCTTTACCCATTGCAGCGTTTCGTGGCCCATAAGAGGTCCCGACCGAAGGCCCCAGAGGCGACGTTCGTATGCGTTTCTCCCGCCCAGCGTTTCGTGGCCCCATAGGGAGCTCCACCGAAGACCCCAAGGCCGACACCCGCGTGCGTTCCCCCCACCCAGTAGCATAGGGACCCCCTCCGAAGGCCCCAGTGGCGGTGTTCGCATGCGTCTCCTGCCCGGTACAGCGTTTCGTGGCTCCCATAGGAAGCTCCACCGAGGACCTCAGAGGCCGCGGCCGCATGCGTTTTCCACACGCAGTGCAATGTTTTGTGGATACATAGGGAGCTCCACCAGAGGCACCAGTGGCTGCGGCCGCATGCACACCCAGTGCACTGTTTCGGGGTCCCATAAGGAGCTCCACCGAAGATTCCTGTGGCCGCAGCCTCATGCATCCCCCCCATCCAGTATAGCGTCTCGTGGCCCCATGGGGATCTCCACCGAAGATTCCAGTGGTCGTGGCCGCATGCGTCCCCCCCAGTACAACGTTTCTCGGCCCCATGGGGAGCTCCACCGAAGAACTCAGTGGCCGCGGCCTCACGCGTCTCCCCCACCATTTCGGCACACTCCTAGCACGTTGTGTGGCCTCAGAAACAGCTTCACCGAAAGCGGTACTCACAACGCGGTGCTCACAACTGCATATTGTTGGGTCTTTCGCCTGGACAGTTTTCCCAAGCCCTCCTGCGTTGGGTTGTTGTTTTGACTGGTGACTGGAGCCCTGCTGCCCCCTCATCTTTCTTCCCGCTTCCCTCCCTCCTTCCTTCCCTCCTCCCTCCCTCCTCCTGCCCCGTACATGTTCCCTACCCTGCCTCTTGCTTTGTCTCCCTGGGTGGCTGCGAATTCCGCATGGACCTCGCCCTTCCCCCCTCACCCCCTCCCCCCTCCCCCGGGGGCTGCGAATTGCACAATCGTCACTTTCGTGGGCTCATGGAAGGCCCAGCGGGGTCACGTCTTATTCGAATCAGAATGCGACCTCGCCCTCCCTGGCTGGGGATTGCGGACTTCGAACCTGTCGGCACTATAGTGGGTTCCTGAGAGGCCCTGCGGAGCGACGTCCTTTTCGAATCCGAATGAGATCTTATCCTCCCTGGACGCTGCGAGCCGCGACGCTGTCGCCACGCTGCCCTGAGGCGCAGCGGAGTGACGTCATAACCAGATCATAATGAGACCTCGTCCTCTTTGGGGTCTGCGAGCTGAGCAACTCCCGCCACTTTTGTGGGCTGCTGGGAGGCCCAGCGGAGTGACGACATACTCAGATCAGAATGAGACCTCGCCCTCCCTGGGGGGTGCGAGCTGCGCAACTGTGCTTCCGTGTTCTCTTCACCATGCCACGTTATATGGTATTGTCTCGCTGAAGCCCGTCCCGTGAGTTATGCAACGCGTATGCCTCGCATGGCATTTTCACAACAGAGCGCGTTCCTTGTCAAGAGTCGCTGAATCATGTTCTGTTGCCTGTTTGTTCAATTGCTGCCGTTGTCGTTATGTGTTTGTGCGAGGTCTCACTACTCGAGTACAGTCCTGCCCTGCTGGAACACATTATGTCAGTTGTTGACGCCTGGCGTATCCCCGCCAGCCCATCCAGAAGCGATGCCCAGGCGATTTGCGCTGATCAAGGAAGTGTATGGGGCACGCAGCTGTCAACCGGAAGCTCTGGATCAGCCTGTGCAGACACAGGAGTTGAACATAAGTGGCTTCGCGAATCTTTAAACCTGGGATTGGGGCTTTCTTGGGGCCTTGTATCGGGGGCTCCTGGAGCCTTCTGTGGCTCTCCTCGGGCCCTCTCGTTTTTCCAACCATCCTGTTTTGAGTTGGGTCCTCGTTTTGACAAGAGCGCCCCGCGTTCCTCACTCTTCACTCCTCCTTCCCCTCTTCTCATCGCCTGCCTCTGCCCTCCGACTGCTTCTGTTTCGGTACACCGCGCAGACGTTTCGTGGCCCCTTGGGGAGCTCCACCGAAGGCCCCAATGGCGCAGTTCGCATCCGTCCCCGCCGCCCATTTCGGCACACCCCTCACACGTTCTGAGGCCCCAGAGGAAGCTCCACCGAAGGTTGCAGTGTCGCAGTTTGCGTGCGGCTCCCCGCCCACCGCATGTCCATTTCGGCACACCCTTCGCACGGTTCGTGGCTTCTTAGGGAGCTCCACCGAAGGCCTCGGTGCCAGGGTTTGCAGCGCGGCTCCCCGTTCACCGCATGTCCATGTCGGCACACCCATCACACGGTTCATGGCCCCATAGGGTGCCACCGAAGGCCCTAATAAAAGGGTTCACATGCGGCCCCCCGCCCACCGCATGTCCATTTTGGAACACCTCACACACGTTTCGTGGGTTGGTAGGGAGCTCCACCGAAGGCTCCAATGCCAGGGTTCGCGTACGGCTTCCCGCGCACCGCATGTCCATGTCGTCACGCCCTTCACACTCCATGTCGTGGCCTCGCGGTATTCACCCCTGCATATGGTTGGGTTCTTCGCCAGGAGAATATCCAATTGTCCTGTGGAGTTGGGTCCCCATGTTGAAGCGTCAGTTTCCCGCGTCCTCACCTTCCTCCTCGCCCTTCTCCTCCCTCCTCCTATCACCATCATAACTACCACAATAATCGTAATCACCATCACCATCGTCATCGTCATCATCATCATCACCATCATCAACACCACCACCAACATCATCATCAACACCATCACCATCGTCATCGTCGTCGTCACCACCACCATTCATCATCATCATCACCACCATCACCATCATTAGCATCATCAGCATAATCATCATCGTCATCGTCATCAGCAGTATCAACAACATCAACATTATTAACACCATCATCACCGTCAACATCAACATCGCCATCATCATCATCATCATCATCATCGTCATCATCATCATCATCGTGTGCACCATCATCATCACCACCATCTTCATCTTCATCGTTATCGTCATCATCATCATGCTCATCACCATCATTAGTCGCACCATCATCAACATTAATATTATCATCACCAGCACCAGCATCATCGTCATTGTCATCATCATTATCATTCGCATCATCTGTATCATCATCATCGTCGTCAGCGGCATCGTCATTGTCATCGTCATCCTCATCATTATCGTCACCGCCACCGTCATCTTCACCCTCATCATCACCATTAAGAACATCGTCGCCACCATCATCGTCGTCAGCATGAACATCCGCATCCGCATCATCATCACTATCATCAACATCATCCTCATCGCCATCATCATAGTAATCGTCATCGTCATCGCCATCCTCATCAACACAATGCTACCATCACCACCATCACCATCATCACCACCAGCGTCATCAACATCATCATCACCACCGTCATCCTCATCATCATCATCATCATCGTAGTAATCGTCATCGTCATCGTCATCATCAGCATCATCATCACCATGATCACCATTACCACCATCACCATCATCACCACCAACGTCATCAATATCATCATCACCACTATCATCATCATCACCATCATCATCATGATGGTCATCACTACCATCATCATGATGCTGATCATCATCATCAGCATCGTCAACACCGCCATCATCATCATCATCATCATCATCATCATCATCATCATCATCATCATCATCACTACCACCATCATTACCATCGTCATCATCATCAGCATCGTCAACACCGTTACCATCAGCATCTTCACCATCATCCTCCTCTTCCTCCTCGTCGTCGTCATCATATTTTTTTCACAATCATTATAATCTTCACCATCATCATTATCACAACCATCGCCGTCGTCATCATCATCATCATCATCATCATCATCATCATCATCATCATCATCATCATCATCATCATCATTGCATTCGGTAGCGTCATCGTCGCCATTAGCTTCAGCACACCCCTCACACGTTTCGTGGCCCCATATGGAGCTCCACCCAAGGTCGCAGTGGCGCAGCCCGCACGTGGGCGTCACTCTCGTTTCGTCACGCCCCTCACACGTTTCGTGGCCCCGTATGGGGCTGCACCGAAGGTCCCACGGGCGCAGCCCGCATTTGGGCGTCACCCGTGTTTAGGTACATCCCTCACACGTTTCGTGGCCCCATGGGGAGCTCCACCGAAGGCCCCAGTGGCGCAGCCCGCATGTGGGCGTAACCGCCGCTTCGGCACACCCATCACACGTTTCGTGGCCCCACAGGGAGCTCCACCTGAGGCCCCAGAGGCAGCGCCCACATGGCGGCCACACCCGATTGGCACACCCTTCACACGTTTTGGGACCCCACAAGGAGATCCGCCGAAGGTGATACTCACAACGACGGTATTTACACCTGCATATGCTTGGGTTCTTCGCCAGGGTAACTGTTTTGGTTTGTTTCTTTTTGTTTTGTTGTGTCTGTCAACTAGGCCCTTGAGGCAGGACGTGACATATTAACGCGATCTTGCACACAGCTAAACCAACATCAACATTCACGCAGCCTGGCCAGCATGTCCTTCTGCGTTGGCCTACAATGGGGGTGCCTTAATTGGCTCGCTCCATCGGAGCTTCACAAGTCAGTTCTAGGGTCCTTTTGGGTCGCTCTTGGGGCGTTCTTGGGGGTCCTTGGGGCCGTCTTGGAGCCCTCATTGTCCTCTCTTGTGGCTCTCTTGGGCGACCTTGGAGTCATTTTCAGACCTCAGAAGCCCATCGGAAACGAAGACGCGAGAAAGCAACCAATATTGAAGAACCTTTGGTTCTTGACAGATTTTTTTGGCGTCTCGGGGGCGATCTTGGGAGGCTCAGGTGCCACTTGGAGCCAGCTTGGGCCGTCTTGTGGGGCCTACTGGAGGCATGCTGGATGCCATGTTGAGCCAACGTGGAGCATCTGGTGCCATCGTGGAGGCCATCTTCGGGCATCTGGGGCCATCTTGCAGTCAGCTTGGCCCCAAAGCCTCCGAAGGATGCGATGAGATGCCCAAACCCTTGGGAAGAGGACGGGGAAGGGGGGCGGCGTGAATTAGCGCCCCTGGGTAACGAAGTATCTACTCTTGGATCCATCTTGGGACGGTCTTGGAGCGCTCTTGAGTGCCTTCGCGGTCGTTTTGAAGCACCTCTGAGCCTCTCTCGGGGCTATCTTGGGCGATCTTGGAGCTATCTTGAGGCCTCGGAGGCCCATCGAAAGCGAAATGGCAGGCAAACATCCCTGGGAGTTTGGCCTCTCGAGGATATCGTTGAACGATTGCGTGGCCTCGGGATTGAAGGTGTTCTGAAAGGATTTTCCCCCCTCGAGGTATCCTTGGGATGCCCCGTGGCCACCTGCAGCCGTCTTGGGGCGGTCTTGGGACTGCCTGGGTGTCTGCCAGAAAAATATCCGAAGCCATCCTGGGCTCTCTGGTGCCGTCTGGGAGGCCACATTGGGCCATCTGGGAGGCCCCCCTGGAGCAGTTTTGGGCCATCTTGGACAAGCTGTACCGCTCAGCCCCACCCGCGTTCCCACCATATTACCCCCAAGGGTCTTTAGTTTTGCAGACACCCCCTTCCCCCCCTCGTTTCTCTCGGTGGGGACTAGACTCCGCCCCTCCTCCTCCTGCTCCTCCTCCTCCTCTTTCTCCTCCTCCTTCTCCTCCTCCTTCTCCTCCTCCTCCTCCTCCTCCTCCTCCTCCCCCTCCCTCCTCCTCCTCCTCCTCCTCCTCCTCCTAGCACCCGAGATTTAGCATCGGCAGAGGTAGCCGTCGCATGGACAGCCATTGAGAACCAACAGAGACGCCAGGTGCGCGAAGCTCGCGAGGTGCGCCACTGGTGCCAGGTGCGCCACGCGTGTCAGGTGCGCCAGGTGACCCTGGAGCCCAAGCCTGACAGGCGCGCCTGGTTTGCCAGATGTGCCAGGTGCGCCAGGCGTGCCACATGCTCCAGCTGCGCCTGGTGCGCTGGACGTGTCGGGTGCGCCCAGAGGGCCACGTGTTCCAGCCGCGCCTGAAGTGCCACCGGCGCGACGCGCACAGAGTGCGCCGGGCGGCGATAGGTTTGCGTGAAAGTACACATCGGGCAACATGTCGGCAGACCCGCAATCGGTTTGCAGTGGCTTTTGATGCGGAGTCTGGTCGAGCGCACAGCGGACAGGTATGATCCCCCCCTGCCGTCCCTGTCAAAAACCAATACAAAGTGATCGCAGGGTGCCCGCTCATGATTGAGATTTTGCCGCCACTTGCGCCTTGTATGTTTTCATTGACGGGGGCGTGGTGGGGCGCATTGTTCCTGGTTGGCGGCCATTCGAGTGAGGGTAGGTCTGTTTATTGATAAAGAGCAGTGTTGAATCATTCCGGAAGGGGAATAAGGGGGTTGGAAGAGGAACTGCCCTAAACCACCTCCGCCAAGAGGGCTGGTTGGGGACTTGTGCAACAGTCTTGGCATGGGCGCGTGTGGTGCCCTCATTCACTTGACAAGGGTACTGTGCCCGTTGCGGCAAAGTGAATGATGACACTCATGACGTATTGCTTTTTTCTCCGCCTCCGCTTGCTACTCTTTCGACTCCGCCTTCTTGTACTGTGCATGATGGGTGCCCCTATCCAGGACTTGAGGTGAAAGGTTGCAGGGAGGAGAATGGTACTGTTCATGACGTGCTAAACGCTTGCCGTATGATCATGAGGAAGTACCGCGGAAGGACGAGCAGGGAACGGAGCTCACATGGGTGTGGTGCAGGCTGCTTGTTCTTTCTGTGACATTTTGTGCTCCATTTCAGGAGATCGAGCACCCTTTTGGCGGCGACCCGAACGACATTGATTCCACGACGCTGCAGCTGGATCTGCGGGCTGGTCTGAAAGATTTCCCGCCTCCGCGGGAAATTGTATGTGAGCGCTGTTGGGTTACAAGGAGCGCATCGATGTCCCAACGGCTCCAATGAGACGTCTTTCATCAGGCCCACGTAGTCTTGTTGGTGCTCGACTTGCAGGGTTGTAACAACTCAGCGCAGCCAGTATCCCAGCACATCTAATTTGGTGAATTCATAATGTGCTTGGAGGAGAATATGGGCTTCTTGCGACGTCTCACCATATCGAAGTAGTTGGTATGGGAAGGAATCTACCAGCCATCACATAAGAAGCTCGCTAGCTACTGGCGTCTTCTTCTTCAGCGTAGCCCGTATTGCCGACGGTGCAGGATAGCTGCTGCTGGCCGCAGCGCGACCCCGTCCTGGGGGATGACTCGTCATCGCTGCCCTCTTGAAGACGAAGAGGCCACTACGGAGTAATTCGGAAGGCGAGCCGACTGGACTTTCCAGCCTCTCGGCCACAATATCCAGTGGCCTTCTGTCGGGTCAGAGACCTCTTTGGGTGCATATGAGTGTTTCTTGGGGTACTTCTCGGGGGCCACCTCGACAGCTCCTCTCGGGTTCTTCGGAGCGTGGACATGGAGTGAGGGGAAGGATGATGATGCTGCTGATGATGATGCTGATGATCTGATGATGACGATGAGGATATGATGATGACGAAGATGATGATGCTGATGCTGATGATGATGGTGACGATGCTGATGCTGATTGTGATGATGATGGCGATGCTGACGACGATGATGATGCTGCTGACGATGATGCTGATGATGTTGATGATGATAATGCTGATAAGGATGATGGTGGGGATGATGGTGATGGAGATGATGCTGATGACGATAAGTATGATGCTGATGATGATGCTACGGATGCTGATGATGACGACGATGATGATGATGCTGATGTTGATGATGGTGATTACGATGATGTTGATAATGATGATGAGGCTGCTGCTCATGATGATGGTGACGACGATGCGGATGCTGGAAGATGATGATGATGATGATGATGATGATGATGATGATGAGGAGGATATTGACCATGATGATGCTGCTGATGATGATGAATACGATGCTGGTGATGATGCTTATGACGATCATGCTGGTGCTCATGCTGATGCTGATGCTGATGCCGCTGCTGCTGATGATGATGATGCTAATGATGGAGATGATGATGAGGATGATGCTGATGATGCTGATGCAGATGACGATGACGATGGTGATGATGATGATGCTGATGCTAATGATACTGCTGTTGATGATGACGGTGTGGATGCTGCTGATGCTGAAACTGCTGATGATGATGAGGATGCTGATCATGATGGTGATGCTGAGGATGGTGATGGAGATGATGCTGCTGATGATGACGATGAGGATGCTTATGCTGATGCTTATGATGATGCTGCTGCTGCTGATGATGATGACGATGCTGATGGTACTGGTGATGATGATGCTGATGATGTTGATGCCTCTGCTGATGATGATTATGATGATGATGCTGAGGATGCTGATGCTGCTGATGATGCTGATGCTGATGCTGTTGATGATGATGCTGCTGCTGATGTTGATGATGATGCTGACGACGTCGATTATGAGGATGACGATGAGGATGACTATGCCTATGATGCCGATGATGCTGCTGATGATGATGCTGGTGCTGATGATGAGAATGATATTTATGATGATGATGCTGATGCTTATGCTGATGATGCTGACGGTGATGATGACGATGATAGTCATGCTGATGCTGATGCTGATGCTGATTCTGATGCTGCTGGTTATCATGATGATGCTGCTGCTGATGATGAAGATGACGATGCTAACGATAATGATGATGGTGATGATGATGGTGATGATGCTGATGATGCTGATGCTGCTGCTGATGATTATGATGAGGCTGATGCATCTGCTGACGATGATACTGATTGTGATGGTGATGATGCCGATGATGCTGATACTGATGATGATCATGCTGATGATGATGCTGCTGGTGATGATGATGGTGATGCTGCTGCTGCTGCTGATGATGATGATGATGATGATGATGATGATGATGATGATGATGATGGGAGTCAGGAGTCGCGGGAAGTAATGTCCTTTCAATCATGTGTGCGAATTCAACACAGAGAGGTCGAAGGGACCAGAGGACACTCCTCTTCGTGCCTCGAGGCACTGAGGCTGATTCTCTCGGACCGCCAGGGAAGACGTCTCGGACCAGAGGACAGTCCGGTCTGTAAGGCGAGACGAGGTCTCGGAGCGCTGGAGCTTCCAGCCTCTGACTCCTACTCCTCCCTTTCCCCCTCCTGTTTCTCATGCTCTTTCTCCTCCACTTCGTCTTCGGTCCCGCCCTCATCCCCCTCTCTGCCCACCTCTTCTTCGCAGAGGGGGGAGGATGATGGATGGGAGGGGGAGGTTGAAGGGTCAGGAGGAGGTGATCGACGGCGACTTCGACGACAAGGGGGAGGGTGACGAGAGTCAGGGGTGCTCGATGAGGACGAGGATGGGCGACAGATGGCGACAGAGGGGCTCGATGAGGACGAGGACGGGTAAGTAGCAGGACGACAAGGCGGGCGATGAGGGGACAGCTGGGAGGACGTGGACGAGGGCGAGGGCGAGCGGGAAAAGGAGAAGGATGCCGACGCGAGGGCGGAGAAGGCGGGGCACGGGCACGAGGACGAGGACGACGAGGGCGAGGACTATTGGAAGGAGGCGCGAGAAGGGGGACAACGACGATGAGCTTTGGGGGGAGAAGGAAGCCGAGGAGGAGGAGGAGACGGAGGAGGAGGATGAGAAGGATAGTGAGGAGGAGGAGAAGAAAGAGGAGGAGGAGGAAGAGGAGGAGGATGAGGAGGAGGATGAGCAGGCCAAGGGCAAGGTCGAGGACGAGAAGGAGGAGAAGGGGAAATGGGAAGAGGTATTTGACGAGGACGAGGGCGATGAGGGCGAGGACGAGGAGGAAGATGGGGAGGATGAGGCAGATGAGGACTCGAACGACGCGGGCGAAGACGATGGAGGACGAGAGATAATGACGAGGATCAGGATGAGAAGGAGGTGGAGGAGGTGGAATTGGATGATGCTGCTGCTGCTGAGGAGGAGGAGGAGGAACGGGGGGAGGAGGAGTGGGATGATGGGGGATGATGGGGGAGTATAAGGAGGACGAGGACAGGACAAGGACGACAAGGATGAGGGCGAGGGATGCATGGGTAAACCAGGCCTGGGACGATGATGCGGATGATGATGATGATGTGCTGATGACGATGATATGGATGAGGATGATGGGGAATAGCATGATGAGGATGAGGAGGAGGACGATAAGGAGGATGTTGATGATGTGACGGATTATGGTGGTGATGCTGCTGATGATAATTATGGCGGTGATGGTTGTGGTGGCGGTGATGATGCTGCTGTTGATGATGCTTATGATGATGACAATGACGATGTCGACGATGCTGCTGATGATGATGCTGATGATGCTGATGATCCTGATGATGATGGTGATGGTGATGCTGATAGTGATGATGATGACGATGATGATGATGATGGTGATGGTGGTGATGATGATGATGATGCGACTGCTGATGCTGATGAGGATGAATATGCTGATGATGATGCTGATGCTGCTGCTAATGATGATGCTGATGATGCTGCTGATTAGATGTGGATGCTGCTGATGATGCTGATGATGCTGCTCATGATGACGATGCTGACGATGCTGCTGCTGCTGATGATGATGACGATGGCGATGATGACGATGCTGACGATGATGATGCTGATTGTGGCGACGAGTAGGATGATGATGCTGATGCCGATGATGATGACGCTGGTGCTGTCGATGGTGCTGATGATGCTGATGATGATCCTGCTGATGATGCTAATTGTGATAATGATGATGCTGCTGATGCCGCTGATGACACTGATGTTGATGACGACGATGTCGATGACGACGATGCTGATGCGTCTGATGATGCTGATAATGACACTGTTTACTTTAGTAGGATGATGCTGATGATGACGATGATGATGGTGGTGATGCTGATGCTGATGATGCTGATGATGCTGCCGATGCTGATGATGGTGATGGTGATGATGCTGTTGATGCTGATGCTGATGATGATCATGCGTATGCTGATGATGCTGATGATGCCGATGATGCTGATGATGCTGCTGATGACGATGCTGATGCTGCTGATGATGATGATGATGATGATGATGATGACGATCATGATGACGAGTTTGTTGCTGCTGCTGACGATGCTGAAGATGGTGACGACGAAGCTGATGCTGCTGATGATGATGCTGATGCTTATGAGGATGACGATGATGATTATGATGGGGAAATATGACGATGACGACGACGATGGCGATGCTGATTCTGATGATGTTGTTGACGATGGTGATTGAATTCACTTATGATGATGACTATGGTAGTGATGATGCTGATGATGACGAATATGATGCTGATGCTGATTATGACGATGATGCTGATGGTGATGATACTGGTGATGCTGATGATGATGGTGATGGTGGAGGTGGTGGTGGTGGTTGTGATGCTGATGATGATGATGATGCTCATGATGCTGATGATGCTTATGATGATGATGATGATGAGGAGGAGGAGGAGGAGGAGGAGGAGGAGGAGGACCAGTGAAAACCCAAGAGTCATCAATGATGTTGGAATCTACCCTCCCTCCAAGCTCTTTCTTCACATGCCCCAGAACGGTTCATTTGCACTGAGGGGACTGCCTCGTTGGAAGACAACTGTTTGAAGACCCTGAAGCATGCCACAAAATTGCTCTCGGGAGTACAACGCCACGGTTCAACTGACTGTTGCGTCTAGACGATCCTGAACCGTGTCAGAAGCCATTCCTGGAACTTCAGCGTCGCGACTCAACATATCTGGTGCACCCTCATAATCCTGAATTCTTCCAAACAGCGATTTCTGGTACGTTGATCATGGGAATCCGTTAATTCCTGTCAAATTTGAAAACGAATGTGTGCCGCGCATCAGCGAAAGCCACTGCTTGAAAAGGAACCGCCCTCACTCCTTGAAACTACTGCACATTAAACAACGAATGAACGCCGCGCTCAGGCGAAAACCACATTTTGACAAGGAGCTGCCCCCAAATCCGTGAAACTCTTGCATTTTTTGGTGAACGAATGTGCGCGGCGCTGAGGAAAGAGCCACATTTTGAAAACCTGCCGCCCTTCATCTGTGAAGCTCCTTCAATTTTTCAATCCGAATGTGCGCGACTCTACGGCGAGAGCCACATTTTGAAAACCACCCTCTATCAATTCGTGAAGTTCTAGTAATTTTGTGAAACGAAGGTGCTCGGCTCTGAGGCGAGAGCCACATTGTGAAAACTACCTGCCCTCCATCTGTGAAGCTGATGCCGATTTTCAAGCTTCAGGGTCATACGTGGTGGGGAAGTCTCAGGCGAAACGTCCGGCCCGCCCGAAAAATTGACCTCGGGGTGCGACAGGGAGAAGTTGTTTCTAAGGGAAAGGAATGGAGGAGGAGGGAGGGAGGGAGGGAGGGCGGGAGGAGGAAGAGGAGGAGGAGGAGGAGGCGGCGGAGCTCCCTCCCCCTCTCCCTGGTTGGATTTGAGCTGTGCTCCCTTTAGCTTGCTCTAGTGGTCTGCTCGCCTTGACCCATTGTTGCGATTGCGATTGCGAGGAGGAGGAGGAGGCGGGACCCAGCCACAAGGGCGTCATGCCGATTTGAATCCCAGCGAGCGGGCACACTGGCCCCTGCTCTCGTCGAGCTCTAGCCTCCAGAAGGGCTGGCCTCTTGAGGCCTTCCGCCAGAGGGCTCGCGGGACCCGCCCGTTTCGGGTTGGCTCGAATTTGATGCCTCAAAGTGCTCCGCCCCAAACTCCTTCAGCTCTTCCGACGGGGGGGGCGGCGAGGTCAACGAGGACGCCCTCCCCCTTCTCAGGCTGGCGTGTTCCCGATAGGACGGCGCTGCGATTCGTGGGGGCTGAGGCTATAGGCCCGTCAGGGCAGCACCCTACAAGGCCACGGCCATTCATTTCGCGAGGAGGAGGGGGAGGAGGAGGAGGAGGAGGAGGAGGAGGAGTAGGGAGGAGGAGAGGAGGAGGAGGAGGAGAGGGAGGGAATGGGTGGTGCTGGAGGAGGAGGAGAAGGAGGAGGAGGAGGAGAAGGAGGAGGAGGAGGGGGAGGAGAGGAAGGGAATGGGTGGTGGTGGAGGAGGAGAAGGAGGAGGAGGAGGAGAAGGAGGAGGAGGAGGAATCGACGGGATGAGTTTCGCCCAGCCAGCGCACTGAGTCGCGAGGACATGAACCTCAACCTGCTGCTCCTTCTACACCCGGCCTGCGACCGGACCTGCGGCCGCCCCTGGCGATGGCGAGGACGAGGACGAGGAGGACGACGGCGGCGACGACGTCCGACGCCTCGAACAAATCAGGGTGGCTGCGGCTGGTGCGTCGTCATTTTTAGTCTCTCAGGGTCCATGCCGATCCGATCGATCCGCCAACCCGATTCGTTTCCGATATTCCGAAGATCCGACGGGAACCGATGTTTGCGTGACATTTCCGTGCGTCCTGTCGCGGCCCACTCGATTCGTTTCCGATTCCGTGCCGATGCGGCCCGGTGCGATGCACGTCTCGATCCGATCCGATTTATCGATTCGGTGCTGACTGTTTCTGCCTCTGGAGGCTGGTTTTCGGCTCCCGGACTGTCAAACGAACTACTCGTCGTGAAGACCCATCCTGGGGAGGGGTCGAGAGTCGAGAGGCCCAGGGGCCCACGCACCGAATTCGGTGGAAGCGCCACGTGCCTGGGGACCGCGGCGAGCAGGAGGAGGAGGAGGGGGAGGAGGAGGAGGAGGAGGAGGAGGAGGAGGAGGAGGAGGACCAGTGGAAACCCAAGAGTCATCAACGATGTTGGAATCAACCCTCCCTCCAAGCTCCCTCTTCATAGGCCACTGCAACGGTTCATTCATTTCCATTGAGGGAACTGCCTCGTTGGACGGCAACAGTTGAAGATCCTTAAGCGTGCCAAAACAATGTTCTCACAATGTTCTCGGGATTTTATCGCCACGTATTAACCTGGCTGCTGCGTCTTGACGACGCAGAATCGTGCCAGAACGCCATTTTGGACTCCGACACAGCGAATCAAACAACTGTTGCACCCTCATAATCCTGAACGCCATTGCTAATACGTTGATCATGGGAAGACGTGAAATTATTATATTTGTTTAAACGAAGGTGCGCGGCGCTAAGGCGAGAGCCACATTTTGAAAAGGAGCCGCCCTCAATCCGTGAAGCTCTTGGAAGTTTTTGGATGAATGTGCGCGGCGCTAAGGCGAGAGCCGCATTTTGAAAACGACCCGCCCTCAATCCGTGAAACTCTTGCAAACTTTTCAAATGAACGTGCGCGGCGCTAAGGCGAGAACCACATTTTGAAAACTACCTGCCCTCAATCCGTGAAACTCTTGTGTTTTTTTAAAACGACTGTGCGCGGCGCTAAGGCGAGAGCCACATTTTGAAAACGACCCGCCCTCAATCCGTGAAACTCTTGGAAGTTTTTGAACCAATGTGCGCGGCGCTAAGGCGAGAGCCGCATTTTGAAAACGACCCGCCCTCAATCCGTGAATCTCTTGCAATCTTTTGAAACGAGTGTGCGCGGCACGAAGGCGAGAGCCACATTTTGAAAACGACCCGCCCTCAATCCGTGAAGCTCTTGGAAGTTTTTGAACCAATGTGCGCGGCGCTAAGGCGAGAGCCGCATTTTGAAAACGACCCGTCCTCAAGCCGTGAATCTCTTGCAATCTTTTGAAACAAGTGTGCGCGGCACGTAGGCGAGAGCCACATTTTGAAAACCATCCGCCCTCCATCTGTAAAGCTGGTGCCACTTTTTAAGCTTCAGAGTCATAAAAGGTGGGGACGTCTGTCTCAGGCAAAACGCCCAGCCCGCCCTAAAAACTGCACTCGGGGTGCGACAGGCAAAAGTTACTTATAAGGGGAAGGAATGGAGGAGGAGGATGAGGAGGAGGAGGAGGAGGAGGAGGAGGAGGAGGAGGAGGAGGAGGAGGAGAAGCCCAATTGGCTTCTGGCGGGCCCGCGGATCCCGATCGATCCATCGGGGTCGGTCGCGCCTGCCGCTCGATCGATCGCGGTGGCAGGGTGCATCGCGCATCGGCCAGCCCGCGAGGCCGGGCTCACGCGTGCCGCGCGCCATCATCTGCGGCAGGGGGCCATCCGCGGGCTCGCCTTCTTCCGTCCTGGCCACGTTTAGACTTGGGGGGGTGGCCGAGTATCACGGACCCCAGCCAGCTCCAAAGCAAATCCGTGTCAGGTGTCAGTGGGCCATCATTCAGCCTGCCAGGGATCGCCTCCTTCCCTGGCATTTGGAAATGCAGTCCGTGTGGGAGAGTCTGCCGCTCCCCCGCCGCGGGTTCTATCCGCTCCTCCCCTGTCTGTCGCCCGTCTCTTTCCCGCTTCCCCGCTGTCCTGGCGGGGCAGGGGTCTCGCGGCATCGGTCTTTCGTGCTCGGACAACGCTGAGCTTGTTGCCTGCCCAGGCTGTTGCTGCTACTCTTCTCGTGGCAGGGTGGCTGGCCTAGGCAAGCTTTGCCTCGGTCCGACCAGGGCCGCCAAGTATGGGAATTGGAGTCCGATGTGCAAGGGGCGCCGCCCTAACCGCCCAGGGATCACAGTCGAGCGTGGGCCCTGGTCGTGTTTCAATGCTGCTGCCACCGCGCCGTCTGTCTTGGAGGTGGAGGCCGCCGTCGTCGTGGAGTCTGGCGGTGGGGGAGGTTCATCTTCTGCAGGCGCTCCCACTGGGGACGCATCAGGCTCTCGGCCTGGTGTCCCTGTTCTTGCAGCGGCGGCCGCGAGGGGGCGGCGTGTGCCTTCTCTGATGGCCCAGTGGGCCATCTCCTTGCCGCATCCTGTGCGCGCGTTGGCTCGTCCTCCCGTGAAGAGGGCTCTTCTGGGGCGGCTGCCGCAGCCCCCAGTGTGGCTGGTGCATCTTGTGCACCTCGGCCCCCTTTCCCGACCTGCCTCATCTTCCTCTTCCGCATTCGTGAGCACGCATGCGATTCACGCTGCCTGGGGCCGTCCTCCGCGCGGAGGCTGTTTCGGTTGCGGAGGAGGAAATCGGATCCGATGGAGTTTCGTCGGGTTCCGATTCGTTGGCAGACCCTCAGCATGTTGATGACAAAAAACAATCCTCCTCCTCCTCCTCCTCCTCCTCCTCTTTTTTCCTTTTCCTTATAAGTAACTTCTCCCGGTCGCACCCCGAGGCCAGAGTCTTTAGGGCGGGCCGGGCATGTCGCCTGAAATTTCCTCACCATTTCTGGCCCTGAAGCTTAACCGCTGACAGCAGTTTCACAAATAGAGGGCGGGTGGTTTTCAAAATGTGGTTCTCGCTTTAGTGCCGCGCGCATTCATTGTAAACGTCTGCACGAATTTCACGGGTTGAGGGCGGGTGGTTTTCAAACTGTGGTTCTCGCTTTGGCGCCCCGTACATTCGTTTTCAATATTTGCAAGAGTTTCACGGATTGAGGGCGGATGGTTTTCAAAATGTTGTTTTCGCCATAGCGCCGCGCACATTCGTTGTAAACATTTGCAATAGTTTCACGGGTTGAGGGCGGGTGGTTTTCAAGCTGTGGTTCTCGCTTGAGCGCCGCGCGTTTTTTTTTTTTTTTTTTTTGTTTCTTCTCCTTTTTTTCACTGCTTTAGGGCGGGTGGTTTTCAAAATGTGGTTCTCGCTTTAGCGCCGCGCGCATTCGTCTTAACACTCTGCAGGCGTTTCACGGATTTCCATGATCAAAGTGCAATGAATAGTATTTGGGAAGGATTATGGATTTTTCGGGTGCAGTGGTTACGTTGTTTTGCGGTGTTGAAGTCCTAAGAACGGCGTTCTGGCACGATTCCGGATCGTCAAAACGCAACAGTCAGGTTGATCCGTGGCGATGGAATCCCGAGAACAATGTTTTGGCATGCTTCAGGGTCTTCAAGCGGTTGTCTTCCAACGAGGCATTTCTTTCGATGGAAATGAACCGTTGTAGGATGTAGGAGCTTATGGAGAGGGAGCTTGGAGGAGGGTTTATTCCAACATCTTTGGTGACTCTTGGGTTTACACTGGTCTTTCTCCTCCTCCTCCTCCTCCTGCGGCGCAAGAAGGTGCGTTTTTCGGAGGCCTCGGGGGCCCCTGCGGGCCCTCAGGAGGCCTTCGCTGGTGCGGTCGCGGAGGCGACTTCGTGCAGCGCCGCCCTCGCTGGCGGACGCGGGCCCTCCCCTGGAACCTCTGCCGGGGTCTGGGGAGGTCCCGCCCAGTTCCGCGAGGGGGCATGTCTTGTATATTTCTGGGGACATTGTGGGCTGTAGCAAGTGCGGGGCTTTCTCGGCCAGGACGGCACGCACACAGCTCTTCTGGACCTGTGATCCCGAGGCTGCCATAGAAGGGAATCCCCCAGCGAAAGTGGAGGCGGGATGATTTTATGAAGGGCGTCCACCCTAAAGGAGGACGTTTCCCTCCTCTTCCCCTCCCTCGCAGGCTCCTGGTCACAGACGATGCCGTCCAGTGGTTAAGCTTGCTTTCCATGTAATCCATATTCGTCGAGTTTTGCTTCGAAAACCCGTTTTTCGTGTCCTGGGATTTCGGCTTGGTCGACACTGGGCTTTCTTCGTGGGACCTCCTGTCACTGCCGTGATGCTTCGGCTGGGCTAGCATGTCCTGGGACCCGCATTCGTTCTGTGCTCGATTGCGCTCTTTCGTCTTTTCCTGCCGCTCTTGCCCGTCCCGAAGCGAACTCGGCGCGTCGTCCTATGGGATCGCGACTGCTCCTCCTCCAGCTGTGCGGTGAGGTCTCGGGGGGGATTCCGAGGTCACCGCGCAGTCTGTCACCGCATCCCCGAGATCCGAGGTCACAAACAAATCAGGCGATCGCAAACATGGATCAAGGGGGCGTGAATTAGCATCGGGTCCCGTTTCCATTGGAAATCGCGGATCTCCGCCGCCGAACGAGGCGGCATTGGCTGCATGTTGGGGCGGGCCATTTTCCCCGATCCATGGATTTGGCGACCGCGCGCCAAATCCATCGGTCGCTAGTCCATGTTTGCGCGCCCCCGAAAAGTGCAGCATCGTAGGAAAATTAGACCAGAGCCCTGAAGTTCATCTTTCCGCTGTCTTTTTCCGACCAGCTCGATCCAGGGGTCCCAGGACCCGACAATGCAAATTCGCCCGCTATGAAACAATGCGGCGCCAGGATCTCAGGGTTTCGGGACCCTACAGGAGGTAGCCTTCGAGGGATGGAGCAAGATTCGATCCTTATGCAGGATTTTATCCCCCTTCCTCCTCCTCCGCCTTCTCTTGCTTCCCCTCTTCTTCCTTCGATCCTCGGCTCGCTGGTCTCGACTCGCCCAGCTTTTCCCCGCGCGTTCCACAGATTCCCGGCTGCACCGGGCCCTGGTCTCAAAAGCGCCTCCAGAGAGCAGCTGTTCGTTCGCTCGCCTTAGCAACACGCTCCGAGCCTATTCGGTGTCGGAGCCTATTCGGCCGATGAGCGGACGTCCCCATCCCCCTGTCGCGCGCGCGCGCCGTCGGCGCACTCTCAGGAAGGGAAAAGCACACAGGCACAAATAAGCGTCGATTCCCAGGAGCATGCGGGAAGACATGGGGCGTGGAGGGGAAGAAGACACTCCAGACAGCACATGGAGCCATTTCTGGAGTCCAGGGACTGACGTCTGTCTCTTGGTGTGTCCCCGGGCGCCGGCGCCCTCGTCGGCCCGCAGGACCCCCGTGCTCTCCTCCAAGGCCAAGATCCAGGCGGCGCCCGCCAGCACGCCGGGGGGCGGAGCGTGCGGGACGAGGGGGCCTCCTCTGGGACAGCGGGGTAGGGAGGGCGCGTGGGGCGCCCTGGGAGCGCTGTGGGGGCGCTCGGGGGGCGCCTGGGGGCGATGTGCCGTCTCCGCCCGAAAGGCCGGTGCACCATGCCCAGCAGCCCCTGCGGGGTGGGCGAGGGTCCTGGTCGTGGGTTTGGTGTGCAAAAATTTCCTCCCCGGGGCGTGCCTGTTTTTATATTGCACGTGGCCCCGTGGCGTGGAGTCTGACTGGCTTGGGGGGGGGAGTGGCATGCAGAAAGCTCGAGGACCTTCTTCCTCAATCTGCCTGAAACAAGGTAGAGGGGATTTCTCAGAGTTCGGCACCACCCAGACATGCTTATGGTGAGGACCTCCTTCCTCAGCCTGCATGAAACAAGGCAGAGGGGGTTTCTCAGAGGTCGGCATCACCCAGGCATGCTTACGGTTGTTGTTGTTGTTGTTGCTGCTGCTGCTGCTGCTGTTGTTGTTATCGTTGTTGCTGCTGCTGTTGTTGTTGTTGTTGTTGTTGTTGTTGTTGTTGTTGTTGTTGTTGTTGTCGTTGTTGAGGTTGTTGTTGAGGTTGTTGTCGTTTTTATTTTTGTTGTTGTTGTTGTTGTTGAACTCATTATTGGTGATCATTGTGTTTTCCAATTGACGTGCTTCCCATGGGGCTCGCACCCGGCTTTGATCAGGGAAAATCGCTTGGCTCAAATTGTGTTGTTGGCCCCCGGATTACAACAACGGCTCCCGCCTGAGACTTCCTTACAATTTAGCCAGGACCCCCGCTCGCGCCTGAGACTTCCTCGCGTTTTACTCAGGAATCGTGCTGTCGCTTGGGACTTCCTTGCCATTTATTCAGGAATCGCTTTCTCGGCGCTCTGGGGTCGCGCTCTCGCCGGAGACTTGCTTGAAATTTACTCAAGAATCGCGCTCTTGCGTTGGAATCCCCCGCAATTTACTCAAGCGCCGCGCTTCCAACACTCAGGCACGCCGGAGTCGTGCTCACGCTTGGGACTCCCTCACAGCTTATTTTGGAATCGGGATCTCGCTACCATTCGTGGCCCCGTTGCAGCCCTTCGTGGCCCCCTCGCTGCCTTTCGTGGACCCGTTGCAGCCCTTCGTGGCCCCCTCGCTGCCATTCGTGGACCCGTTGCAGTCCTTCGTGGCCCCCTCGCCTTCGTGGCCCCGTTGCACCCCTTCGTGGCCCCCCTCGCTGCCCTTCGTGGCCCCGTTGCAGCCCTTCGTGCCCCCCTCGCTGCCCGTCGTGGCCCCATCTATGTATGCCCCTCGTGGCCCCCGCTCGTTCGCGCCCGTCGTGGCCCCATATGCATGCGCTTCGTGGCCCCGCTGTCGCCCTTCGTGGCCCCCTCGCTGCCCTTCGTGGCCCCGTTGCTGCCCTCAGTGGCCTCGTCTTTGCCCTCTGCGGCCCAATATACGTATGTCCTTTGTGGCCCCCGCTCGTTCGCGCCCATCGTGGCCCCGTATGCTTGCGCTTCGTGGCCCCGCTGTCGCCCTTCGTGGCCCCCTCGCTGCCCTTCGTGGCCCCGTTGCTACCCTCAGTGGCCCCGTCGTGGCCCTCTGTGGCCCCGCATTATCTGCCTTTCGTGGCTCCCGCTCGTTCGCGACCGTCGTGGCCCCATATGCATGCCCTTTGTGGCCCCGCTGTCGCCCTTCGTGGTCCCCTTCCTGCCCTTCGTGGCCCCGCTGTCGCTGTCGCTCTCGCTCTCGCTTTCGTCGTCGTCGTCGTCGTCCTTGTCGTCGTCGTCGTCGTCGTCGTCCTCGTCGTCGTCGTCGTCGTCGTGGTCGGTCCCCTGTCCGTCCCTCTTGGGGTCGGGTTGCCGCCGATCAGCGCTGCCGCTGGCCAGGCCGACGGTCCGCGGCCGCCCCGCCGCTTGCCGGGGCCCGGCCTGCAGGGAAGAAAGATATACCCCCCAGAAGGGGTTACGATCGAAGACGAAGAGGGCGGGTATCGAGGGTTTGGGGAATACACGTTAAATGACACTCGGGCAGATACGAGCGTACAGTCTTAAACTGATTGTTGTTGTTGTGGTTGTGGTTGTGGCTGTTGTTGTGGTTGTGGTTGTGGTTGTGGTTGTTGTTGTTGTTGTTGCGGTTGTTGTTGTTGTCGTTGTTGTTTTGTTATTGCTATTGTTGTTGGTTGTGGTTGTGGTTGTGGTTGTGGTTGTGGTTGTGGTTGTGGTTGTGGTTGTGGTTGTGGTTGTTGTTGTTGTTGTTGTTGTTGTTGTTGAACATTATTTCTTCTTAAGAATAATTATTGTTGGGACCCCTGGTGCATGGCCCCCCCGCCGCGCCTAGGCCGCAGCCTCATTTTCATCATTTTCGTGAGGAAGTCTCAGGCAAAACGATGTGTCCAGATCCGGTTGTGTTGTTACGATCGGTTTTCCCTTGCAAAAAATAAGCTAAAGTGGACATTTCTTGTTCTAACATAACCAAACTTCAAGAATCCCTTGCAAAAAATAAGGTAAAGTGGACATTCGCGCGCGCAAGACGAAATCCTTCCAAAACCTTAGTTTTCGTAGCGATTTTAACATAAAAACATCAAAACACCAATGTTTTTTTTTTTTTTTTTGTTTTTTTTTTTTTTGTTGTTTTCTCTTTTTTATGTCAAAATTTCATCCCGCGCGCTCTTGCGGATTCGTAGGAAACCCAACACTTTTTAAACATTTCTGTCAAACGGGCTTTTGCGAGCAACTTTTTCGAACTTCTGCAACAACGGTTGCGCACCTGCCAGGGCCATCATCCCTGTCAAATAATACCATGCGGGACACATTCGTTTTTTCTTCGCGCGCGCACGCCGTCGTCGTCGGCCGCGGGGCCCTGAATAGTAGCCACGGTCGTCCGCATGCCACGAAGTGAAGTGTCCGAACGTCATAGGGCGGGAAGCTGGGTGTGGGTGGTGGCGAAGAGTCGTTTGGAAATTTGGTAGAGCTTGAACCGGCCCCCCCACAAAGTGGGGGTATTGCCCGCCTCCTATGAAAACCCTGGCACTGGTGAGAACGGAGTGTCCCCACGTGCTAGTAATTGTTGTTGTTGTTGTTGTTGTTGTTGTTGTTGTTGTTGTTGTTGTTGATGGTGTGTGTGTGCGTGCGTGTGTGTGTGTGTGTGTGTGTGTGTGTGTGTGGGCACCCCAGGGGCGACGCGCGCGCGCTCAATAGTCTTATGGTGTGTGTTCGGTGGTGGGCATTTTCGGGCCATACCCCTTGTGCAACAATATACTACAACGCTCGGCGCTCCACGGGGGAAGCACCGAGCATTGTACCGTAATAGTACAACTATGTAGCCCGCTTGTCGTATAATGCAATACACTACTACGCTGTGCTACAACTTTGTAGTAATACGACAGTGCTGCAATATATTACAATGTAATAGCATGTTCTACACTAGACTACACTATACCACAGTAGCTTGTTTGTACTACATGCTCGGTGCGGACGCCTCCGAGGCGGGCGCACAGTATTGGTGTATCCCGTGCCCCTCTGCGTTCCAAGGAGGGGGGCGGGGGGCCTCCGAGAAGGCCTGTGAGAAGGCGGGGGGGGCTCCTACCGGACCTTCCTTCCACGGGGGTAGCCAGAACAACGCGGGGACGCTTGAGCTGAAATCCAAGTCGAGGATTTATTTGAGCTGTCTTGGTGTGCGTGTGAGTCTTGGAAGCAATCTTCTGAGTACTCTGGAAGGTCAGGGGTTGGGGTGGACGAGGATCGACCCTCAGATCTCAGATCCAGGCGTCGCAAACAGCAGTGACGGCTGGCTCTTCGGCGCTTTCGGGGCGTCTGGGGTTGTTTCGGAGCCCCAAACCCGTCGAAGGACGGCCCAGGACGAAAAGCCAGCCCCAGGAAGGGGTCGGGATCCCAGCTCAACCACAGCTCAAGAAAGCTCCACCAGAGCTCAAAACGAGCTCCAGCAAAGCTCAAGCAAAACTCGAGCAAAGCTCAACCAAAGCTACAACAAGGCTCAACCAATACTCCAACAAAGCTCACACAAAGCTCCAACAACGCTTCAACAAAGCTCAACCAAAGCTCCAAGAAAGCTCAACCAAAGCTCCAACAAAGCTCAGGCAAAGCTCCAACACATCTCAAACAAAGCTCAAACAAAGCTCAAACACATCTCAAACAAAGCTCCAGCAGAGCTGAAGCAAAGCGCCAACAAAGCTCAACACAGCTCAAACTAAAGCTCAACCACAGTTCAATAAAAGCTCCACCACAGCTCAAAGCGAGCTCCAGCAAAGCTCAAACAAAGTTCAACCAAAGCTCAAACAAGCTCCAACCGCGCTCCAACAAAGCTCAAACACAGCTCAAACGAAACTCAACACACAGCTCAACCAAAGCTCAAACAAATCTCAAACGAAACGAAAACACAGCTCAACGAAAGCAGCTCAAACAAAGTTCCGTCAAAGCTCCAACAAAGCTCCAACAAAGCTCCAACAACACAGCTCAAACGAAATCTCAACACACAGCTCAACCAAAGCTCAAACAAATCTCAAACGAAACGAAAACACAGCTCAACGAAAGCAGCTCAAACAAAGTTCCGTCAAAGCTCCAACAAAGCTCCAACAAAGCTCCAACAAGTTTCCAACAAAGCTCCAACACAGCTCAAACGAATCTCAACACACAGCTCAACCAAAGCTCAAACAAATCTCAAACGAAACGAAAACACAGCTCAACGAAAGCAGCTCAAACAAAGTTCCGTCAAAGCTCCAACAAAGCTCCAACAAAGCTCCAACAAGTTTCCAACAAAGCTCACACAAAGCTAACACACGGGTCAGATAAAGGTCATTCACAATAAACAAAGTTCAACCAAAGTTCAACTAAAGCTCAGCCAAATCTCAAATGAAGCTCAAACACAGCTCAAACAGAACTCAAACAAAGTTCCAACAAAAATTAAACAAAGCTCAAGCAGAGCTCACACAAAGCTCCCACAAAGCTCAAACAAAGGTCCAACCAAGCTCAAACAAAGATCACGCAATGCTCCAACAAAGCTCAAACAAAGCTGAGGCAAAGCTCAAACAATGCTCCAACAACTCTCAAAATCGGTTCGAATTTCGGGCTGGGAGGTGATTGTCCCGTCCCGCCTCCTCCCCCCCCCAGTTTCCGGTTTTGGGCAGGGCCCCCCCTTCCCCTGATTCGAACCTGGGGGCGGGGGGCTTTTTAGTGTGCTCCCCCCCCTCCCGGGTTTCCGGGCAGGGGGGGTGCTCCCCCCCCTCCCTTCGGTTCTTGGGGAGGGGGTGGGAAGTTTGACCCCCCTCTCTTCTGGTGTTCCAGAGATGGGGGGGGAATTTTCCCAGTCAAGCGACGGTAGATCGCACCCCCTCGGACATTGGGTTCCGACGTCGCGAAAGCAAAAGCACGGCGCCGTGGATTATCACGACCAGAGTTTTCGACCCCGTGCATTGCGCGGCGTCCCTCGAGCCGGATGAATCCGCGAGCGCCCCAGTCGGAGTAGAACAGTTCCACAGTTCCACTCCGTTTTTTCCCCGCCCCCCTCCCAGGAAGGAGGACACCAATCAGATGAGGGGGGAGAGAGAAACAAGGATATGATGTCGCCGCGCCATTTGCTCCGACGCGCGGCCTTACGTCTTGGGGAGGGCGCCTCGGCCAGCACGGCAAATTCCGCCTCGGACGCAAGGCTTGCCGTGGGTGTGCCGCGGTGCCGGCTTCGTCCAATCGGGCGCGTCGAGAACAAACAGTGCAGCGACATGCGGACCTGTATCGTTGTCTAGTTCCTACCCAGGGGCCCGAGAAACCTGTAGAGACCGCCCGTCCCTTCCCCCTCGACGACAACATCTGTCGGCCGCGCGCAAAGGAGGCTCGTGCGAGAGGGGCTGCCCTCTGAGAAGGCGGGGGGCTTTGTCAAAAGGCAGAGGCCGTCTCAACAGGGCCCAGGCTCAGACCTGCAGCGTATAGAAACACTCAAGACGGATGTTCCTTGCCGTTTTCGACCTCTGGGGGCCCTCACCGGGCTCCGAGACCGTAACCAAAACCACTCAGGGTGAAAAGCCAACCCCAGGGAGGAGGTTGGGACTTCTGGGGACCTGCATTGAGCAGGTCAAGGCATCGGACCTCTGGGGAGGCTCCCGAGAAAGCTTCCCAGAAGCCTCCAGCCCCTCCTGAGAGCGCCCCGCCTCTTGAGATGCTTTTCCGCTTCAGGACCCCCCCCCTTTGGTGTGCGCGCTGCCAGATCCAAGGGGAAGGATGTGGACGCGGAGTGCGAGCGCCTCGCAGACCCCGTGCGCTAGCACCGCGCGGCGTTCGCCGTCGCGTGGGCGCCCGCGCGGCGCCCAGGGCCTGGTCAAGATGGGCCGCGCCGCCTCCCACGGCCTCCAAGAGGAGCTGAGGACGATCCCCTCGCCCACCCCCCCTCTCCTTAGGGTCCACCATTTCGATCCGATCGATTCGTTTCGGTATCGATTTCGGCTGGCCCGACCCGATTCGATTCCGAGATTCCGACGACCCGATGCGTGCGGCCCGATGCTTGCACGGCGCTGCTTTGCATCTTGGCGCGGCCGAATCGATTCGATTCTGACTCCGTACCGATGCGGCTCGATTCGATGCACACTTCGATTCGGTTGGATGTCCCAGAGCGATGCTGACGAATTCCTGCCCTCCTGGGAGGGAAAGGGAGCGAGTAGAGAGAGAGAGAGAGAGAGAGAGCGACGGGGGGGGGTGCTAGACCTGACCGCGCCGTGAGGAAAAATCAACGCGTGTGGTTTTTGATTTTGGTTTTACCATCTTCGACCTCCAAGACAAAAGTCACCAGGACAAAAGTCCAGGGCACCTCATCGGGCCCCAGGACCGTCAGACAACGGCTCGTGATGAAAAACTGGTTCCCAGGAGGTGCTCGAGACCTCCGGGGGTCACAGAGGAGGGAGAGGTTGGGGCGGATTGGGAAGAAGGTCGACGATCGTCGCTCGATCCATACCCCTGATGCTGCCGCCCCCAGAGGCTAAGATTCTAGATGCTTCGCGTAACCCAACCAGCCGGGCCCGCGCGCGCGTCCGGCCAATCAGTTTCGGCCGCAGCCCGACCGTTACTCGCCGCCGCTGGCGCTTCCGCCCGCGGCTGTAAAAAAAAGTAACCCAACCAGCCTTGAGTCTGCCGCCTCTTCTTCCCGCTTGGTGTAGACGGACACCTGGTCCTCCCCCTCGTCGCTCCCTCCCTGGGTCGTGCTTCGTGCCCCCAGGCGTCTGCCGGCCGCCGCCCTTCAGCCTTTTCGGCGTCCCCCCGCGATCGGGCCTCTGGCCTTTTCCGATTCGTCGCCGGATCTGGGCTTCCCACCGCGCCCACCGTCCTGCGCACCATTTTGGTGTTTGGCGATCCGGATTTTCCGTTGGGCGCGCGCGCGTCCTGCCCCTCCTCGTGTCGAGGGTCGCCGTGATTGCGATGGTTCCTGGCTGTGTCCACGGCGTGCTGTTCATCGCGACGGTCTTCCGCATCTGGATCGTGGGCTTCTTGAACTACCTCGTGGTGTTGCACGACCCCCAGAAGTTCCTCCTGGTGCCTGCGCCCTGAGCGGCTGTGAGGTCCGCCTGCTGTCCGTCTCCCCTGTTCGTTCTCGATCTTTGCTCTTCGCCTTTCTTCTTCCTCTGCGCCAATTTAGGCCGCTGCTTGTTTGCGCCGCCTTCTGACGCCGCCCGACATTTTCCTCGCCGCGGTCGCGATCAAAACAACAACCCACCGGCCCATCCAGAAGCGATGCCCAGACGAGTTGCCTAGGTCAGGGATATGGAAGAGAATGCAGTGGAATAAAGGGCTGGGTAAGACGTCGTACCTCAAGAGGGGAAGGATGGAGGAGACATCGGAGGAGGGGCAGGAGGAACAGGAGGAGGAGGAGGAGGAGGAGGGGGAGGGGGGGGAGGGGGGGGAAGAGGAGGGCGATGGGGGGGGAGGAGGAAGGAAAAATAACAGGCGGACGAGGAAGAGGAGGAGGACAAATATGAGGATGATGATTAGGATGAGGATGATGATCTTTTGGCAGTCCCGGGGGCTCTGGAGGCGTCTTGGGTGCCTCTGGGGGGGCCTCGTGGAGCCTCTTGGGGGCATATTGGGGGCATCGTGGAGGCCTCTTGGGGCCTCCCGGGCACGTCTTTGGGTTGTCTTGGGGCACCCTTGGGGGTCTCGGGGGCCATCTTGGAACCATCTTCGAAGCTATCGATCAAAGAAGGGGGAGGGTCCATTTACGCCCTCCACCCCCCAACCCAGGAGGCCCAAATGTTGCCAACGTCTGAGTAACATCAATGATTTTGGCATCTTCGCCGCCTGTTTTGGACGGTCTAACGACCCACGGTTCCCCCCGTCCAGGTCCAGGGTGAGGGGGTAGTGAGAGGGGAAGCCTCTCCCCCAAGCGGAAACAGGGGGGTTGGAGTAGGAAGCGCTCTAAACCACTCACGCACTAAAGGGCTGGTGGGACTTTACCCGTGCCGCCGCTTTGGCCCCTCGTGGGGTCGGAGCGTGAGCAGGGCCATGGATAATACGTCAATCGCCCGGAAGGGGGGAATGGGGGAGCGGGATATGGGAGGCCGCTTCCGCTCGCCATCTCCAACATGTGCGTTCCGACCCGGGGGCCACGAGTATTGGCCTTTTTCCTTGCCCCCGTCCTTCCATAGAATTCGAGGAAATACCTACCGATAGTCCCGTTTTGAAAAACGACCGCCCTCCATTCTTTTAAGTGTTGAATTCGAGAACGTTGGCTTTAAGCGCGGAGGAGTTGTCAAGAGACAGCATCTTTTTGTTGTATTGGGCCGTTACCCGCCCTGGACTTCCCGCATCTTTCCGATGTTTGTTATAACGAACGAACAAGCGAGAGTCCTATGATGAAAAAACTGCCTTCGATATCCGTAGTTGCTGTACGTTTTTTCGACAAACGTGCGCGGCGTTGAGGCGAAAACCGTATTTTCAAAGGGGCCAAGCTCCATCCTTGTAAATGTAGTTTTTGAGGCGAATTTGTGCGGTGCAGTGGGCGAGAACCACGTTTTGAAGGCCATCCGCCCTTCGTCCATGAAGCCTTTGACGCGTTAGAGCGGATGCGCGCGGCGTTAATACAATACACACTTATTCGAAACAACACCCTTTCTCCGTCCATGTACCCGTTCGAAGATTCGAAGGCGAACGTGCGCGACGCTATTGGGAAAACCACATTTAGAGAACGGCCCGCCCTCTGTCCTTGCACATGTTTGAGAATGTTAAGTTTCATCGCCAGAATCGGCGCCCGCCATACCGACATGCTTGGTGGTTCGTCCGGCCGCGCCACTCGCTCCGGGCGTGACCGGCGTGACCCGTCCCCCTGAGCGGCCATCGTTTTTTGTCCTCCGCCCCTTCGGCCGCCCGCCCTCCCCGGCTTCCCTCTCTCTTGCATTGTGGCACAATTCGCTGCAACAGTGCCCCCGTTTAGTTAGCCCTTCCGCCAGCGCAGTTGCTTTGCCTAGCCGCCGACGCAAAAAATGATGGTTCGACGATATAGAGTCGTGCAATAGACCCACGCCATTCCGCCGACCCCCATAACGGTGAAGTCGTCAAGAATCGTGGCCCCGTGCTTGGCCTGTGCGTCGGGAGCCTCGGGGATGCATGTATGAGGGCGGGAGCCATGGCGCACTCGTCGCTCGGGAGGGAAAGTTGAAATTGTTGGAGTCTCGCACCCATTGAAATTAATCGGCGGCGAGCGAGGGGGAGAAGTGAGAAGGGGCGGGCCTTCTCAGAAGTCTCGGAAAGCCTTATGAGAAGTCTTCCAAGCCTTCCCCGAAGGCAGAAAAGACCTCTCAGAAGGCGCGAGGGCTTCTGAGAAGTCCCGCCGCCTTCCGACAAGGCCTCCTTCTCATTTCCCCCCCTCGCTCGCCGCCAGATGAAAGTGGATGCGAGGCAGCAGTGTCGCGCGGAGACGGCGCGCCGCGCAGGCAGGAGCTTGATGGGGTGCTCTCTGGCGTGCTTCTGTCGGGCACGTTCCTGGCTCTGCCGATGCTGCAGGTGTCTGGGCCCTGGGCGAACTTTGCTGTGTGCCGCGCGGGCTGTCCAGCATCGGGCTGGCTGGGTGCGCGAAGGTGTCCCGGACACCCTCCAGCAGCAGGAGGGACGCGTGGACTTGCGCGAAACGAAGGGAACAGGGGGGGAGTAGGACGAGAAGGCGACGACGAGACGAATCAAGGCAGACGAGGACCACGAGCACCATACGTCATAGTAGGCGACGGAGGAGGAGGAGGAGGTGGTGAGGAAAAGATAAACAATGGAGGAAGAGGAGGAGGAGGAGGAGGAGGAGGAGGAGGAGGAGGAGGTGGAGGAGCAGGAGGAGGAGGAGTAGGAGGAGGAGGAGGAGTAGGAGGAGGAGGAAAAGGAGGAGGAGGCGGAGGAGGAGGAGGAGTGTCATCAGAGAAGGTGGGAGGAGAAGGAGGAAAATAGTTATAGTCGAAGTAGTTTTGGCCCTTAGGCAGCGTCGTAGGACGCCTCGTGGATAATACCGCAGCTTTTACGACAGAGATAGGAAAGGGGAATACGAGGAACGCGAACAGGACAAACTCGGATTCGCGAGGGTGAAGCGAAGTTAGACTCTCATCTCCCCCTCCTCGCTTGTCTGCGCGTGCGCCTTTCAGCATGTCCGCCGCCTTTTCGGGGTCGAGAGTGGGGCCGCTTGTCCCAAGCCAATGAGAAAAAGGAGGAGGATTAGGAGTGCGAGCTAAACAGAAGAGAGACGGAGGAGAAGAATATAAAATGAGGTGGGAGATGAGTATAACGATGAGGACGTGCATAAAGAGGATGATGATGTATATGAGAGAGGGGAGTAGAACACGACATTGAATATGAGGGTGAGGAACCAGTGGGAGAACAAACACCTGTTGTGGCCTCTGGGGACGCCAGAGGTCCTCTTGGGGGCGCCTCTTGGGGCTCTGGGGCCCATCGTGGGGGGAAGGGCTCGGAATGTCAGCTCGTCTTCCCTTTCTTGGCTCCCTCGTGAATCCCTCTTAGGGCTCTCTGGGGCCGTCTTGAGGGCCCCTAGGGCCGTCTTGGGGTCCTCGTGGGCCGTCTTGAGACGATCTTGGGGCCCCCTTGGGCCGTCGTGGACGCCGTGAAGACGAAGCAGGCGAGCATGCTAAAACTGTACGTTGTCCTGAGGGTGTGGGACGATGTTTGCGTATTGGGGCTCTCTCGGCGGTCCTCTGGGAGCATTTTTGGGCTGTCGTGGAGGCAATGTGGGCCGTCTTGAAGCCACCTGGGACCGTCGTGGGGCTACCTTGGGCCGTCGCGGCGCTTATGTGGACTGTCTCGGCGCTCTGTCTGGGCCCTCTTGGGCCGTCTTGGGGCCCTGGAGAGGTCCGGGGCCGCGTGTCTTACAAGGGAGGGGTGTTGATGAGGATGTTGGTGATAATGACGACGATGATGGTGATGGTGAGGATTGTTGATGCTATGGTGGCGATGGTGGTGATGATCAGACGGAGGAGATTGATAACTATCATCATCATCATCTTCTTCATCATCCTCCGCCTCCTCTTCTTCATCCTCTTCTCTTTCTTCTCCTCCTCATTCTTAGCCTTCCCCCATTCCTCCTCTGCCTCCTCCTCCCCCACCTCCCCCTCCTCATTATTATCCTCCTCCCCTCCGCTCTCACTCCCCTCCTCCTTGCCATCCCCCTGTTCCTTTCCCGCTCTCACGCCCTCCTTGCTTTTGCCAGCGGTTGTTTTCGCCCGCGGCCGCCTTCGCCTGAGGCGTCTTCGCCTGGGTCGCTTTCGCTGGGGTCGCCTTTGCCAGCCGTCGCGTTCGCTGGCGGCCGATTGCCGGGGTCGCTTCCGCTGGGGTCGGTTCCGCTGGGGTCGCAGCTTGCCAGGGTCGCCTTCGCCAGCGGTCGCTTTCGCTGGCGGTCGCCCTCGCCTGCGCGCCTCCTCCTCCTTCTCCTCCTCCTCCTCCTCCTCCTCCTCCTCCTCCTCCTCCTACTCGTCGACGGTTAACTATTGGGCGGAAAAGACCGCGGGCGAAAGCGACCAGGCGAAAGCGACTTGGCGAAGGCTACCGGGCGCATGCGACCGCGGGCGAAAGCGACCGCGGGCGAAAGCGGTTTCCCCGAGTGGCGGGCGCTGCATCCCACGGTGGCGCGTTCGGTGCGCGAAGCGCGCGGCCAGGACGTACAACGAGGTCCTGACGCGGCCCAGGGCCAGTAAGGTCCCCGGGCCCCGCCCGGGAGAAGGGAGGGGGGAGGGGGAGGTACCCATAACGCTACCCTTCCCTCGTTTTCCCCCCTTGTTGGGCCTCCTAGGAGGCCCTCGTCGCCACCGCTGGATTCGCCTCAAACTTTGGTCAGAACGCACCCCAGGAGAGGTCCGGGGAGTAGGGTGGTAGCGGTATCGATACCTTTCGGTTTCCCCAGGAGGAGGGAGGGGGAGTGGGAATGAGGGAGGACCAGGAGCAGGATGTGGAGGAGGATTGTTCGAGGAGGAGGAAGGGGGGAAGCAGAGGGTGTATGAATATGATGTTGACGATGCTGATGATGAAGATGATGATGCTGATGATGATGATGCCGATGATGATGGTAATGGTGGTGATGGTGATGATGATGATGATGATGATGATGATGATGATGATGACAATGGTGACAATGATGATGATGATGATGATGATGATGATGATGATGATGATGATGGTGATGATGATGATGGTGATGGTGATGGTGTTGGTGGTGGTGATGATGCCGATGATGACGATGATGCTGATGACGATGATGGTGCTGATGCTGCTGATGCTGATGATGACGATGATGATGATGACGATGGTGGTGGTGATGGTGACGGTGGTGATGATGACGATGCTTACGATGATGATGCTGATAATGATGATGATGATGATGATGATGATGATGATGATGGTGATGATGATGATGATGGTGATGATGAGCACGGCGACAACGACGATGGTCATGGTGGTGGTTGCGATTGTGATGATGACGATGATGACGATGACGGCGATGATGATGATGCTGATGATGACGACGATGCTGATGATGATGATGCTGGTTGTGGTGGTGGTGATGATGACGATGATGACGATGATGGTGACGATGATGATGAGGATGATGATGATGGTTGTTGGGGTGGTGATGATGAAGATGCTGCTGCTTATGATGGTGCTGGTGATGATGACGTTGATGACGATGATGCCCATGCTGGCGACAATGATGATGAGATAACGATGATGACGTTGATGATGGTGATTATGACGACGATGACGATGATGCTGCTGATGATGATGACGCTGACGACGATGCTCACGATGCTGATGATGATGATCATGGTGATAATGATGACGATGATGTTGATGACGATGACGATGACAATGCTGCTGATGATGGCGCCGAGTTTGATGATGGTGGTGGTGGTGGTGGTTGTGAAAGTGGTGGTGATGATGACGATTCTGACGATGATGATGATGGTGATGATGATGATGATGATGATGATGATGATGATGATGATGATGATGATGACGGTGGTGATGGTGGTGGTGGTGGTGCTGGTGATGGAAGTGATGATGACGATGATGATGATGATGGCGGAGGTGGTGACGACGACGATGCTGCCGATGATGACGATGCTGATGATGACGATGATGATGATGATGACGATGATGATGATGATGCTGATAATTGTGATGATGATGATGATGATGGTGATGATGATGATGATGATGATGATGATGATGGTGGTGGTCGTGGTGGTGGTTGTGGTGGTTGTGGCGACGGTGGCGACGATGATGACGATGATGACGATCATGACGATGATGATGCTGATGATGATGATGGTGATGCTGATGCTGATGATGATGATGATGATGATGATGAGGATGGTGGGTTTGATGATGACGATGATGCTGTTGAGGTCGATGTCGATGATGATGCCGATGACGATGACGATGACGATGATGATGATGCTTCTGATGATGATGATGCTGATTCTGATGATTATGCTGATGATGATGATGATGATGATGATGATGATGATGATGATGATGGTGATGGCGATGGCGATTAAGATGTCATGATGCTGATGATGATGCTGCTGATGATGATGCTGATTGTGATGATGCTGATGATGATGCTGCTGCTGATGATGATGATGATGAGGATCCCGCTCTCCAAGGAATGTCGGAGCCGAAGCGCTCGCGCCCACCGTAACTGTTTCTCTCACTCACGGGGTCTTTGGGCCCCCTCCATAGGGTTTCCGAGCAGTCGCACCCCTGACTGCATCCGTCTCCTTGCCGATGAGGTGCTCGATGTACGCGTCGCCAGCGCTCGATGACCGTGCCATCAGCGCTCGATGAGCCGCGTCACCCTCCCACCTCTGCATGCCGTTGGCCCACAGCGCCTCGACGCAGTCGTATTGCCGTGTGGCTGCTGCCACCACCGCTTCCATGTCGACGACCTCGAGGAAGAACTCGCCCTCGCCAACGGGCGGGGGCAGGACTGACTCCTCGCCGTCGCAGTTCTCCCCTTCGTCGTTCTTGGAGGGCACCCCCATGACGCTCCGCAGCTCGCCGAACTGCTCCTCCTCGTCGTTCAGCTCGAAGCCGATGTCCTCTGGCTCCTGCTGCTCTGCCTGCCCCTCATGCTCCTCGCACGTGGGCTCCTCGGTGATGCTCGGCGGCTCCTTGCACGACGCCCGCGCACCTCCGCCTTGCTCGTCCCCCGCGCCGTCACCCGACACGTGGGCCTCCAGCTCGTTCTGGTCGTCCTCGTCGTCCTTGGGCACCTCCATGGCTCCCCGCAGCGCGCCCGAGTGCTCTTCCCCGTCATTCAGCTCGAGCCCGATGGCCTCGGGCTCCTGCTGCTCTGCCTGCCCCTCATGCTCCTCGCACGTGGGCTTCTCGATTGTGAAGGCCTGACGGCAGGTGCCTCCGACCCTGAAAGACATCGACGACGGATGGGAAGGAGGGGACGAAAGAAGGCTCCCCGTCGACGGGACCGGACAGACACCCCACACACGCCGACAGGCTTCTCGATCTCGTCGACGTGCTCCTCCCCGTCGCCGCCGCTGAGGAGCGCCGCGGGGTGGGCCGCCATGTACTCCGCGACCACGGCGCTGCTCGCGGCAGCCGTCGGCGCGGCCGTGCAGGCCTTGGCAGCCTCCGAGTCGCCGGGCGGAGGGGGGAGGAGCAGCGGCGGCTCCTGGGCCGCCTCGGCTTCCGCCTCCAGCAGTCCTGGCACCACACCAGCCGCGGCCCCGCGGGCCTCCGCAGCTCCAGCGCCCGTCTCGGGCAGGCAGGCCTCGGCTGCGTTCTCACTGAGGTACGGCTTGGCGCAAGACCGCAGCGGGGTCCTCGCGGCCGCCACTCCCAGCTCACGCATCAGCACCCCAACGTCGCAGGGCGGGCACGCCTCGGCACGGCGCCACCCGCCGCGAGGCCATCCTCGAAAGCCCCAGCTCCCCACACGATGTGCTTCTCGCCGAACCCTTGCCACTCACCAGGTCGCAGCACCTCGGCCTGCGGCTCCACGTGCAGATTCTCGACCGATGCCTGAAGAGCGACGCCTCCGCTTCGCAGATGATGACCTCGCACTCGACATCGCACTTCCTTGCTGCTGCAGCGGCGGCTCCACCAGGCAGGTGGTCTTCGCGCTGCGCAGCCTTCCACTCCGACCAGGGAGCCCCAGCCTGCGGGCAACGCTTCGCATGCAGCGAGACGTTCCGCACCAAGCGCTTCCCACCGCTCGCGGGCGCGCCGCTGAGCCTCGCCACCAGGCAGGGCCTGGCTAGAGCTTCACGGCGGGCAGCCTCTGCTTCGACGCCGCCTTCACCCCATGCAGCCCGCTGGTCCAGCACCGCCCGCAGCCTCGCGCACTCCGTGCGGGCAGCCTCCAGCTCATGGCTCAGGCGCCTCACCAAGCGGTCTGCCGAGGCACGCGCTCCTTCGGCTCCTCGAAGGACGCGCGGCGCCAGGGCGCCCGCTCCTCGTAGCCATCACCCCGGAGGCGGCGGCCACGCGATCCCGCGCCATTTGCCGACCCAAGCGAGCGTGAGCCAGCTAGCTTGAGCCAAATGGTTACGGATAGTGATGATGATGATGATGATGATGATGATGATGATGGTGGTGATGATGATGATGGTGATGTTGATTATGATGATGATAATGGTGATGATGATGATGCTAATGATTCTGATGATGATGATGATGACGCTGATGCTGCTGATGATGTTTATGATGAAGGTGACGATGATGCTGATGGTGATGGTAATGCTGATGCTGATGGTGATGGTGATGCTGATGCTGATGCTGATGATGATGGTGGTGGTGGTGGTGGTTGTGGCGACGGTGGTGACGATGATGACGATGCTGACGATGATGACGATCATGACGATGATGCTGATGATGATGATAACGATGGTGGGGGTGATGATGACGATGATGACGATTATGATGATGATGACGACGATGATGATGATGATGATGGTGATGATAATGGTTCCAGTTGTGATGATGATGATGATGATGACGATAGTTCTTGTGGTGATGATCACGACGATGATGACGATGCTTACGATGGTGGTGGTGGTGATGACGATGACGACGATGCTGATGCTGATGATGATGATGATGATGACGACCACGATGATGATGATGATGATGAGGATGATGATGATGACGTTGATGATGGTGACGATGGTTATGGTGGTTGTGATAAAGACGAGATGATGGTGGTGGTGATGATGACGAGGGATGTCGATGATGATGATGATGATGGTGATGATGATGATGATGATGATGATGTTGACGATGCTTTTGATGATGATGGTGATGCTGCTGCTGATGATGATGATGCTGATAATGATGATGGTGATGGTGATGATGACGATTTTGGTGGTGGTGATGATGACGACGGTGGTGACGATGACGATGACGATCATGATGATTCCGATGATGATGATGCTGCTGATGATGATGATGATGGTGGTGGTGGTGATGATGACAAGGATGACGATGATAACGATGATGCTGATGATGCTGATGACGATTATGACGTCGATGTTGATAATGATGATGGTGATGGTGGTGGTGGTTGGTGGTGCTGGTGGTGATGATAACGATGATGATCATGATGACGATGATGCTGATGATTAAGATGATGATGATGATGATGATGATGATGATGATGATGATGATGATGACGATGCTGATGATGATGATGACGATTGTGGTGGTGATGATGACGATGCTGATGAAGATGATTATGATGATGATGATGATGGTAATGATGATGGTACTGATGATGATGATGTTCATGCTGATGATGATTTCGGTTGTGATGGTTGTGATGCTGACGATTATGACGATGATGCTGATGATGATGATGATGATGATGATGATGATGATGCGGATGATGATGATGGTGATGATGATGATGATGATTATGATGATGATGATGATGACAACGATGCTGGTGGTGGTCGTGGTGGTGGCGCTTGTGGTGATAAGGCAGATGGAAACTATGATGTTGATGTATAAGGTGGTGAAGATGACGGAGATGATGCTGATGATCATGATGGTCGTGGTGGTGGTGATGAGGACTTTGATGTCGATGATGACAATGGTGATGAGGATGATGATGATGATGATGATGATGATGATGATGATGATGGTGGTGATGATGACGATGATGAACATGATTATTATGATGATGCTGATGATGATGATGATGATGATGATGATGGTGGTGGTGGTGGTGGTGATGGTGACGTTCGTGGTGATGAAGGTGCTGACGATGACGATGATCATGCTAATGGTGATGATGGTGGTGGTGGTGATGAGGGAGATGACGATGAACCCGACGATGATGAGGATGACGATCATGACGAGAATGATGATTATGACCATGGTGGTGGTGGTGGTGTTGATGACGGTGATGGCGGCGATTACGACGGTGATGCTGGTGATGGTGATGATGAGGATGAGGATGATGATTCTGAGGATGATGGCGATGACGGCGAAGTTGCCGATGATGATGCTTATGATGATGGTGATGATGATTTTTGTGGTGGTGGTCGTTGTGTTTGTGATGACGACGATGGTGACCATCAGGGCGATTATGTTGATGATGATGTTGGTTGTGGTAGTGGAGCACTCGACGATGATGACGACTCTGATGATGATGCTGATGATGATGTTGATGACCATGCTGACGATGATTCTGATGATGATGTTGATGGTGATGGTGGTGATGATGATGACGATTGTGGTGGTGGTGATGATGACGATGATGACGATGATGATGATGGTGGTGGTTTTGGTGGTGGTGCTGATGACACTGATGACGATGATGACGATGATGGTGGTGGTGGTGATGATGACGATGATGATGATGAGTGTGGTGGTGGTGATGACGAGGATGATGACGATGACGACAACGATGACGATAATGATGATGGTGATGATGATGATGATGATGATAATTGTGATGCTGTTGATGAGGAGGATGATGATGATGGTGGTGATGATGATGCTGATGATGGTGATGGTGGTGGTGGTGATGATTACGATGATGTCAGCGATGCCGATGATGACGACGATGATGATCATGATGACGATGATGACGATGATGACGATTGATGATGATGATGATGATGATGATGATGGTTCTGGTGGTGATGAGGATGATTAGGATGATGATGATGTCGATGATGATGATGATCATCATCATCATGATGATCATGATGATGACAATGATGACGATGACGCTGATGATGGCGTTTGTGATGATGATGGTAGCGATGTTGACGATGATGATATTGTTTATGATGACGACGATGATGATGATGATCGTGATGACCATGATATGATTGGATGATTGTGATGGTGATTATGATGCTGATGCTCATGCTTCTGCTGATGATGATCGTGATGATGATGATGATGATGCTGCTGACGATGATGATGTTGATGATGATGATGATGATGATGATGATGATGATGATGATGATGGTGATGATGATGGAGAGCGCTTCGAAGAGCCACCGACCAGCTCTGCACGGCACCCGAGCTACGCCCGGCACGACCACGACGAGTTCGTCCAGCTCGACAGCGCCCGCCAGCACCAGCTGAACCGCTACGGCTAGCATCTGCCCATACCCTGCCAGCGGCTGCGACGCCTACATTGCCAGTGCTACCTCGACGTGACGATGACGGCGGCAGCGGCCGCACCAGCGGAGAAGGAGGCGCAGGACAGGACAGTGGAGGCCAAGCCGCTAGGAGCGCCGAAGAGAGCAGAGTGGCGCCTCCCCCTGAGCTCCTCCCAGGTCTCGCGCGGCTCTGGGCCAAGCTCGGCGCAGCCCATTGTGGAGGGCGCCCCGCCGCTCGCCAAAGCAAGGCTCGAGAAGCCGAAAGCCCTCCGGCGCGACCAACCCGAGGAAGAGGAGATGGGCGGTGACGAGGCCGAAGGGTGCGACCGCAAGAAAACCAAACAACAACGACGAGGAGGACGACGGGCACGCAGACGAGAGCATCCAGCCAAGACGTGGAGCAGCAAACGCAATAATCTGATGGCACTACTCCAGGCAGTACTGGACTTGGTCCTCCAGACGGCGCACAGGAGTCGCATGGCCAAGTCAAGCTGCATCGACACCTACACCACGCCAGCCACGCACCCCATGGTTACGAATATCAGCGCCGAGCTGGAGGGCTACAAAGCGACGCTCGACAAGCTGCGCCCCCCAGGGGGCTGAGGACAAGCAGAAGATGAAGAAGATCGATTCCCCTGCGGCGAGCATGGGCCTTGCGGCCCTTGAAGGCCTGCTGCCAGAGCAGCCAAGCGCGCGCTGAACGCATGCATCGAGAATGGCCAGCCCGAGGATGAGCTCACCGACCCAGAAGTGGACAGGGCCGACCTCGGGCTGGAAATCCGTCTCATCAGGCTGGGGAGCTGCTACGACCCGCAGAAGATGAAGGTCATCGTGGGCGCGCCTTCCTGGGAAGGCCACGGGCTCATCCACGCGGCCCTCAAGAACGAGGACATCGCAGAACATCACGAGGGAGTGGCTCCAGCGGTCTGGCTCGAGGACGAAGTAGGCCATTGGCCGGGGACGATCTCGGAAGGGCTCTAGGTATGGAGCGCCAGCCACATCATCAGCCTGTCCAGCGAGCAGTACAATCCGTGAGCGGAGGTAATGATGCCGGGCTCGCTGCCTGCTCCCGCCCCCCGTCTCGGACACGGGCGTTGATTTGCCAGCGCGAGTTATGAGTGCGCCCAGCCCGCCGCCCACCGACCATAGTCTCGACACCCGACGAAGCGGCCGCAGCAGAGTTGTTGTCGTGATGAAACCATTGCCCGTCAGGTTCCCTGTTTCGCGAAGCACACTGGCTGGCAAACGCATAGAGCGCACCCGGGAATACTCATGCCTTGTGCGACGATCAGTTTTTTCGATATAGATATGCATATTGCAATATTCTATAGTTGATTATATCAGTTGTTTCATTGCCTTGCCGTCGAGAAACATGCTGATGACGACGATGACGCGATGACGATGGTGATGATAGAGATGGTGGTGGTGGTGATGATGACGAAACTGACGGTGCTGCCGGTGAAACTGATGACGATGATGACGATATTGATGGAGATGGTGATGATGATAGAGGTGTTGGTGATGATGACAATGATGGCGGTGGTGGTGGTGGTGATGATGATGACGGTGATCACGATGATGATGGTGGTGGTGGTGGTGATGACGATGCTGTCTATGGTGGCGATGGTGCTGGTGATGGCGATGATGGCGATGAGGACGGTGATGATGATGAGTATTGTGGTGGTGGAAGTAATGGCGTTGATGACGATGATGGCCCTGATGATGATGACGACGATGTCGAAGATGATGGAGATGGTGTTGGTTGTGGTGATGACGGCGATGCTGGCGATGACGATGATGATGGCGATGACGACGATGATGATGACGATGGTGGTGGTGGTGGTGGCGATGATGACGAGGTTGGTGGCGATGATGGTGGTGATCCGGGTGATCATGTTGACGATGGTGGCGATGATGACCGTGATGGTGATGATTGCGGTGGTGGTGGTTGTGATGGTGACGATAATGGTGGTGCCGAGCATGATGACGATGAGGATGACGATGATGATTATGAATCTGATGATGATGATGATGACGGTGATGCTGCTGATGATGATGATGATGATGATGATGATGATGGCGGTGGCGACGGCGGAGGTGATGATTGCGATGATGACGATGGTGGTGATGTTGGCGATGACGGTAGTGACGATGATGATGGTGGTGGAGGTGGTGATTGTGATGATGATGGCGATGATGTCGATAATGATGATGATGATGGTGATGGTGTTTGTGATGACCATGATAGCGATGATGGTGATGTTGAGGGTGGGGGTGTTTGATGACGATGATGGCAATGCTGGCGATGATGATGACGATGGTGATGGTGATGGTTGCGGTGGTGTTGATGATGACGATGGTGACGGTGATGGCCATGATGATGGTGACGATTATGGTGATGGTGGTGATGACGATGGTGATGGTGATGGTGATGGGACGACGGTGACGATGATGATGATGCTGATGATGATGATGATGATGGTGATGAAGCTGATGACGATGTTGCTTGTGATGATGATGGTGATGATGTTGGTGGTGGTGATGATGGCGGGGGTGACGGCGATGACGGCGAATGTGATGACGGTGATGATGGTAATGGTGGTGATGGTGGTGGTAATGGCGATGGGCACGATGTTGATGACGATCGCAGTGGTGGCGGCAGTGATGGTGGCGATGGTGATGATGATGACGGTGGTGATGCTGGTGACGATGATGATGGTCACCGTGATGATGATGATGGTGATGATGACGGTGATTGGGATGGTGACGATGATGGCGATGATGGCGATGATGGCGGTGATGGCGAGGATGGCGAGGATGGCGGTGCTGATGGCGATGGCAACGGTGATGCAATGATGGTAGTGGTGGTGGTGATGATAACGATGGTAACTACGATAACGATGATGGTGATGACATTGTCGACGGCTATGGCGATGCTAATGGTGGTGGTGGTGGTGGTGGTTGCGACAATCGCGATTTTGACGGTGATGGCGATAATGGTGATAATGATGACGACAATGGTGGCGATGCTGGTGACGATTATGGTGACGATGGTGATGATGTCGGTGGTGGTGGTCGTACTGCTACTGCGAATGTGAATGTTGTTGATGATGGTGGTGGTGATGGGGATAGGGGTGGTGACCGTCACGATGATGACGATGATGCTAGTGATGGTGGTGGTAATGGTGGTGCTGATGCTGATGACGTTGGCGATGACAACGGTATTGAAAATTATGGTGCGGATGGTGATGATGACGGCGATGGTAACGATGATGGTGATGATGATGATAATGACGATGGTGGTGATGCTCATGCTGATTCAGCTGGTGATGATGATGATGGCGATGATGGCGGTAGAGACGATGATGATGATGCTGGTGGCGATGCCGATGATGATGGTGATGATGCTAATGACGGTCATGATGGCGCAGGTGATGGTAATGGCGATGATGACGATGATGATTGTGTTTATGCTGATGCGGATGCTGGCGATGATGAGGATGATGCCGATGTTAGCGATGATGACTTTCATGGTGATTGCTGATGCTGACAATGATGATGCCCGTGATGACGATGCTGATGCTGATCCTGATGCTGACGGCGGTGAACATGATTATGCGGATGGCGGTGATGACGGTGGTGATGTTGATGACGACCGTGATGCTGGTGCTTATGTTGGTGCTGGTGATGGTGATGATGATGATGCTCATGATGGAGATGAAGGTGTTGGTACTGATGTTGATGATGATGATGACGATGATGCTGGCGATGCTGGCGATGATGGCGATGCTGCTGCGGATGGTGGATGCTGATGATGATGGCATTGTTGGCGATGATGATAATGATGATGATGATGATGATGATGATGATGATGATGATGATGATCTTGCTGATGCTGATGCTGATGATGGCGACGGTGACGGTGATGCTGATTTTGCTGATGCTGATGATGCTGACGATGATGGTGATGCTAATGCTGATGATGATGCTGATGATGACGATTGTGATGACGATAATGCTGACGATTGCGATGGCGATAATGTTGATGATTCTGATGAGGCTGATGCTGATGCTGATGATCATGACGATGCTGACGATAATGGCGATTATGTTGATGATGATGCTGATGCTGATGCTGATACTGATGCTGCTGATGATGATGGCGATGGTGACGATGATAATGATGATGGTGATGATGATGCTGCTGGTGATGGTGATGGTGATGATGATTGTGATAATGACGATTCTAGTGATGCTGATGACGCTGATGATGATGATGATGATGATGATGATGACGCTGATTAGGATGATGGTGATGATGATGATGATGATGATGATGATGATGATGATGATGATGATGATGATAATGATGGTGATGGTGGTGATGATGATGACGATGATGAGGATGATAATGAGGATGAGGATGATGATGAGGATGAGGTCGAGCATGATGAGAGGTACGCACAACCTTCGGCGACGCTTTCAGTGCAGGCTTGGCTGGTCAGGTATGAGAACAGAAGGCAGCGCGGAGGACCACACCTTGGGCGCATACAGAATCACATCGACTACTGGACGATGCGACTATTGGACGATGCGACCGCGGCTCCGAGAGCAGTTGAGGGGCTCCCTCCCCGAGAGGCGCCTCCCACCCTTAAGATGGAGGCCCGCACGCACACGTTCGGCGTTGCGCAAGTGGCTACTGCGCGTGGTCGGAATGAGGGCCCTCTCAGGACACTGCGGCTGGACGAGACGAGAGTACTACCCGGTCTGAATCATGCGGTGGCCCAGGGCAGTGAAAGTTCCAAAGTCAAAGACCGACCGCGCCCTTCTCCTCGGCGGCGTGGCCGGCGACGTCGCCGGCGACGATCGGGTACACGCAAGAATGGCCCTTCGGCAGAGTGACCGAGCCCGAGCACGCAGCGTGCTGCTGTCACGCGAAAGTGCAGCGATCGGCAAGCCGCGCACCAAAGGTCACCCTTGGGGCAGTGCCACTCCTCAGCCGCGCGCAGAGGGGGGTAGGGGTAGGGGGGTAGGGGGAGGGGGGAAAGGCTTCTTAGAAGCACCCCTGCTTCTTAGAAGGCGCGGGCCTTGTCTGTAGATGTAAGGCCGGCGCCTTCTAAGAAGCAGGGGTGCTTCTAAGAAGCCTTCCCCTCCCCCTACCTTCCTCTGCGCGCCGCCAAACTGCTGCGTGCACCCGACGCGCAGCACTCCCAGTGGGCGCCGACGGCGCATCAGCACCGCACCTGGCAGATGCCCTCTCTTGGGGCCCAGGGCGGAGCCTCGTCGACGTCGTCGTCGTCGTCGTGATCTTTTCGCAACGTGGACGCCTGGAGGCCTGCAGACCTGCTCCCCAGAGGCCGTTTCTCATCCCGGGTCGTCCTTCGACGGTCACCGGGCCCGGCGAGGGCCCCTCGAGGCTGAAGTTCGCGAAACATTGTCCGTCGATAATTTCTTCGCATCGCGAGGGGGTGGGGGTTCGGGCGGGTCTAGGACAATGACAACATCCGTTCCAGAGCGTTCTGGAACGTTCTCAGGGCGTCTCGGAGCGCTCTGGAAAGGCCGCGGCGACCGATGCATCCTTCAGAACCGCCAGATCTCAGAGATTCCCAACTTTCGGCGGCGAGCGAGGGGGGAACGAGAAGGAGAAGGCCTTCTCAGAAGGCGGCGGGACTTCTCAGAAGCCCTCGCGCCTTCTGAGAGTTTTTTTCTGTCTTCGGGGAAGGTTTAGAACACTTCTCAGAAGGCCAGGGGACTCCCGAGCCTTCTGAGGAGGCCTTCTCCTTCTCACTTCCCCCCCTCGCTCGCCGCCGAGATTTATCTCTGTCCACGCCTGTCCCTGTCTGGGCTGCGCCTGAGGGGTCGCCCCTCCGGCAGCGAGGCGGCGGCGGCGACGGCGGCGGCGCCCCGCGCGCCGCGCCGCGGCCTCAGGACCTCCGGGGCAGCCGCCTGTCAGGCCGGGCGCCCCTGCCGGCCCCGCGCGGGCGCACTGTGCGCGTTGTGCGCGCGGGCCAGGCTTGGCGCCGCGGCCTTCGCTCAGGAGGGGCAAAAGCACACCGACACAATTGATCGTCGATCCCCAGGAGTATCTGCGACTATGTGTGTGTGTGTGTGTGTGTGAATTTGGTTGTGTGTCCGCGGGGCCTTCATTCGTCGGGGGAAATTCGACTCGATTCTTCACGCTTCGCGTATCCCCACCAGCCCATCTCAAAACAGCAACTCTTGCGAAGCATGCCGACAGTCGTGTTTTTCAGGCGTGTTTCCGCCTGCCCCCGCATATCTCCCCTGTTCCTCCTTCCTCCCGCCTCCTTGTACATCCTCCTTGTGGTGGGAGCGGGAGAAGGACGAGGCGGAGGAGGAGGGAGAGAAAGCGCTCCTCGTGGTTTGAGTCGTTTGGGGTTTCTCGTCCTGGTGTGAGTCGTTCGGGCCCTTCTTCCTGGTGTGAGTCGTTCGGGCTCTTCGTGGTGTGAGTCGTTCGGGCTCTTCGTCCTGGTGTGAGTCGTTCGGGCTTCTCGTGGTGTGAGTTGTTCGGGCCCCTCGTCCTGGTGTGAGTCGTTCGGGCCCCTCCTCCTGGTGTGACTCGTTCGGGCTCCTCGTGGTGTGAGTCGTTCGGGGCCCTCGTCGTGGTGTGAGTCGTTCGGGCTCCTCGTGGTGTGAGTCGTTCGGGCGCCTCGTCCTGGTGTGAGTCGTTCGGGCCCCTCCTTCTGGTGTGAGTCGTTCGGGCTCTTCGTGGTGTGAGTCGTTCGGGCCCCTCGTCCTGGTGTGAGTCGTTCGGGCTCCTCGTGGCGTGAGGCGTTCGGGCACCTCGTACTGGTGCAAGTCGTTCGGGCCCTCGTAGTAGTAGTAGTAGTAGTAGTAGTAGTAGTAGTAGTAGTAGTAGTAGTAGTAGTAGTAGTAGTAGTAGTAGTAGTAGTAGTAGTAGTAGTAGTAGTAGTAGTAGTAGTAGTAGTAGTAGTAGTAGTAGTAGTAGTAGTAGTAGTAGTAGTAGTAGTAGTAGTAGTAGTAGTAGTAGTAGTAGTAGTAGTAGTAGTAGTAGTAGTAGTAGTAGTAGTAGTAGTAGTAGTAGTAGTAGTAGTAGTAGTAGTAGTAGTAGTAGTAGTAGTAGTAGTAGTAGTAGTAGTAGTAGTAGTAGTAGTAGTAGTAGTAGTAGTAGTAGTAGTAGTAGTAGTAGTAGTAGATGTCTTTTGGGAGCCTCTTGGAGGCCTTTTGGGGCGTCTTGGGGGCCTCTTGGCGGCCCCAGGAGCTTCTAGGAGCGTCTTGGGTGCCTTGGGGGAGCCTCTTCGGGCCTCTTGGGAGCCTCTTGGAGGCCGTTTGGGGCGTCTTGGGGGCCTCTTGGCGGCCCCAGGGGCTTCCAGGAGCGTTGGTTGTGTGTCTGCGGGCCCTTCATTCGTCGGGGGAAATTCGACTCGAATTCGTAAGACTCGAGCTCGCCGGAGCGATTTTTGACGGGCCCGCCCTGGAATTTATGACAGTCCAGGTTTCGCGGGATGTGTTTACAGCAGGGGCTCTCGCGTCAAGTTCCAGACTGGGTCCAGCCAGCCCGAGGAGGAGGAGGAGGAGGAGGAGGAGGGGAGGAGGAGGAGGAGGAGGAGGAGGAGGAGGAGGAGGGGGAGGAGGAGGGGAGGAGGAGGAGGAGGAGGAGGAGGAGGAGGAGGAGGAGGAGGAGGAGCAGCAGTAGGAGGAGGAGGGAGGAGGAGGAGGAGGATGAGGAGGAGGAGGAGGAGGGGGAGGAGGAGGAGGAGGAGGAGGAGGAGGAGGAGGAATAATAATAAGCATAATGCCAATAATCATATACATACTCAGAAAACTAAGATTAATACGACGAATCAGAATAATACTACTAATAATATGCGGACGAAGAAAAATCATAAACATAATACTACTACTAATAATTATCATAATACTAATACTCAGAAGATGAAGAATAATACGGGTAATACTAATAATAAAAATGCTAATAATAATAACACGGAGAAGAATATGAAGAGGAGGAGGAGGGGGAGGAGAAGGAGGAGGAGGAGGGGGGAGGAGAAGGAGGAAGGAGGAGGAGGAGGCGTGGGAGGAGGAGGAGGAGGCGGCGGCGGCGGCGGAGGAGGAGGAGGAGGAGAAGGAGGAGGAGGAGGAGGAATAAGAATAATAATATTATTATTAATAATAATAATAATATTACTAACAATAATAGTAGTAATACTAATAATACTAACAATACTATAATAATACTAGTAGAATAGCAACATAAATACTAAGAATACTAATACTACTACTAATAATAATAAGCATACTGCTACACATAATAAGAATGAGGCAAACAATAATAACACTACTATTGCTACTAATACTACTACTACTACTACTACTACTACTACTACTACTACTACTACTAATAATAATACTACTACTAATCGTACTAACAATATTATTAATAATGACAATCATAGACTCATAATAACACTACTAATACGAATCATAAGCATACTAATTATACTAAGACTAAGACTAGTAATACTAGGACGAATAAGAATAATCATATTAAGACTACTACTAATAAGAAGAACAAGAACACTACTACGAATAATAAGAATAATAATCAGAAAAAAGGAGAATACTAATAATACTAATAAGAGGAAACATAAGAAGAAGAGGAGGATGAGGAGGAGGAGGAGGAACAGCAGCAGCAGGAGCAGGAGCAGGAGGAGGAGGAGGAGGAGGAGGAGGAGGAGGAGGATTATGGTATGATGAGGACAGTATGAGTAGGAGGAAGAGGAGGATAAGGAGGAGGAGGAGGAGGGGAGGAGGAGGGGAGGATGGCAGCAGAGGAGGAGGAGGAGGAGGAGGAGGAGGAGGAGGAGGAGGAGGAGGAGGAGGAGGGGGAGGAGGAGGGGAGGAGGAGGGGGAGGGGTGTGGGAGGAGGAGGAGGAGGGGGAGAAGGGGGGAGCAGGTCGGGAGGAGGACGAGGAGGAGGAGGAGGACTAGGAGGGCGCGAAGGGCGAGAAGGGCGAGGAGGAGAGAGTAGGGAGGAGGGGGATGGGAGGAGGGAGGAGTGAGGGGGGAGGTGGCAGGAGGGGGGGGGGGGGGAGGAGGGAGGAAGTAGAGGAGGGAGGATTTAGAGGGCGCCGGCGGCCGCCGCGCCCCTCGAGGCGCCTCGTTCTTCAGCTTCCGCCCCGGCGACAGGAGCAGCACCGTCACGAAGGCTCCCCGGGGGCCCGCCCTCTGCTGGCGGGCCACAGGGGGCCGCCCCCCGCGGATTTCGGATACAGCAGGGGTGGAGGAGGGAGGAGGAAGGACGGAAGGAAGGACGGAATGAAAAAAGGGAGGAGGAGGAGGAGGAGGAGGAGGAGGAGGAGGAGGAGGAGGAGGAGGAGGAGGAGGAGGAGGAGGAGGAGGAGGAGGACGAGGAGGAGGAGGAGGAGGAGGAGGAGGAGGAGGAGGAGGAGGAGGAGGGGGAGGATAGGAGGAGGAGGAGGAGGAGGAGGAGGAGGAGGAGGAGGAGGAGGGGGAGGGGGAGGAGGAGGAGGAGGAGGAGGAGAGAGGAGGAGGAGGAGGAGGAGGAGGAGGAGGAGGAGCGGAGGGTATGATGATGCTGCTGATGATGATGATGCTGCTGATGATGATGATGATGATGATGATGATGATGATGATGATGATGAGGAGGAGGAGGAGGAGGAGGAGGAGGAGGAGGAGGGGGAGGAGGAGGGGGTAAGGCAGGAAGGAAGGGATGAGAGGCGACTCGAAACAACACCACCAGCAATAGCAACCTCAGCAGGCGGCATCGGATTCCACCTGCATCGGATTCCACGCGCCCCAGGTTCCACGCGCGTGGGATTCCATGCGCACGCGGTTCTGTGCAAACGGGGCTTTGCGCGCGTGGGTTACCACGTTGGGTTCTACACGAATCGACTTCTACGCGCCTGCAGTTCTGCGTGCACGGGGAATCCCCGCGAGTGCGTACGCACGTGGGATTTCACGCGAGTGGGTCTTTACGTGAGGTGCCCGTGCGCACCAGGTGTCACGTGCATGAGGATCCACGCGCGTGGGGTCACACGCACGTGGGGTCCCACGTGCAAGGGGTTCTACACATATGGGGGTCTACAAGCATGGGATTCCGCGCGCGTGGGTTTCTACGCACATGGGGTCCATGCACAGAGCCACGATATCGCTCGCTGCTGCCAGGAACAAATAACGCCAATGTTGCTTGAGACTCCTTTGCCATCCGCACGATGCGTGTTTTCATCAATAGCAAATTTTCGAGACCCCGTGTGGCGCGCGACAAGTAAACTGACTTACAGAACAGCGGTGCGACTTCAGGACTTTCTCGAACCCGCTTAGCCCTGAAGGTTCACGGCGCGACTTACTGCACGACGGGCCAACTTCAGCAACATGCTTGCGCCACACCACAACTCTTGTTTCACATGGCTTGCACCACGTAGCTTGCACCACAACGCTTGCGCCATATAGCTTGTACCGCGTAGCTTGCACCACATAGCTTGTGCCACTTACGTAACTTGCACATCCAGAGTGCAATAACTAACCGTCTGGTTTCCATGCTGGCAGACATTTGATGTTTTCCGTCTTTGGGGGGCCTGCAGGATGCCTCCCGGTGCAACGGCGGGATTCCCATGGCGAGGTCTCTTGGGCCGATGCATTCCTCGTCTTCCTCTCGTTCTGCCTCTTCCTCCTTCAGGCCCCCCAAAAGGTTACCTTTGTAGCACGTTTTGCTAGGCATTGTCCGATGCTCATGCTGTGTACCTCCAGCGCAGACTGCCCGAGCACTGTCTGGCGCTCTCCCGCGCCCTGTCCGTGGAATGTTGCCTGGCCTCATGCTTGGCTTTCGTCGCACCTGGTCGTCCTTGCAACCTTCCGCCCCCTGATTTGATAAGGTCTCGGGCTGCGCGCAGACACTCCCCCCAGGTAGTCCCGGCTGGCCTCCGCAGGCCCCCCGAGTAGCCCGGGGCAGTCTCAGCACCCTGGCGCTGCCTTTGGCGGCGCTTCTCGGGCGCTCCGCGCCCCTAGGCTGGGGTGTCGAGACCACCCTGGACTACTCGGGGGTCCTGTTGAGGCCAGCGGGGACTACTAGGGGGGTCTTCCCTCTTCGTCGTCCTGCGCGCACGGGAGGAGGAGGAGGAGGAGGAGGAGGAGGAGGAGGAGGAGGAGGAGGAGGAGGAGGAGGAGGAGGAGGAGGAGGAGGAGGAG
>CAUYUJ010017170.1:2057755-2071895 GCA_963575745.1 Prorocentrum cordatum | reverse complement strand
AGGAGGAGGAGGAGGACGCGCCCCCCCAAACGTCGCGCACAAAAGAACACTCTTAGCCAGGGTCACTCCTGCGTAGCCGAGAAGATGAGGGGGTGGTGGTGGCAAGGGCTCGCGTGCGAGGCGGAGGATGAGGGTGTGTTGGTGGGGGGGGGGGTAGGAGGAGGAGGAGGAGGACTCCGAGCTCGTTGTCGCGGCCCTGCCTGGAACTCTCCTCTTTCCACCCTCGTCTCTCCGCCCTCGTCTTCCCCCTCTTCCTCTTCCTCTTCCTCATCGTCCTCTTTCCCTTCCTTTCTTTCCCTCCTCCTCCCCCTCTTCGTCCTCTCTACCCTTCCTCCACGTGTCCCTCCTCGTCTTCCTTCCTTCCATTCTCATTGATCTTCTTCCTCCTCCTCCACCTCCTCCTCTTCCTCCTTCTGCTCCTCCTCTTTCTCCTTGTCGCCCTCGTCGTCCTCGTCCTCCTGCCCCGGCGCCGCCCAGAACACCGTGAACTCGGACGATTCTGATTCTCCTAGGGTGCGCCTTCCAGGGATGGTCGCCGCCGCCTTCCTCGTCGCCATCCCCGTCACTGCCGCCGCCGCCGCCATGACTGTCGCCGTGGCCGCTGCCGTCGCCGCCGCCGTCGCCGCCGCCGTCGCCATGGCCAGCGTCGCTGTCGTCGTCGCCGCCGTCCCCGCCACCGCCGTCGTCGTCGCCACTGCCGTGGCCGCAGCCGCCGCCGCCGCCGCCGTCGTGGTCGTGGTCGAGGTCGTGGTCGTGGTCGTCGTCTTCTTCGTCGTCGTCGTCGTCCACGTTCGTGGTCCCCGCCGTCGTCGTCGTCGTCGTCGTCGTCGTCGTCGTCGTCGTCGTCGTCGTTGTCGTCGTCGTTGTCTTCGTCGTCGTCGTCGTCGGCGTCATGATGGCTGCGGGGGAGACGTCGTGCTCGCCGCAGCTCCGAAGAGCGCGGGCACCGATGATGACGACGACGATGTTGATTATGATGGTGATGCTGATGATGATGATGATGTTGTTGTTGTTGGTTGTGCTGATGGCGACGATTATGATGACGACGGCGATAGCAATGATGGTCATGATGGTAGTGGTGACGGCGAAAATGATGATGCTGGAGATGCTGTTGTTGTTGAGGATGATGATGGTGATGCTGATGCTGGTGATGATACTGGTGGTGGAGATTATGATGAGGATGCTGCTGCTGCTGCTGATGATGAAGGTGCTGATGGTGTTGATGATGGTGGTGATGATGACGATGATGCTGCTGATGATGCTGGTGGCGAATATTACGACGATGATGATGCTGCTGATGATGATGATGCTGCTGCTGCTGCTGCTGATGATGATGATGATGATGATAGTGGTGATGATAGTGGTGATGATAGTGGTGATGATGATGTGGTTGAGGGCGAGGATGATGATGCTGATGCTGATGATGCTGATGATGTTGATGACGACGACGACGATGATGATGATGGTGAAGGTGGTCTTGATGATTCGGATGATGAGGAGGAGAAGGAGGATCCTCCTCCGCCTCGTCCTCGTCCTCCTTCTACACTGGTCGCAATATGATGTTGCCCTACCTTATTGTTATGTCATTACCTTGTCTGACCTTACGTCACCTTCCGTTACCTTACCTGGCCCAACCTTGCCTTCCCATGTCTCCCTTTCAACCATCTTACCTGACCTCACCTCGCCTCGCCTCGCCTCTTCTCGCCTCGCCTCGCCTCGCCTTGCCTTGCCTTGCCTTTCCTTACCTTGCCTCACCTTACATTTCCTTGCCCCGCGCTGCCTTCCTCTGCCGCACCTTACCCAACCTTCCTATCCCTAACCTTCCCTTCCCTTACCTCCCCGTACCGTACCGTACCGTGCCGTACTTTGCCCATCTTACCTCACCTCACCTGGCTTTGCCTTGCCTTTTCCAATGCTTTTGCATGTACCCAAACTTTTACCTTCACCTTTACCTTTACCCTTACCTTTATCACTGTTCCCTGTTGGTGAACACCACCTCCACCACCCGATCGGCAGCCAAGCCAGAACCACACGGGCACCCATGAACATTCCTGTCACTGCCAAACAACGATGCAACATACATTGTGCCTCGCCAGTATGAGGGTGAGAAGCTGGGCGGCGGGCGCTCTGCCTTACATTTTGGGTGGTCACCGTCGGCGTTGACGAACCGCTCGGCTGGATGCACCATATTACGTGGACGACCACTTCGTCTCAAGGATGTTGTCGACATCTTCGTGCCGCCGAAGGCTATCCAGGGGCGCGCGGGCGGTCTACGGGTCAAGAGCGGCACGTTCGACGTGACGCTGGTCGTGGGCTGTTCTCCACCGCCTGGGGCGACGGGCAGGAAGATCGCAGCCTACGGGTCGGCGGTCAAGACGACGCACACGTGGATGGACAACATCGTCGAGTGCACGCGCGCGAGGTCCTTACTTGCCGTGGGCCTGGACGTGAACAGCGGCTTCGGCGAGCGCATCGACGGCGTCCCCGTCGCTGATTCACACGCTGGTGAATATCGGTCTCGGCAGAATCTCTCCGGCGATCTGACTTGACGGTGGTACCAGTGGGGCGGGATCTACCATCGACCACTGGTTCATTCCAGAGGCGGCGCTGGGGAACGTCCTCGGGTGTAGGGTGGGCTACTATTACGGCAGGCGGCTTCAGCTCATGCCAGATCGACGTCCGCGTGATCATATACCGTTGCTGCTGTTGCTGGGTTGCATTCTCGACATGTCTGATGGGCCCGCCTCGACGGATTCGACGCGCCGGCTCACGCGGGACCTTCAGAAGGCCTTCGAGTCGTTGCAGACGGGGAAGTGGCGCGACACGTTCTTGGTGCGTCTCGAGGCTTTGTCTGAGACGGGCTGACCAACGCTGGGGATGGGTGGTCCAGCTGATACAGGAAGCATGTCAAGGGCACTTTCGGCGCCGCCCACCTGGACGACATAACACGGCAGCGGCACGTTTGGAATTTGAGAGGCGCAGTTTGGTCTCCTTGCGTGCTGCGGAGCGAGGGCGCGTAGCTGAGTTGGGATTCCGAGCGTCTGACTCCACTGGGGGCGACGAGCAGGTCGACCCCGTCAAGAGGCCCACGAAGCAGCTGCGACAGTGGGCGAGACGACATCGGGCTGATCGGCGTGCGTCGCTGGAGGCGGACCGCGAGGGGGCGGAGAGGCGTGGCCGCACCTTCGAACAACATCGTCGCTGAAAGAGCCCAGGGTGCACGTCGACGGCAGTGCTTGACGACGCCGGAGTCGCGTCGTTCCGCGCAGGCGGTGGGAGCGGGCATGGCGAAGCCGAGCGCGCAGGTGTGCGTGTCTGCCGTTCGCGTCGATCGAGCGGAGCACCTACGGCGACGAGGCGCGTCGTCGCGCGTTCCCTTGGAACGGAGCGACTTCCTCGACGCGCTGTCCGGGCGAGATCTGCGACGCACAATTGGGGCCGCGCGGATGAGTGGAAGGCGGATGGGGGTATGCGCAGTGGAGCGTTCCAGTCGAGCTCATCTCGTGTTGCTTGGAACCTGGGCATTGCGCTGCCGCTCGGTGGCCCCCGCTAGGGATGGGGCAACCTGATATCGGGGAGGGTCCACGGTCGTGCCGCAGTTTCAGGAGCGAGGTGCCCGAGGTTCTTCTCCGCGCATGTCGGGCTGTCCCAGGGCCTGCCGTCGCTCGCTGGTCGCTCGGTTTCGCGCTTGACGAACGCGGCGGACGTTGTGGGCTGGGCGGCAAACGCTTGATTCATCTGGTCTGCGCATTTTTTCTTCGGAAGTCTCTTCAGGAATCAGAGCTGTCACGAGTACGGGCTGAGCTTCGATTGCGAGGCGCCGAAGGAGTTCGCCGTGGCCTTCGCGCGCCCCGCCCAGCGCTGGCGCGCGGAGCGCACTGCTCAGGACGAGCTGTTGACGTTCAGGACTCGCGTCCTGGAGCTGCCCGTCCCGCGCCCCGCGGCGCATTTCGCTGACGACCCGAAGAAGCGGCGCGTCGTCTTCTCTGCCAGGGCCTCCGAAGCGTACGACGTCATCAACGTGGGCCAGGCCATCCTCCTCAGGGCGCTCGAGGCGGGGGGTTTCAAGCGGAGAGCGTTGCCGAGCACGTGCTGGTCAGCGAGCTCAGGCCGACGCAGAAGGTGAAGTTCAAGAAGCTAGTGCCTGCTGGATCTGGCCGCATCCTACCTCGTGCTCGGCATTTTGGTGGTTGGCCAGGTATGTGCAGCTATGTGCTCAAGGAGTCGCTTGGGCGTGCAGGTCTGCGGGAAGTGGAGGGCGTTGGACGGGGGCGCGCGCGTCCACGACGACACGCGCGCGCAAGTTCTCACTAACAAAAAGCAGACGATGATGGGGCGCTCCGCCGACCCGGGCGTCTCTGGCGACGCAGCGCACTCGTTGGCTTATAGTTCTGATTCGTCGCCCGCGCGCGCATGGTCAAGTTATTGCAGCGCTATGGGGGCATCATTAGGATTCGCCGTCGCCCATTGGCGAGGGGGGGGGGGGGGGGCGACTGTTGCCGCCAGCCCGCGTGCGCGCCAGTTCGCGTGCGACCTCACGCTGCTGGAGGGCATCCGCGGCGCCGAGGGTTTCTTCGAGGAGTGGGCGATCGTCGGGCGTGCGTGGCAGGAGCTGTGGAGCTGCGAGGACGTGCCCGAGGCCTCTCTGAAGGTCGACGCTGAGCTAGCTGATCGAGGTCTCGTTGATGAGGGGGTCTCTGCTTCGGGAGCGGCTGGCGCCTGAGGGGAAGGAGACCGAGGAGGCGCGGGGCTTATTTATTGGTGGCTTGCTTGACTCTGAGGGTTCAGTGCGCGGGCTGTGCTTCGGCTCGCAGAAGAAGCTCGTGGCGCGCATGGCGAAGGCCCGCGGTGGGTCTCGTGCTGTGCCTTCTTTGATGCTGCGTCATTGCGAATCAGTGCTTGAACGGTGCCAGTATGTTCCCGCCAGAAGACAGTGCTAAGCAACATGTGCAGGAATCGCGGTTTCTTGGGCGTTGTGGGCAGCTCGGGGGCTGGCAGGATTGGGAGATGCAGGTGCCATCTTAGATTATCCGTGGAGTTTGGGCTCGGGTGTGATGACTTAGCTGAATGCTGCGCACGCTCCAGGGAAGAGCGCTTACCTCGCCCTGCTCCGCGCGGTGTGGAGCGCCATGCCCGCCGCGCTGCAACCGGCCGGGGTCGACTCGAGGGAGCTGGCGAGGCAGGAGATGCACGCTGAGCCCCGCAGGCGCGCGCCGGCGACGGCAAGGACAAAGGGGAGCAGCTCAGTGGGGTCAACGACAGAGGGCTGCGTCGGTTTCTGCTCCTCATGGCCAAGCGGCTCCTGAAGTGCGCGCAGGGGGTGCGCGAGCTCGGCGGGTGCCTCTTCGACGCTTTTCTCTGCCCGTCCGACGGCCGGGAGGCGCTGGAGATGTCAGAGCAGATTCGCAATGGCGCGGAGGCGTTGCAGCGCGACGGGAGGGCGCGCGCGCGGGCGTCCGCGGGGCTGGTCGAAGCGCCCAGGGTCAAGGGCTTGGCCGTGGGCGCGTCCGACGCGATGGTGGTTGAGGGGCTCTGGGAGTGGCTGGGCAGTCTCTGCGCGGAGGAGAAAATTGAGCCCATCTGCCTGTGCCGCCTCGACAAGACGCACGACAAGGAGCAGGGGCGCGTCGCCTTCCTCGTGCGCAGGGGGCGCCGGCGTCTGGCTGTCATCCAGAGTTGCGCGCAGGTGGACGTGGCTCGGAAGCGGGGCGAGGCTCCAGCGTCTCTCATGGGGCTCGAGTCGCAGGGCTACCTCTGCCAGCTGCTGGAGTGACTGGAGGCGCTGGCCCCCCTGCTGCGGGCGTGGGGCACTGTTGGCCACCTGCTGTGCTCGGGGGTGCTGCGCCCCCTGCCGCGGGCGCATGAGGGAGACTGAGCCACCTGCCGTGGGTGGAGGTACCGCGCCCCGCGCTGCAGATGAGAGTCGTAGCGAGCCGCCTGCGGTAGCTAAACCTCTCGGCGCGCCCGCCGCTTCGCGGGGCGTTTCGCTCGAGGCTGCCAGTCTCGCCTCGCCTCGTCCGTCGACCTCGGGGCTCCGCGGGGCCCGTCCCGACTTGTTCCGCGCCGTGTCGAGCCGTGGCCCCGCGTCCTCTTCCTCCTCTGCAGGGCCTCGGGCTTCTGCTGATTTCGTGGGCCCCATCGGCGATTGATTTTCTGTTGGCCTCCGCGGGGATCGAGTGAGGGGGCGCCCGCTGGAACGCTCCTGTGGGCGGTGGTAGGTTACGCTCAATGGTGCGGCGCGCGAGGCGGTATATTCGCGTCTCCAGTCGGCCACATCTCGAGAGTTGGTCGGCTGGGCGTTGGTCGGCCCGAGGTTCGGCCCCTTCGCCTTGCGTCTTCGCTTGTCGTCTCGGTCGCAGTCGCCGCGCGCCTCCTCTCGTTTTGTCGTCCGTTTGAGTGTCGATCGGGTCAGTATCCGAATTTTCGACATGAGGTCCGAAATATAGACATCCTCACAAACACCACATCTTTATATAGGGGCCTACGGCGCATATTCTTTTACATCATCACCATCACCGTCGCCACCATCCTCAGCACAACCATCACAACCATCAGCATTTCTGATCCCAATACACCCCCACTCATCATCATCCACCCACTCTCTCGCCCAGTCACATTCCTCCATCACCCGCTCAGCATTATGTCAGTATCCCATCATGATCATCGGGCATCAACGTTGTCGTCGTCCTCATCACCCGCGCGCACCACCATCGTCATCACTATCATCACCCCATCATGCCCATCGGCCAAGAGTGGCCTCGTCTGTGAGTGAATCGCGAGGACGTGTCGAGCGGGAACCCCGTCCCTATGGGACCCGCACCTCGTGTTCGAATCCGAGCGGGTCATCCGAATCCTGCAACTCTCGTTGTTTGTGGGTTTTATTTGGGTTGGATGCGGGGGAAGTCTCGAACTGGAACTTCGTCTGTGAGTGAAGCTGCGAGGGCGTGTCGAGCGGGGACCCCCTAGTCATGGGGCCCGCACTTCCTGCTCGAATCCGGTCGGGCCATCGGAATCTTGTAACTGTCGTCACGTTTGGGCTCTTCTGGGCTGGATTTGGGGGACGTCTCGAGCGGGAGCTTCGTTTGTGAGTGAAGGTGTGAGGAAGTCTCAGGCGGGAGCCCCTGTTCTATAGAACTCGCATTTTTGTTCATCCGAGCGGGTCATCGGAATCTTGTAACTCTCGTCGCGGTTTTGTTTTGTTGGTTTCAATGCGAAGGATCGAGCGGGAACTTCGGTTGTGAATGAACCGCGAGGACGTTTCGAGCGGGGGCGCACCCCATGTTTGAATCTGAGCGGGTCATCGGGATCCTTGAACTGTCGTCATTGTTAGGTTCATCAGGCCTGAATCCTGAGGGAATCTCGAACGGGAACCTCGTCCGTGAATGAATTGCGGGGATATCTCGAGCGGGAGCTTCGTTTTGGAGTAAAGTGTGAGGAAAGCTCAGGCGGGAACCCCCTTTCTATGGGGCTCGCATTTTTTGCTTGGGGAACAAAATCCCAGCGGGTCATCGGAATCCTTTAACTCTCGTCGTTTTTTGTTCGAGTATGGGTAAGATATCGAGCGGGAGGTTCGGCTGTGAGTGAACCGCGAGGAAGTCTCGAGCGGGAACCCCCTCCCTATGGGGCGTGCGCCCCATGTTTGAATCTGAACGGGTCATCGGGATCCTCTAAGTGTCGTCATGTTTGGATCTCTCTGGCTGGAATCTGAAAGACGTCTGGAGCAGGAGCTTCGTTTGTGATTGAATTGTGAGGAGGTCTCGAGCGGTAGCCCCCTCCCTATGGGGCCCGCGGCCCGTGTTCCTAATCCGAGCGGGTCATCGGAGTCCTATAGCTGTCTTTGCTTTTGGGCTCCTCGGGCCTGAATCTAGAGGAAGTCTCGGGCGGGAGCCTTGTCTGTGAGTGAATGGCGAGGAAATCTCAGGCGCCTGTGGGGTCCGCGCTTTATGTTGTTAATCCGAGCGGGTCATCGGAATCTTGTAACTGTTGTCATTTTGGGCTCCTCAGGCCCGAATCTCGAGGAAGTCTCAGGCGGGAGCCTCGTGTGTGAGTGAATTGTGTGGAAGTCTCAGGCGGGTACCCCCCCCCATGGGGTCCGCATTTCATGTTGGTAATTTGGCTGAGTCGTTGAAATCATGTAACTGTCGTCACTTTTGGGCTCCTCAGGCTTGAATTTTGAAAAAGTCTCAAGCGGGAGCCTCGTCTGTGATTGAATTGCGAGGGAGTCTCAGGTGGGAGCCCCTTCCTCATGGGCCCGTATTTCATGTTGGTAATCCGAGCGGGTCATCGGAACCCTGTACCTGTCGTCACTTTCGGGTTCCTCAGGTTTGAATCTCGAGCAAGTCTCAGGCGGGAGCTCCTTCCGTCTGGGAGCTGCATTTCCATGTTGTAACCCGAGCGGGCCGCCGGCAAACCTGCAACCTGGAATCCGACCAGGTTCCTCCGGCATGAACTTGGAGGAAGTCAGGTCATGGACTTCTCGACCGGGGGAACTCACTCCGTGGGGGGTCGGGGGGGCGGGGTTGGGGAGGGGAGGGGGAAGAAGGGGAGAAAGGAACAGAGGAAGGGAACGCCCCAGATGATTGGAGGTCCCTGGAAGAAACCCTCGCAATATCTTGGATCTTTCCGAGCTCCGACGATGAGGATCGTCCAACGACTCCTCCTTTTCCCCGTCTTCCTCCACCTCCTCCTTCCCCTCCTCCGCCTCCTGCTCCTCCTCCTAATCCTCCCTCTCTCTCTCTCTCCCCTCTCTCCTCCGACTCTAAGAAATCGTTGGAACCCGAGCGGGCCATCGGATCCATTGGGACGCAGAGGAATCCGAGCGAAGTATGTGGGGTTCTTGAAAGGCCTCTCGCTCGACCCATCAGAGGAGGAGGAGGAGGAGGAGGAGGAGGAGGAGGAGGAGGAGGAGGAGGAGGAGGAGGAATTCTGCATCTCTACGTCATGTTCTCCCGCGCCACGTGCATGCGGAACGTGGTGATCCTGCGGCCGCCCACCTGGGAGTTCCTGGAGAGCGGGCCGCCGGCGTCCCTGCGGAAGGCGCTCAGGGAGTGCGGCACGCGAGCGGAGAGCTCCCGGGCAGAGGCGGAGCAGCTTGCGGCAGAGTTGGGTTTCGTGCTGCCTCCCGCCTGAGCGCGGGCGCGACTAGCTCGGTGCCTGCGGCTTGCTCCCGCGCCCCAGCAGCTCGCGGGGATTGTCCCCGCGGCCTGGCCCGCGGGATTGCCCCGACGGCTGCGCGATGTGGCCATTCGCGAATGCGCCCGTGCTAGCTGAGGCGGCGACGGCGCCGAGGAAAATCGGCGCGCGCGCTCTTGCAATGGAGAGGGGAGGGAGGTGGCGCGGGTGAAGAACGCAGGAGGGCGAGGAGGGGGCAACGTCGGGAGCGGGAGGAGGGCCTGCGCCAGGGCGAGAAATAAAATTATGCAGAGGAGACAGTAAGGGCGCCTCATTGATCACGAGGACGACGATCGTTAGCCGAGAGGATTATCATGTGGGGTCCTGCCGTCGGAGTATTTTCTCTCGCGCAGGGACCGCGTGTGCTGTGCGCGGGTTGACCATCCGCGTCAAAGCACAACGCGTGATCACTTGCCACGCGGCGCACCTAGCGCGGCGGGAGCGCGTGTCGCACTTGGCGCACGTGGCGCGCCTAGCGCGATTGGGCCTCCAGGGTGCCCGGCGCACCTGGGACCCGTGGCGCACGTGGCATTCGTGGGCGATATGCTGAGACCTGGGTGCTACGTGTGGTTCGGGAGGGCGGGTGGGAATGAACGAGACGGCGTGTGCCTTGTGGGCAGGAGGCGTCTTGCTGTTTAGTTTACCCTTACCCGTACCCTTAGCACCGTTCCCTATTAGTAGGCATCCCCTCCCCCACACGACCAGCAGCCAACCCGAACCCATGCCAACACGCCCCCCACCATACCTGTCAAACAGTGGTGCGACGTGCGCTTTGTCTCCAAATCTGGAGCATGCGCGGTCGCCCCGCGAGCACTTTAAATTGTTTTTTGACCGGGGCGGCGGTGGGGGGCCCTCATGTTGCCTGCTGGGTGCAGGCCACCCGTCCCTGTCAGAAAACCAAACACACACACATTGTCTTCAAATCTGGAGCATGCGCGGGCGCCCCGCGACCACATCGCATCGATATTTGACAGGGGCGGCGGGGGTGCCGTCGTATGGCTTGCTGCGCGCAGGCCACAGCCATCCGTGTCAATCCACAATGCGTAATGCACATAAGTTCAAAATCTGGAGCATGCGCGGGCACCCCGCGACCATTTTGCGTGGGTTTTTGATCGAGAGGTTCGGGTGCTATTTATGAGCTGGGTGGGCGGGTGGGAGTGAGTGAAACGGCTTGTGCCTTGTGGGCAGGGGGTGTCTTGACCCTTGCCCCTACCCTTCCCCTTACCCCTGCCCTTACCCTTACTCCTACCTTTATGTTTCCCCTTACCCTGACCTTGATTACTGTTCCTAATTACTAAACGCCCCCTCGCCCAGGCGACCGGAGGCCAACCAAACACCATGCCGACACCATGACCACCCGCCCGCCACCATCCTTACCAAAAAACAGCACAAGCCGCACTTTGCCTCCACATTTGGAGCGTTCGCGGCCAACCCGATGCGGTTCCTCTTCCCTCCCTGTCAAAAAAACAATGCGAAGTACAGTTTGGGGCAAAGTCTGGAGTCATTTTCGTGAGGCCCGCGAGCACTTCGTATTGTTTTTGAGAAGGACGGCGGGTGTGTCAGCATATTCCCTGCTGCGCGCAGGGCTACCATCCATGACAAAAACAATACAACATGCACCTCGCGGCTAAATCTGGATCATGCGCGGCCATCCCGCGATCACTGTCAAGTGGTTTTTGACACGGGCGGCGGGGGTGGTGGCGCGTGGCCTGCTGTGCGCAGGCCCAGCAGAAACAATGATGGGCACTGGTTTTCGACAGGGATGGCGGAGGCCGACATGTTTCCCGATGTGTGCTGTTACGTGCGCAGGCGCACCCGACGCACTCTGCACGTGCCCCGAACGCGGCGCACCTGGCGCTGCTGGAGTGTGCGGCACACCTGGCGCACTCGGAGCACGTGGCGCATCTGGCGCACCAGGCGTGCCTGTCACGCTCGGGCCCCAGGGGTGCCTGGCGCGCGTGGCGCCCCTGGCACGCGTGGCGCACCTCGCCCCAACGTCGCGCACCTGGGGTCGGCTTTGGTTCCCAGTAGCTGTCCATCCAAATACGACCGATGAATATGGTCAGGCTCGGGTGTTACTTATGTGTAAGGGGGGGCAGGTCGGAGTGAGCTAGACGGCTTGCGGGCTAGTGGGTGTCTTGACCCTTACCTTTACCCCTGCCCTTGACCTTTACCCTTCCCCTTCCCCTTCCCCTTCCCCTTCCCCTTCCCCTTCCCCTTCCCCTTCCCCTTCCCCTTCCCCTTACCCTACCCTTACCCTTACCCTTGCCCTTACCCTTACCCTTACCCTTACCCTTACCCTTACCCTTACCCTTACCCTTACCCTTACCCTTACCCTTACCCTTACCCTTACCCTTACCCTTACCCTTACCCTTACCCTTACCCTTACCCTTACCCTTACCCTTACCTTTACCTTTGCCATCGCACTTACCCTTACCCTTACCCTTACCCTTACCCTTCCCTTACCCTTGCCCGTATCCTTGTTCCTTATTGTTATATACCCCCACCTACCTAGTATTCCGGCCGATAGCGACCCAATCCGGGACCTCCCATCCGGACTGTAAACAATCAATACAGAGTGGTCGTTTTTCTTCTCGACATCGCCTTTTTTGTCGTCGACGATGCGACAAGCGTGGCAGGAATGGGACGCGGCGCACATCGCCCGCACATCCTGACTGCAAAAATTAATACAAAGTCTTCGTTTTTTCCTCTCAGCATGGCCTGCCTTGTCGCCGACGGTGCGAAATATGTGGCAGCAATGGGACGCGGCGCACATATGGGACGCGGCGCACATCGCGCGCGGCCGTCAATCCGGGCCCGCCCATCGTGACTATAAAAAATCAATACGAAGTCTCCGTTTTTTCCTCTCACCATGACGGTGCAAAATATGTGGCAGGAATGGGACGCGGCGCACATCGCGCGCGGACGTCCATGCGGGCTGCGGGCCCTCCCATCCTGACTGTAAAAACAAACAATGCAGAGTACCACTGCCACTACCACTACCACTACTAGTACTACTACTACAACTACTACAACTACTTCTACTTCTACTTCTACTACTACTACTACTACCACCACCACCACCACCACCACCACCACCACCACCACCACCACCACCACCACCACCACCACCACCACCACCACCACCACCACCACCACCACCACCACCACCACCACCACCACCACCACCACCACCACCACCACCACCACCACCACCACTACGCGCCAGCACCCAGTTGCGCCAGCATTGCTTCTTATGTTGCGGGAGGGCGGAACGTGTCCGTTGTTCCTTTCAACATGGCCAGTCTTGTCGTCGACGATGCGAAATGCGTGGCGGGAATTGGACGCGGCGCACATCCCGCGCGGACGTCAATGCGGTGTCATGGGGTATCCTCCACTCGCACTGAAATGCCCGCGCAGTCCCCAGTTGTGCCATCACTGTTTCTTATGTTGTGGGAGGGCGGGTGGAAATCGGCATGCCATGCTTGACTCGCTCGAGCTGGCTAGCTTGACCCGTACCCTTACCTTTACCCTTACTAGAATCTTTCCTCGACCCTTTCCTTTATCCTTCTTCCTTATTAGAATATACCCCCACCTACCTCGTATTCCGGCCGATAGCGGCCCAATCCGGGACCTCCCATCCGGACTGTCAAAAATCAATACAAAGTGGCCGTTTTTCTTCTCAGCATCGTTTTTCTTGTCGTCGACGATGCGAAAAACGTGGCAGGAATGGGACGCGGCGCACATCGCGCGCGGCAGTCAATCTGGGCCCGCACATCCTGACTGCAAGAAATTAATACAAAGTCTTCGTTGTTTCATCTCAGCATGGCCTGCCTTGTCGCCGACGGTGCGAAATATGTGGCAACAGTGGGACGCGGCGCACATATGGGACGCGGCGCACATCGCGCGCGGCCGTCGATCCGGGCCCGCACATCCTGACTGCAAAAAATTAAAACAAAGTCCTCGTTTTTTCCTCTCAGCATGGCCTGCCTTGTCGCCGACGGTGCGAAATATGTGGCAGGAATGGGACGCGGCGCGCATCGCGCGCGGACGTCCATGCGGGCTGCGGGCCCTCCCATCCTGATTGTAAAAAACAATACAGAGTTGCCGTTTTTCCTTTCATCATGGCCTGTCTTGTCGTCGACGATGCGAAATGCGTGGCAGGAATGGGGCGCGGCGCACATCGCGCGCGGACTTCTGGGGCAACCCCAAGGCGGGAGGGGCCACCTTACTTGTCAGAAGCAATGCCATGCTGATTTTCGCTTGCCCACATAGCTGTTCTTGTCGTCCACCCCGCAAAAGTGCATGGCAAGAATTGGGCGCGGCACCCCCCCCCCCGCTCGAAGTGAATGAAATGACCTTCTCGCTTGGGCGCCGAGCGAAATTTTCTCGTCAAAGTTGCGCTCCCGCTTTGGCTCGGCGCACGTTTTTAGCTCGCCAATTCATTGGGCGCCGGGGCGTTCCAGGAGGCCCTGGGGTGACGAATGCCTGGGAGGTTTTTGCTTGTTCAGGCTCTTGGAGGGCCTCCTGAGTCTCCCCGCGGTTTCTTGGCGCTACGGCCGTCTGGAGGCCATCTTGGGCGTCTTGGAACGATCTTTCGGCGACTCAGGGCTACTACTACTACTACTACTACTACTACTACTACTACTACTACTACTACTACTACTACTACTACTACTACTACTACTACTACTACTACTACTACTACTACTACTACTACTACTACTACTACTACTACTACTACTACTACTACTACTACTACTACTATACTACTATACTACTACTACTTCTACTACTACTACTACTACTACTACTACTACTGTTACTACTACTATTACTACTACTACTACTACTACTACTACTACTACTACTACTACTACTACTACTACTACGACTACGACTACGACTACGACTACGACTACTACTACTACTAGTTACTACTACTACTACTACTACTACTACTACTACT
>CAUYUJ010017170.1:2036649-2057655 GCA_963575745.1 Prorocentrum cordatum | reverse complement strand
CCTTACCCTTACCCTTACCCTTACCCTTACCCTTACCCTTACTCTTACCCTTACCCTTACCCTTACCCTTACCCTTAGCCTTAGCCTTAGCCTTAGCCTTAGCCTTAGCCTTAGCCTTAGCCTTAGCCTTAGCCTTAGCCTTAGCCTTAGCCTTAGCCTTAGCCTTACCCTTACCCTTACCCTTACCCTTACCCTTACCCTTACCCTTACCCTTACCCTTACCCTTACCCTTACCCTTACCCTTACCCTTACCCTAACCCTTACCCTTACCCTTACCCTTACCCTTACCCTTACCCTTACCCTTACCCTTACCCTTACCCTTACCCTTACCCTTACCCTTACCCTTACCCTTGCCCTTGCCCTTGCCCTTGCCCTTGCCCTTGCCCTTGAAAGCGCGCCAGTGGACCCCCCGGTAGTTGTAAAGGGGGGCGGTCTTCGCAGAACCCCCCTCCGTCCCCCCCTTCAAAGGGGGAGTGAGATTTTCGACCCCTCCCCCCTGCCCCCCCTTCAGGCGGGGTGGTGGTTCCGACCCACCCCCCCTTTGAAAGGGGGGGGGGGTCCGGATCCCTCCCCCCCCTCCCCCCCTTGGCGCTGGAAAGGGGGGGGGGTCGACCCCCCTTCCCCCTCCCCCCTTTGCGCCGAACAGGGGGCCGGGGAGAGGGCCTCTCCCGCAAGGGGGGGGGTCTTGCCTCGGGATAGTAAGTAGTGAGTAGTGAGTAGATAGTAGTGAGTAGTGAGTAGTGAATAGTGAGTAGTGAGTAGATAGTAGCGAATAGTGAGGAGTGAGGAGTGAGTAGTGCGCAGTGAGTAGGGAATAGTGAGTAGTGAGTAGTGAATAGTGGGCAGGGGGGAGTGGGTAGTGATTAGTGAGTAGCGGGTAGGGAGTAGCGAGTAGTGCATAGTGAGTCGTGAATAGGGCGCTGCGAGTAGTGAGTAGTGAGGAGGGAGCAGTCAGTAGTGAGCAGCGAGTAGGGAGTATCGAGTAGCGAGTAGTGGATAGTGAGTAGTGAGTTGTGGGTAGTGAGTAGTGAGTAGTGACGTGTGAGTTGTGAGTAGTGAGCAGTAGATAGTGGTTCGTGTGTATTGGGTAGTGATTCGTGATTAGTGAGTAGTGGGTAGTGAGTTGTGTTTAGTGAGTAGTGAGTTTTGAGTCGTGGGTAGTGAGTAGTGAGTAGCTAGTAGTGAGCCGTGAGTGCTGGAATAGGGAGTAGTGCGTAGTGGTTAGTGGTTAGTCCAACATGGGGGCTCTCGCTTGAGACTTCCTCGAAGTTCTTGGCCATTCTTGCAACCTTGTGCAACAGTTTCACAGATGCGGGTGGTCCTTCTTCAAGACGGTGATCTCGCTGGGCGCCTCGTTGAGCTTCATGGTCGTGCCTTTTTGGCATTTGTAGCTTGTCATCAGGCGGATGCAAGGCAGTTCGCTTTTTATGACGGTGCTCTCCCCTGAAGGGCAGGCCCATCAAGCACAGGTTTTTCCAGGGGGCATTCCTTGTAGTGAGCACGCAGGCGCGCAGGGACTCACAGTCAACCCGCATGGTAAGGTTGAGCAGTTCCAAGCTCACCCTGGCATTCCCCTTCGGCACATTCTTGGCCGCGCCCCGCTCGCAAAATACCGACATTGCCTCCCAGGGCCCTTGCATTCTTATCGTGGGTCCTAATTGTACGGGTTTACTGTATGAGGAGCGGGCTAGGGACGGAGGGTGGATGGCATCGTCGTTGATGCGTGTTGGGTTTTCTCTGGTCCTGCTGCCTCCCCTCCTCTCTCCGCCTCCATGCCGGAGCAAAATCATAGTCCGCATCCCCCCTTCTTTTCGGTCGGCCACGCGCTCCTCCTTGTCCCTCGTCCTCTCCCGCGGCCTGCGAGGCGAGCGCCTCGATGACCCCGGGCGGATCCTGGAGAAGACATACTTCCACCGCGTCCGGGGTCGTGGAGCGCAGGGAGTCCACCGGGAGGTCGGGGAGGGAGATCGGGGGCAGCGATGCGGGGGATCGGCAGAGAGGCGGATGCATCGACTTCGAATGGTGGATACATCGACGATGTATCGACGATGCAATCGTTATTACCAGGGGCGATGTATCGACGATTTACAGACGGCACATGTGGCGGCCTGCATCGGCGAAGTATCGACGATACATGGGCGATGTGTCGGCCATTCGAGGTCGTTTCATCCCCCCTTATGATGCCTATCCCCTCCTATCGTTGCCCCCACAAGAGAGCGTGCACCACCACCAAGACCTCCAAATGTTTTTCCCAACCATCCTGTGATGTTGGGTCTTCGTTTTGAAGAGACGCCCCCCCCGTCCCCTCTCCTCCTCCCATCCTTCCCCTCCTCCTTTCCCTGCTTCTGCCCTGCCTCTGCTCTCCGCATCAGTCAACCAGTTCGGCACAGCTCACCACGTATCGTGGCCCGTAGGGAGTTCCACCGAAGGCTCCAGTGGCATAGTTCGCACGAGTCTCCCCCACAGCACAGCATTTCGCGGGGCAGAGACTGGGTTCTGCTTGAAAGCGCCCTGGACGTTTACTTTGTTTTTTGCATATCTGCGTTTTGCAGTTTGGCATCTTGCAAACTAACCACGCAACAATTACTCCGACGGTAGGACCCCACATGAACATCTATTTAGCTTGTCCCTCGCCCTTTTCTTCTTCGACTGGCGGAGGCCTTCCTTCCGCCCTCTGCGTCCTCCTCTTCCTCCTCCGCCTCCTCCTTCTCATCCTTCTCCTCCTCCTGTTTATTCTCGTCCTGCTCTTTGCATTTCTCATCTTCTTGCTCTTCCGCCTCCTCCTCCTCCTCCTCTTCCTCCTCGTCTTCCGCCTCTTCCTCTCCCTCCCCCTCCTCCTCGCCTGAGACTTTCTTGCCTGAGACTTCCTCGCAGTTCACTCATAGACGAGGCTCCCGCCTGACACTTCCGCCATATGCAGGCCCCACGAGCCCAAACATGACGACAATTACAGGGTTCCGATGACCCGCTCGGATAAGTAACGCGAGCTGCGGGCCCCATAGGGAGGGTGCTCCCGCCTGAAACGTCGTCGTAATTCACTCACACACGAGGCTACCACCCGGTACTTCCTCCGTCTTCAAGCCGCAGGAGCCCAGAAGTGACGACAGTTTCAAGGTTCCGATGACCCGCTCGGATTCGTAACATGAGTTGCGGGCCCCATAGGGAGGGGGCTCCCGCCTGAGACTTCCTCGCCATTCCTTCACAGACGAGGCTCCCACCCGATACTTCCCCCACATTCAGGCCTCAGGAGCCCAACAGCGACGACAATTACAGGGTTCCGATGACCCGCTCGGATTAGTAATATGAGCTGCGGGCCCCATAGGGAGGGTGCTCCCGCCTGAAACGTCCTCGTAATTCACTTGCAGACGAGGCTCCCGCCTGAGACTTCCGCCATGATCAAACTTGAAGAGACCAACAGTGGCGATAGTTACAGAATTCCGATGGCCTGCTCGGATTAATACCGTGAGCTGCTGGCCCCATAGGCAGGCCCTCCCACGCCTGACACTTCCTCGCGTTTCACTCACAGACGAGGCTCCCGCTTGAGACTTCCGCCGTACTCAAGCTTGAAAAGCCCCAAAATGGCGACAGTTACATGATTCCGATGGCCCGCTCGGATTACTAACATGAGTTGCGGGCCCCATAGGGAGGGGGCTCCCGCCTGAGACTTCCTCGCCTTTCACTCACAGACGAGGCTCCCGCCTGAGATTTCCGCCAATTCCGAAGGCCCGCTCGGATTCGTAAAATGAGTTGCGGGCCCCATAGGGAGGGGGCTCCCGCCTGCGACTTCCTTGCAATTCACTCACTGACGAGGCTCCCGCCTCAGACTTCCGCCAGACTCAGGCTTCAGGAGCTCAAACATGACGACATTTACAGGATTCCGCTGGTTTGTTCGGATTAGTTTCATGATCTGCGGGCCCCGCATGGAGAGGCTCCCGCCTGAGACTTCCTCGCCATCCACTCACAGGCGAGGCTCCCGCTTGAGATTTCCGCCATCAGCAAGCTTGAAGAGGCCCGACGTGACGACAGTTACAGGATTCCGATGACCCGCTCGGATTAGTAACATGAGCTGCGGGCCCCATAGGAAAAAAGGGGCTCCCGCCTGAGACTTCCTCGCAATTCACTCACAGACGCGGCTCCTGCCTGAGATGAGTGCGTGAGCGAATGAGTGAGTGAGTGGGTGAAGAAGAAGATGATGATGATGATGAGGATGATGATGATGATGATGATGATGATGCTGCCGATAACGATGATGATTGTGATGGGGATCGTGCTGATGACGATGGTGACGATGGTGATGATGCTGATGATGATGCTGATGGTGATGATGATGATGATGATGATGATGATGATGATGATGATGACGCTGATGATGCTGATGATGCTGCTGATGATGATGATGATGATGATGCTGATGATGATGATGATGATGTTGATGATGATGATGATGATGATGATGAGAGTGTGCGTGATTGAGTGGGCGGGTCGGTGGGTGAATGAGTGGGTGAGTGGGTGAGTGAGTGCGTGAGTGAGTGATGATGCTGGGTGTGTGTGAGTGTGCGGGTGGGTTGGTGAGTGGGTGAGTGAGTGTGTTTGAGTGTGTGAGTGGGTGAGTGAGTGGGTGACTGAGTGAGTGTGAGTGATGATGTGTGTGAGTGTTGACTTATTGGCTAAGAGGCGAGGGTGTGTTCGTGTTCCTGCGCAGGGTGTCTAGAGAAAGCAAGCACACCACTTGGGATGTGTGAGAAACAGCGCGACGCAGTTTTTTGTTTTGCTTTGTGCTATATAGACTGGTTGTTATTTTGTGTACATATATACACATATGTTCACATATAATTTGTTGATTATCAGTACTATCAAGCAATAGGATTCAATCACGTTAAAAAACTTACTCTGTGACGTACCCAGCCGCTTCTACACATGTGGCATCCTGAAGGACCCGCAGTGCGCAATGAGATCGCAATCGCAAGCCCCCCCACGGGGCGGCGAGGTCCTGAGGTGGTCCGCGTGGGACGTACCTCCGCTGAGCCTCCCAGTAACCCACGAAAGTGGCGACATTTGCGCAGATCGCAAGCCCCCCCAGGGGGCGGCGAGGTCCCGAGGTGGTCCGCGTGGGACCATCTCCGCTGGGCCTCCCAGGAGCCCACGAAAGTGGCGACGGTTGCGCAGATCGTACGCCCCACAGGGGGCGGTGAGGTCCCGAGGTGGTCCGCGTGGGACGTACCTCCGCTGGGCCTCCCAGGAGCCCACGAAAGTGGCGACAGTTGCGAAGATCGCAAGCCCCCCAGGGAGCGGCGATGTCTCGAGGTGATCGACGTGGGACCCACCTCCGCTGGGCCTCCCAGGGGCCCACGAAAGTGGCGACGGTTGCGCAGATCGCAAGCCCCCCAGGGGGCGGTGAGGTCCCGAGGTGGTCCGCATTGGACGTACCTCCGCTGGGCCTCCCAGGAGCCCACGAACGTGGCGACGGTTGCGCAGATCGCAAGCCCCCCACGGAATTGCGAGGTCTCGAGGTAATGCGCGTGGGACCCACCTCCGCTGGGCCTCCCAGGAGCCCACGAACGTGGCGACGGTTGCGAAGATCGCAAAACCCCCACGGGGCGGCGAGGTCCCGAGGTGGTCCGCGTGGGACGTACCTCCGCTGGGCCTAACAGGAGCCCACGAAAGTGGCGACAGTTGCGCACATCGCAAGCCCCACAGGGGGCGGCGAGGTCCCGAGGTGGTCCGCGTGGGACGTACCTCCGCTGGGCCTAACAGGAGCCCACGAAAGTGGCGACAGTTGCGCAGATCGCAAGCCCCCCAGGGCAGGGGGCGGCGAGGTCCCGAGGTGGTCCGCGTGGGACGTACCTCCGCTGGGCCTCCCAGGAGCCCACGAAAGTTGCGACGGTTGCGCAGATCGCAAGCCCCCCACGGGGCGGCGAGGTCTCGAGGTGATCCGCGTGGGACCCACCCCCGCTGGGCCTCCCAGGGGCCCACGAAAGTTGCGACAGTTGCGCAGATCGCAAGCCCCCCAGGGGGCGGCGAGGTCCCGAGGTGGTCCGCATTGGACGTACCTCCGCGGGGCCTCCCAGGAGCCCACGAAAGTGGCGACATTTGCGCAGATCGCAGCCCCCCAGGGGCGGCGAGATCCCGTGGTGATCTGCGTATGACGTGCCTCCGCTGGGGTTCCCAGGAGCCCACGAAAGTGGCGACAGTAGGAGGACAGGGGGGGAGGAGGAAGGAGGAAGGACGGGGCGACTACATTGCTCTATTCAAAACGAGAACCCAACTCAGGAGGGTTGGGAAAACATTTTATTGCTATCTATATTTATAGATATATATATAAAATAAAAGAAGGCTCCCTGCGTTTTCAGGCCCGTCGCTGTGGATTATTTTTTCTAGAGCGTTTTTTGCCTTCTGGTCGAAGGCTGCTCATGGTCTTCCGGTGTCTTCGCTCCCGCTCGTTTCTGCCGCTGTTCTCCCTCCCAGAGCTAATAACGTTACAAACAATATTACACCGGTCTACCACTGGCCCGACACAGGACCGAAGGCCCGATGGCCCCAGGAGGGGCAATCGGTCATCGGGGCTTCCAGACTGCACGCCAGGAGAAGGACTGCACGCCAGGAGAAGGTATTGAGGACGTCGTAGATGGCAATGTTATCAATGCAGCCAGCTGATCAGAAGGCGCAAAATAACGTAGCTGAAAAGGCGAACAAAGGAATCCCTTGTTTAGCGCTCTAAGTTGTCTTGTTTCGACCTTTTAGCGCCAAAACATGAATTCTCACACTCCGAATTTAAGAACCAAGTCCATAGAGAGCTTCGCCGAAGGCCCCAGTGGCAAAATTCGCATGCGTCTCCCCCACCCAGTAAAGCGTTTCGTGGCCCGTAGGGAGCTCCACCGAAGGCCCCAGCGGCAAAGTTCGCAGGCGTCTCCCTCACCCAGTTCAGCGTTTTGAAGCCAATGGTGAGCTCCACCAAAGGCCCTAGTGGCAACGTTCGCATGCGTCTACCAATACAGCGTTCGTGGCTCATAGGGAGCTCCACCGAAGGCCCCAGTGTCAGGGTCCACACGCGTCGCCCCCACCAAGTACAGCGTTTCAGCATTTCGTGGATCATAGGGAGCTCCACCGAAGGCTCCAATGGCAGGGTCCACATGCGTCTCCCTGCCCTATTTCGGCATCCCCCTCACACGTTTCGTGTCCCCATAGGAGGTTCGCCGGAGGCACCAGTGGGAGGTCCACATGCTTCTCCGTGTCCAATTTCGGCACCCCGCTATCATTACGGCACACCCCTGGCGTGTTCCGTGGCCCCATCGGGAGCTTCACCGTAACCACAGCCGTATACTGTTGGGCCCCTCGCCAGGACAATTATTGTAGGGGGGGGTGTCCCGGGGAATCTTTTGTGAATCCTGGGGAATGCCCAGATATCCCTGTGAAAACGGTGGCGGGGGCTTCGAAGACCTTTTCAACATTCTGCAGTTCTGAATTTCTCAGGGCTTCGTGAGCCTGTAGGGCATTCACCACGTGCTGTAGGCACGGTGGCTGATTCACAACTGCATATGGTTGGCCCTCTCGCCAGGAGAATTTTTGTTGGGGGGGGCGCTTTTCCACAAGTTTGTAGCCTCACGGGGGCAGATCTGTCGGGCCCAACTCTGGATGCGGGGGGCGAAGGGCCGCCCCCACCCCCTCGCCCGGGAAGTCGCCGGAAGCTCCGGGGGGGGTGGCATCGGCCCTGTGATCCTGGCGTCGAATTCACTGCTCCACAGGCCCGTTTTGGGCCAGGCCGTGGCCCGTGGCGTGCCCAGGCATCCGACGTCGTGATTTTTACCAACCATCTTGTGGTGTTGGGTCCTCGTTTGGAACTTCGTCACTCACTCACTCACTCACTCCTCCTTCCTCCTCCCCCTCCTCCCTACCCCAATTTCGGCGCACCCCTCGCACATTTCGTGGCCCCATCGGGTGCTCCACCGAAGGCACCAGTGGCAGGGTCCGCACGCAGTTCCACCTCCATTTCGGCGCACCCCTCGCACTTTCCGTGGCCCCATAGGGTGCTCCACCCAAGGCCCCATTGGCAGCGTCCGCATGCACTTCCACATTCACGTCGGCGCACCCCTGAAACGTTTCGTGGCCCCACAGGGTGCTCCACCGAAGGCCCCATTGGCAGGGTCCGCATGCAGTTCCACCTCCATTTCGGCGCACCCCTCGAACGTTCCGTGGCCCCATAGGATGCTCCACCCAAGGCCCCATTGGTAGGGTCCGCCTGCAGTTTCACCTCCATTTCGGCGCACCCCTTACACATTTCGTGGCCCCATAGGGCGAAGGCCCCAGTGGCAGGGTCCGCATGCAGCTCCACCTCCATTTTGGCACACCCGGCACACGCGTCGTGGCCCCATAGGGTGCTCCGCCGACGGCTCCTGTGGCAGCGTCCGCATGGCGCACCCGTGCCATTTTTGGCACACCCGTCACACGCGTCATGGCCCCAGAGAGGTTCACTGAGGACGATACCCACAACTGCGTTACTCACAACTGCAGGTGGGTCTTTCGCCCGGATGCATTCGCAAGGTGGCCCGCCAGAAATCTGGACATCTTCCTGTGGACCAGCTGCTTATCCTGAGTAGTTTTTTGAGGGTCCCGAGCACTTCGCATTTCGCATTTCGCATTTCGCAATCATGCAGCCTCCGAGGCCCGGTGCGGGCCCCAGAGGCCGAAAACTGACAAAAGCCTTCTGTCGTTTGGTTTTTTGTTTGTTTGTTTATTTGTTCGTTCGTTCGTTCGTTCGTTTGTTTGTTTGGAAGCGACGCGGGGATGTTAGGTTGTGTGGTCTTCCCCGCCCGTCGGGGGAGCCGATGTGCCACAAGGTATTGGTCCATTGTGGGGTCGCGGAGGCCCGGCGGCGGCGAGCAGAAGGGGGCGTGTGCGAGGGGGGCGGCCGTCTGAGAAGGTCGGAGTCGCCGAGGGTCGAGGCAGCGCAAACATGGATTACTCGAAGAAGACGAAGAAGAAGAAAAAGAGGAAGGAGAAAAAGAAGAAGCAACGGCATAGACATGCAGCATGAACATGTCATTTCGGAGCTCCGCGCGGTTTTCTCGGATCTGCGCTGAGCCCCTGGCGCGCTCCGCCCGCCAGGGATGGTGTTCAGCGCAGATCCAGGACCTCCGCGCGGACCTCAGCACACGTATGCTCATGCAGCTGTTTGGTCCTCCAAAAGGACGGAGTCGCCATACACAGTTTCGGCGCGAACATGGATTGAGGCGCATGAGCTAGTGACGGGTCCCGTTTCCATGCGGAATCGGCGCGCTCCGTCGTCAGATCAGGCGGCGTTGGCCGCAAGATCTGGGGGGGCACCTTCCCCGATTCGTGGATCTGGCGCCCACGCGCCAGATCGACGGATCTGTAATCCATGTTCGTGTGCACCCTGAAGCCACCGGGTACTGAGGTCCAGATCCACCTAGTTCCTTCCCCTTCTCTTCTCCCTGGAGGGGGGAAAGGTAATCAGGGGAGAGGGGGGAGAAAGGAGGAAGGCTGTGGATCTGTATATCCTGCTCGATTCCAGTGAAGGAGACGGGTCCTGAGTTTTTTGTGTTCGCTCACGTCGGGCCCTCGGGGCCCTCCTCAGTTCCCGGGGCTACCAAGAAAACGAACCCGGGGTGACGAGCTGGTTCTGGGCGAAGGCCCTGGGGCCCAGGGCCCGTCTCCTTCATGCCAGAGGTGCCTCTCCGAGGTCACTCCGCCCTCCAAGAAGCTTCCCGAGAAGCCTCCCGGCCCCCCGAAGAAGCCCCCCCCCCGGTCCTTCTCAGAAGGCCCCTCCGCACCCCTTTGCGTGCTCGCCGCCAGCGCTTGGTGGTGCACCCGTTCCCTCTCCCGGTGAGGGCGACGACGACCTCCTCGTACTCTTCGTCGCCCTCATCCTCGCGGAGCGCCCGCCGCGCCGCACCAGCGCCAGAGCGGCCTTCTTTCTCTGTCTCCCTGTCTCTCAGTCTCTCTGTCTGCTGACCTGCCTGCCGGCCTGCCTGTCTGTGTGTCTGTGTGCCTGCCTGCCTCTCTGCCTGTCTGCCTGCCTGTCTGTCTGCCTGCCTGCCTGCCTGCCTGCCTGCTTGCCTGTCTGTCCGTCTGTCTGTCTGTCCGTCTGTCCGTCTGTCCGTCTGCCTGTCTGCCTGTCTGTCTGTCTGTCTGTGACTGCCGCGCTGTTCTGGAAACGCGCTGCGTCCAGGGCGTCACCTGTGTCAATTATTGCCCTATTGCTTCGCTTCGCTAACGAGATCCACATCGGAATGAGTTCCAGCAGAGGTCTGTTCGATTGCCCTGGCGACTGCTGCGTGACCTCTGCTGCAATCTCTGTCTCTTGGTCCTGTCGTTCATTGTTTCTCTTGCCTCCCTTTTCTCTCCTCTCTCTCTCTCTCTTTTTTTGTTTTATCTCTCTCTCTCTGTCTCTGTCTCTCTCTCTCTCTCTTTCTCTCTCTCTCTCTCTCTCTCCCCCCCCCCTGGCGTGCCTTGCGTGCGCGTTTGCCCACGACCGGCACGTGCAGCCTCTGAAGCCCCCGCGATCGCACCAGTGCAATCCGGCCAGGGCCCCCGGTACAGCTGGGCCGATTCACTGCTTGCGCTGGCTTGGACCCCGCGCGGCGCTCCGTGCCATGGCCTCGTTCCCCAGGTGCGGCTGGGGCGCGCCCTTGGATCGTGGCTTGTCGGCGGATAGGCAACGCGGGACCCATTTTTCTGTCTGTCTGTCTGTCTGTCTGTCTGTCTGTCTGTCTGTCTGTCTGTCTGTCTGTCTGTCTGTCTGTCTATCCCTCTTTCTCTTCTTTCTCCTTATCTCCTTTCAACCCGCCTGTGTTGGGTTCTCGTTTGGAATAGAGCACTGCGGTCGCACACCTTCTCCCGCCTCCCCGTCCTCCTGCCTCCTCCTTCGCTGCTCCTTGGGTCGCGGTGCAAAGGTCGCCACTTCCGTGGGCTCCTGGGAGGCGCGGCGGGGTCGGGGAGTACGCGCATCCAGCCGACACCTCGCGGCTCGCGGCTCCCTGGGAGGCTGCTGGGTGCGGCTTGGGAAACCAACGCGCCTTCCGCGGCAGCCGAATGGCGGGGGACGTGCATTTGGACCCGATGCGTGATGAAAACGACATGGCCGTCGAGGAGCCAACGAGTCGCCGCTTTCGCCGAACGGCAGTCTAGGCAGTGGCCGTCCAGCCGCAGTCAACACGGCCTGCCACATGCAAAACGTGCGGACTCGTGTTCGGCGCTGGCGAGCTCCGCTTCTGCCCATGGGGCGCTCGCACAAGTGCGCGGTGGGAGTGCGCAAGCTGCCTGGCGGGGTCCCTCACGGGCGTTCGACCCAGAAGGATGCGGACGCAGCGCGGATGCGCGTGCAAGCGGCCCCGGGGGCAGCCTCGGCTGGAGCTGCAGCTGGCGAGGGCGCCGGCCACCCTTGCCAGCACGCCGCGCCCCTGCACCCGGAAGGGGGGCGAGCAGCGCTTGCCCGCCGCCGCCTGGTGGGACACGCTGAGCTGGGAAACCGCCCTCAAGGCCGGCACGACGACCTTTGTACAGGTCCTGGACCGTTTCCGGGGGGCCCTCCAAGAGGCGCGGCACAAGGCCCTTGAGGTCCTCAAGCTTGCGCGTGGGTCTTCGGAGGCCGAGAGAGCATGGAAGGTGGTCCTCCTAGTGGACGTGCTTCTGTTGTCCACGTCGTCTGACGCCGGTACTTGTGGGGAGCTGCTCGAAGAAAAGCTTGCGTGGTTCTGGGGCGGGCAGTGGGCAGCCCTCTGGGCTTCCGCTCGGGCTGGCAGAACAATCCCGAATAGGAGCCGCGAACAGACCGATAAACAACGAGCCGCACGGGTCCACGCTCTCGCCGCTTGTGGGGAAGAGGGACGGCCGTTGACGGCAGCCACCGGTGCGAAGCTTGCCCCGCGAACGCCTCAGACCTTGCGGAAGGTCCTTGACTGCTTCCGCGCGGACGCTGCCGTGCCGGCCGCGCCGGCCGCCCGCGAAGCCCCAGACGGCGAGCTGCTCGGGGCGGTGCAGGAGGAGACCCGGCAGCTCCTGCGGCGACCAGCCTGGCTCGCCGCACCAGGTCTGCTTAGAAAGAGGTTGGACAACTTAGAGACAGCAGCCGCCAGCAAGGAGACGCTGCAGCTCCTCTCAGAGGTGGTCTCCTGGGTGACCTTTTGCCTTCTTCCTGCTGGGGCGCTGCAGGCCTTGCGGGTCGGCGAGGTCATCGCCCTCGACAAAGGGGGGACGAGGTCCGGCCTCTGCTGGTGAGCTCGGCCTGGCGGCGGCTCGGCCTGCGGGCGCTGGTCCGAGTGCGAAAGGAGCAGCTGACGACCGCTGCTGGCGAGCACCAGTACGGCGTGGGGAGACAAAAGGACGTGGACCTGTTACTGCGGTGTCTGGAGGCACAGGCGGAGGCCCGACCCACAGCTGTCTTCCTGAAGCTAGACCCGAAGGCGGCATTCCAGAGACTGAGACGCCAACCTGCCACTGCAGCGATGGCGAGGCACGACCCCGCTGCGGCTGCCGCCCTGTCCACCTGGTACGGAGGCCCAGTGGGCCACTACTGTGAACAGTGGGGAACCGACCCCAGCCTCAATAGGTATGGATATTACACGTCAGCGTTTTGCATCTACGGCGAATGCGCGTCAGTGTAGGCGCTCTGTCGGCGAGACCATTGCCAGCTGCCGCAGGGGGGCCCCGCGCGCGCGGCGACGTCCCGGGCCCGCTCGACGCGGCCGCGCCCGCGCCAGCACTCCCATGGCGGCGCGCGCCACGGCCGCGGCTCGCAGTTTGAGGCGACGGCGGAGCTGTCCCTCGCGCGGCAGCGCCGCTGGCCCAGCCAGGGGCCCCCGCGCCCGCCTCTGTCGCCCCCTCCTGACCCCGCTGGCGGCGAAGTTTAGATCGGGAGCGTTTCTCTTAAGGCAACAGGGTTAACGCGCAGTTTTTTTGGCGCTTGTATAGACGCGTTTTCCGTTTCTACAAACTTTTCGGGGCCCTCCCGCGCGAGGGACTTTCTGCCTCGGGAAAGTTTAGATTGATTTTACATCCAATTTAATTTTTTGGATAAAAATCAGCCTCGTGCGCAAACTTTGTTTCTCAGGTGGGTCTAAACTTTTCGATGCGCGCCCGAGCGTGGCGGGCCCCGGGCGCCGCGTGGGGCTCTTGCCAGCGCCGCCAAGGGCCGACGCGCCCATCGGTTTTTGCCTTGGCACGAGCGCGCGAATGTCCACAATGGTTTTGGGCATTGACCGCGTGCCGGTACAAGGAAACGCCAAGTTCGAATGCCAGTGAACATGGCAGCAGCGCGCCGTTCGCATTGAGTGTCGCGGCGTTGTCGTTGGCTGACCGTCGAGCAGTTTCCGCTCTCAGTTCGCGCGTCGTTTGACGGCCCCATTGGTCTACAGTTCCTTACGTGGGGGGGGTGGGGGGCGGGGGGCGCTCTCCATGCGTTCGTGCTGGCGGGGCGCTGCGCGAGGTCCAAGCAGCAGGGGTTTCGACCTAGGTGACCCTCTTTTCCCCGCTGGCTTCTCGTTGGCGCAACGCCAGGCTCTCGCCGACTTCTGGGTGCAACTCCAGAGGCTGGGCCCTGCTGCCAGGCGCTACTCCTACCTCGACGACGCGCGCCTCGTGGTCGACGCTGGCCTCTCTCCGAACGTCCTCGCTGCGCTGGGGGCAGCCCTGGGGCCCCGCGGTCTGGAACTCAGCCGCGCGAAGACCGCGGCGTGGTCCCCGCGCGGGATCGCGGCGGCGCCGCCTGCGCTGCAACCCCGCTGCGCGGCCGTTCTCCCAGCGCTTGGCGAGCACCTCGGGCCGCGGGGGGGCTCAGAGGACAACCCCGCAGCTCTCGGGGCGCGCGCCGACAGCCTCGACAAGGCGGTTTTGCGGCTGCAGCTCTGGGACACGCTCTACCGGCTCCACCGGGCGGGCCTGCAGAAGCAGGCTACCGCGGCCATGCTGCAATCTACGCCGGCGCCGCCAGCCAGCGCGCCCTGCGGCAGGAGCTGGCTTGCGACGAGGCCACTCGACGCTACGACGCCCGGCTGGCGTGCTGCTGGGAGACGCTACTGCGGCGCGACTTAGGCAACGACTAGGCCTGACTGGGCGCCTGGGCGGCCTCGGGGCACAGCTGGCCTGCTCGCGGCGGAACGCTGCTTTTCTCGCGTCCTGGTCTGGCGCGGCCGCCGAGGTTGCGAGAGGCCTGGGCTGCGGCTCGCTGCGCGACCTGCCAGCTGCCGCAAGCAAGCTGGAGGAAGCGAGACAAGGGCAAGGCCTAGCCCGGCGGGGGCTGCTGCTGGCGGGCAGCGGGGCGCTGGGTGAATTCTTGGCTCGCGAGCTCAAACGGGGCTTTGGCTATTATGGAGAAGGTTCAAAAGACACGCCGCGCTGCGCTCCTGCACGTTTGCCCCCTCTCCAACAAGCTCTGCGAGGGCGAGCGGGGCCGGGCGCGGGGGCCTTCCCGGGCTGCCCCACCGAGGCGCTCTGCGCGCTTGAGGACGCGCACTGGGAGACGGCAGCTCGCCCACGGCTGCACCTCCGGCGGCCAGAGTGCGACCGGGGCCAGCTCGCGGCGGCGACGGCCCACTGCTGCCTGCGGAGCGCCAGCGGCGAGGTCTGCGGGCGGCTACTGGACGACCTCGGCTACCACGGCGCCACCTGCCAGAATGGAGGCGGGGTAGTGCGCGGGCGCGGCAGACTGGCCCGGCGGCTCGGCGGGCTGCCTTGGCGCTGGAGGCACGAGGAACCGCTCCACTAGCAGCGCGTCCCGCTCTGGGACAGGCCGCGGCCGGGCCGCGCCGGGGAGACGGAGCGCGCCGTTCTCGATCTGGAGTGCCAGGGCGAGGGCGGCCGCCGCAGAGCGCCTCTCCCTTCGCCCCGTTCGTCCTCGAGGCGGGGGGGCGTGCAAGTGTCGCCACTTGCGGGTTTCTGGAAGGCGCGGAGGAGGGCAGCGCTGCTCGTGCATACCCAGCTTTGTGTTCTGTTGTATGAAGTGTTCGTGCAAATATTTGCCTCGCGTGGAAAAAATGGGGCGGGTTTGCCTGGGGTAGTTGTTGGTCGCTCTCATTCTCTTTATCTTCCGCTTTCTCTATGCTCGCCGTCAGCCCAACATACTTATACTCTATGTGCGTTGCCCCCCCCCAGGGGCGACGCGCGCGCCGAGAAATCTTGTAGTATATGCGTCGTGGCGGGCGCTTTGTGGCCACGCCGCTTGGGAAACGATCTACTACAAGATGGGTATACTATATGTTCGGATCGGACGCGCGCCTCCAAGGATGTCATATCGTATTAGTGTGTCTCTGTGCGTCCCATATGCTGTTACCAACCATCCTGTGGTGCCGGGTCGTCGACTTGAAGAGAATGCCCCGCGCCACTCCCATCCGCTGCCCCCTCCCCCCCTCTCATCCGTGCCCTTGCCCCCCCGCGTGTCAACCAGTTCGGCATATCCCTCGCGCGTTTCGTGACCCCGTAAGGGGGCTCCACCGCAGGCCCCAGAGGCCGCGGTCGCATGCGCCTGCGCCATCCAGTACAGCGTTTCGTGGCCCCACAGGGAGGGAGCTCCACCGACGTCCCCAGAGGCCGCGTTCGCAGGCGGCCGCGCCACCCAGGGCAGCGCTTCGTGGCCCCATATGGGGGCTCCACCCAAGGCCCCAATCGCCGCCATCGCATGCGTCCGCGCCACCAAGTAAAGCGCTTCGTGGCCCCATGGGGAGCTGCACCGAAGGCCCCAGCACTGCGTTCGCACGCGTCCGCGCCACCCAAGGCAGCGTTTCGTGGCCCGTAGGGCGACGATGCGGATGAAGCCGGCGACGACGATAACAAACAACGACGATGATCATGCTGATGCTGATGCTGATGCTGATGATGCTGCTGATGATGATGATGGTCATCATCATCATGCTGATGTTGAGTAAGAAGATGAAAACGATGCGGGTGATGCTGCTGCTGATGCTGCTGACGATGATGATGATGGTGGTGCTGATGATGATTCTGATGATGATGCTGATGATGCTGCAGCTGCTGCTGATGATGATGACGAGTCTCTTGATTCTGGTGACGATGATGATGGTAGTTATGCCGATGCTGACGATTATGGTACTGATGCTGATGCTGATGCTGATGCTGATGCTGCCGCTGATGTGGTTCTTGTTGTAGATGTTGGCGATTGCAATGTTGTTGATGATGGTGATGCTGATGCTGTTGTCGATGATGCTGATACTGATGAGGACGATGATGATGCTGAGGATCATGATACTGATGCTGTTGCTGATGATGAAGATGATGGTGCTGATGATGATGATGATGCTGCTGCTACTGATTCTGATTATGATGATAATGCCGATGGTGGTGAGGAAGATGATGATGCTGCTGATACTGCTGATGCGGCTGATGATGATGCTGCTGATGATGATGATGACGATGCTGATGAGGATGACGATGCTGATGATGATGATGATGCTGATGCTGATGATAATGATGATGCTGGAGATGAGGAGCATGATGATGCTGCTGATGATGAAGAAAAGGATGGTGGTGGTGACATTGATAATGATGTCGATGATGATGGTGGTGTCGACGATGATGCTGCTGCCGCGGCTGATTCCGATAATAATGCTGCTGCTGATGATGATTAGGATGATGTTGATGATGTTGTTGATGATAATGATGATGATAATGATGATGATGATGATGATGATGATGATGATGCTGATGATGACGATGATGATGATGTTGATGATGATGATGATGCTGATGCTCATGATGATGATGCTGCTGATGGTGCTGATGATGATGGTGATGGTGATGGCAGTGGTGACGATGATGTTGCGGGCGAAAGCGATGGTGGGGACGGGAACGCGGACGAATCGCAGTTCGGTAGGGTGATGATAAATGATGATGATGCTGATGCTGATGCTGATGCTGATGATGCTGATGCTGATGATGATGGTGTCGATGATGATGATGATTGTGATGATAATGATGATGCTGATGATGATGATGATGATGATGATGATGATGCTGATGCTGATGATGATGACGATGATGATGATGATGATGATGATGATGATGATGATGATGATGATGATGATGATGATGATGGGGACGATGATGATGCTAATGATGATGATGATGATGATGATGATGATGATGATGATGATGATGATGATGATGATGATGATGATGATGATGATGATGATGATGATGATGATGATGATGATAATGCTGCTGCTGCTGATGATGATGATGAGGAGGAGGAGGAGAAGGAGGAGGAGGAGGAGGAGGAGGAGGAGGAGGAGGAGGCCGACGACCACGACGACGACGACGGGTTTCCGATATATGCGTTTTCGTTGTTGTGTGTGTGTGTGTGTGTGTATGTTTGTGTGAATGTCGTGTGTGTGTGTGTGTGTGCCAGGCGTGCTGCAGGCTGGTCACCGTCGCGCATCGCCATCCCAACGTCCAGGGGGATCAGGCCGGTGTGCCATGGGGGGACGCCTCCCACGGACATTTCCATCTGAAGCCTACTCTGGAGGCCCTTGTCCAGCTCGTTCCTCCGGCGGAAATTCTTGCCTTCAAACCCTCTCGCAGACCCTGCTCGGGTCCACCGTGGGCCTCTCCCCAGAAGGTCATCAGGCCTCCAACCCGTCGTGCCTTGGGGGTGGGCTGTCGGAGGCGGGAAAGGACCTTTTTGTCGCCCCTCCGACCGGCGTCCCGCCCAGAGCCGCGCTCTCTCCCCCCAGCATCGGCCTGGAAGATGTTCGTTTCCTGCTGAACACGAGGAACCCCCGCATCTGCTGCGACCAGTGTGGGGGCGGCCCCTTCCACCCCCAGAAGGATACTGGAGGGGCCTGGGTTGACTCCGCAGTCAGGGAGATGGTTGCTGCCACCCGCCTGCAGTTCTACCGCCGAGGGGTGGACTGTCGCTGGCACTGCTCTGGGTGTTGGCACACGAATATGTCAGTCAAGGGACTGCCCGCGCCGGCCGATGGCAGGATTGCGGCGTACCTCGACGCTCTTGGTCCCCGACTCAGGCCTGCGCCCCCCGAGCCCCCTGCCTGGGCCCCCCTGCTGTCCCCGCCCAAGGAAACACCCCACTGGCAGACCTCCTGCTGGTCCCGACGGGCCCGCATGACCCCGCCCACACACGCACCACCATCCCTGTCTTCCGCACCATAGACGACAGGTTCGACAGGAATCTCGGCTGTGGCCTGTGGAAGTGCCAATGCGATCGCTGCCCCAGCGACGCTCCAATGAAGCAGTTGCCGTGTGGAGACGCCACTCAGGGCATGTTCATCTTCCGTCCCGGGAAGAATGTGCAGCTGCAGCTGCTCAGCGGCCTTCCGCTCCCCAGCGAGCGTGCGCGGGCCTTCGCCAACATGCAGTGAAACGCTACGTGGTTTTGTGATGATTGCCTCATGCACCTGCGGGATGTTCGCCCAAGGTCAGAGCCATCCTCGAGAGGGGCGGGCGCGCACTGTTTCCCGAAGCGGCGCCCCAAGGAGACAGGGCCTCGCCTCTTCGGGCGTTCAGGAACTCACAGCTACTGCGCCGTCACCTCGGTCAGTCCCTGTCACCCGACGACCACCACCTATCAGACCCGCTAGGGGCCTGGGCCCCCAAGTCGGACGCGGGCCCCCCCCGGCAGGAAGCGAGGGATGCGGGCGCCTCCAACCCGCCTGCCTCGCATCGGCAGCGTCCTCGGTCCTGGCCAGCCCGACAGCGACCCCGCAGCCTGGAAGCAAGCAGGCCAGGCAGCGCCGGCAGACCACCCGGGAGCAGGTCCACGTCAGGAGCGCTCTCCAGCCGTTCCCCCCGTGGCCGTGCGGCAGCCTCGCTTGCGCGCCACTCCAGCGGCGGCCTCGGCGCCTCGCTGCAGTCCTCCATCCGTCGGGGCAAGGCGTCGTCGGGCCGCCGCCCTGCGGACTCTCGCAGCCCCCGCGCCAGGGCGCGGCTCCAGCCGAGTCGCTCAGCCTCAGCGCCAAGGACAGACGGCAGTGCGCAGGCGAAACATGCAACGGACCCCGCTCGGCCCCCTACCGGCCTCCTGGATGGGCTCCCCAGCGTCGACCCACCGACCTGCCCCCGCCTGGGGGCGAGGGATATCGCTACCCTGCAGGCAGTCAGGCAAATCTACCCTGACACCTCGCGTGGAAGTGCCGACATAACGATCGCGCACATCAGAAGGCGTTTGCCCGATCAGTCTCTCCCGAGGTAGACGAGCGCTGGAGGGCGTTGGCGGCGGACAACGTCGTCTCCTCGCTACGCGAGCCCAGGAAAGGCATCGGACCTCCCTCGGATCCAAGAGCTTGGCCTGAGGCATGCTGCCGCGAGTTCCTGGCCTCCGTCTACGGCGAGTCCATCCCAGAGTCCGGGCCCCCCCTGGAGCTCGATGGGTCAACCACCTGCATCGCGAGGGCCCCCGCGCGCAAAGGGGCCTGGCGAATGGGGCGCTCGCCGCAGCAAGCATGACCCCCGAGCGTCAGTGCAGGGGCGAGACCCTGCGCGGCGCGGCCAGGACATCCTGCTCGGCTACATGGTCTCGAGGGAGATCGCGTCACTCCAGCGCCCGCTGGCGCGGGGGCGCCGGGCAACCGCGGCAAAAAAAACAGCAGGCCCTCGCGGGGGCCGCCCTCGATGCTCCCTCGCAGACGGCAGCTGGCTGCCCCCTTGGACCCGGCCCCGAGGATGAGCGCGGGATTCTGCGGCCCAGCGGCAGCGCCCTGCGCGCCCAGCAACTTGGGCTGCCCCCCCCCCCCCGGGCGCCGCCGCGGCCGCCGCCGCCGGGGCCCGGGGCGGCGGCTGCCCGCGCCAGCAGCAGGGGCGCGCGTCCGACTGAGCCGCCAGAAGACCCCCTGAGGCTGGGCGGGGCCATGCAGACAGCAGCTCCCCCCCTTCGGCCTCTCGCGGGCGCTCCAACGCATCGGCCTGCGACTGGGGCGAGGAGGGCCCCCCCCCCCTGCCAGTCCGGCCAGCGGGCGCTCCGAGAGGCGGCGCGGGCCCAGCAACTCCTCCCAGCCGACCTGTCATTGTGGGCCCTTCCTCCGGCCCCAACCGTGCGCAGGCTCCGCCGGCGGAGCAGTCCGACGCCGGCGCTTCGCGGGCAGCGGAACAATGGCCGGCGCGGAAAATCTCCGGGACTAATGGGCGTCGCAGCCCAGGCGCCTCCCAAGGGTGGCGCGGATGGGGCTCGACGGAGCGGACCCCGCCCTGGCGGCGGGGACCGGCGCCGCGCCGGCCGCCCCCTGCCCCGTTGCCCCTGGCCCAGTCTGACAACGCGGGTCAGCTGCATTGCAAACCGAGGCGCAGATTGACATGGCACCCGCCTGGGACTACCGATCCGACGCAAGGGGAGACTATAATGATGTGGTTAACCGTCTCAAGAAGGAATGTGGCCCCATGCTGGCAATGGCTGGGCTGCCATCTGCGACCGCGAGTGTGGGCCGCGCTTCGCACGGGACCCCCAGCGCTACCGCGCGGACTTTTGCCGTGGCTTCGCGCGCGAGCTCAGTGAAGCCAACCGTGGCGTTCGCAGGCGGTGCAGGGGGGAAGGCGTCCAAGCTGATTGCAGCGCCGAGCGGTGCCGAGAACTTGACAATGGAAGGCAAAGCGCCGAGCTTACCGATGGCAAAGGGAAGAGGCCCCCCCCGCAGGGGACATGCAAGCGGCCGGCTGACTCCGTCCTCCTGGCCCAGCAACGACCCTGCCCGTCAGCGCTGGTCAGCCTCTAGCAGCCATCGCTGGTAGCTCTCGCGCAGCTGCCCCGCCCCCTCGACCTGTTCTGAGTTTGGCGGCCCCAGGCTCCGGGCAATGGCCAGTCTGGTCGCTGTCCTCTTCCCCCCCCCTGCCATCGTGGTTCGTTTGCACCCGTGCGCCTGTTCGGCGCCCCCGCCGCGGGCCTCCAGCTCCCGCTCGCGGCTTGCTTCGCCCCGTTTCCGTCGGTCTGCTCCGCGGCCCAGGCCCGCGGCGCCTCGCTGCGCGCAGGCGCTTCTCTCTCCCGCGCCCTCTGCGTGGGCCTCTCGCCGGCGCCCTGGGTGACCTTGGTCGCCC
>CAUYUJ010017170.1:2029149-2031649 GCA_963575745.1 Prorocentrum cordatum | reverse complement strand
GAGCGGAGCGACACGCTATCCGATGGCAAAGCATAGCGTGTCACCTGGGCCACCGCCGCGACACGCTATCCAAAAGTCCCTGACCGTACAACATTTGGCAGCCTGATCATCTCGAGGTAGTAGTCGAACAGTCATAACAACTACACGCACACTACTGGAGTTTCTCTCCAATTTCTTGAATCCCCTCCCCTCGCGCGCGCCAGGGGAGAGGGGTCCAGCGCCGATCCTAGAAATCCACGCGGAGCTCCGAAAGTTCATGCCTATGCCATTTTCTCTCCTCCTACTGTCGTCCCGAGTTTATTCTTCGACCGTCCCAGGGCCTGAGGCCGGCCTCTGGAGGCCCAGGGAGGCGAACGGCCATGGTTCCGAAGCTGGGGCGTGTGCACGCTCACCGCCCAGGGAGCCGATCTCCCTGGGCCTCGGGACGCGGTGGAAGCGGGCCTGGCTCGGGCCCTTGGGCCCTTGGGGGCATCTAGATGTCAACATCCAACTGCCTCCTGGGGTGCTGGGAGAGATAGGTGAGGTTCCCCGGGCGGTGGGTATGTACCGGGAGGCTGGATGCACTTGACGCAGCCGGCCTGGGTGAGGGGAGGCCCCCGGAGGCCTCCGGAGTAGCTTCCCCATGAGGCCCCTGGAGGAGGAGTCCTCTGGGGGCTTCTGGAGGCTTCTGGAGGCCTCTGGAGGCCTCCCGAGGCCCAGGCATCGCCAGGATCGTCCGAGAGCGCCGGCCCTGGATCGGGCCGCGCGGCCGCCGCTGGCCTCGGCGCGATCGCTCCCTCCGAGGTCCAGGATCGCGGGTGCGGGCTTCGACGCCTTCTGGGACCTCTGCGAGGAGGCTGGGGACAACGAGGAGCCCCGCGGGGGGAGGGGGGGGGCGAGTTTTGGAGGCGGCCGCGGCGATCAGGGCGGGGCGGCGTCGGCGACGGCGACGGCGACGCCGATGGCGACGCCGGCGGCGACGGCGGCGCCGAGGGGGAAGGGAGGGAGGGAAGGAGGGGGGATGATGTGGAAGATGAGTGGGAGGGGGGAGGCGGAGGAGGAGGGGGAGGAGCTGGAGGATGAGGAGGAGTAGGAGGAGAAGGAGGAGGAATGAGGTTGGGCATTGGGGAAGGAGGGGTGAAGGGATGACGGGATGACGACGATGACGACGACGACGACGAGGACGACGAATACGATGATGATGATGATGATGATGATGATGATGATGATGATGATGATGATGATGATGATGATGATGATGATGATGATGGCGATGACGATGACGATGGCGATGGTGGTGATGATGATGCTGATGCTGCTGCTGATGATGCTGATGCTGATGATGATGCTGATGATGACGATTTGGTGGTGATGGTGATGATGAGGGTGATGTTGGTGATGGTGTTGGTGATCGTGCTGCAGTTGGTGGTGGTGTTGATGATGATGAGGCTGATGATGATCATGCTGGTAATGTTGGTGATCGTGTTGCAGTTGGTGGTGATGATGCTGATGATGATGATGATGATGATGATGCTCCTGATGATGCTGCTGATGATGATTATGACGGTGCTGCTGCTAATGATATTGTTGTTGATTGTGATGTATATAATGATGATGCTGCTGCTGGTGATGATGCTGATTACTCGGACGGCGATGATGATGACGATGACGTTGACGATGATGATGAGGACGACGATGATGATTATGATGATGATGCTGGTGATGATGATTCTGCTGCTGATGATGATGATCACGACGACGATGATGCTGATGATGATGATGATCTCGAGGATGACGATGATGATGATGATGATGATGATGATGAAAAATGATGATTCTGATGATGATGAGGATGATAATGAAGATGATGCTGACGACGTTGATGATGATAATGATGGTGATGATGATGATGATGATGATCATGCTCATGCTGATGCTGATGCTGATGCTGATGCGATGGCGATGAGGATGAGGATGATGATGACGACGACGGCGATGAGGATGACGATGACGATGATGATGATGATGATGATGATGATGATGATGATGATGATGATGATGATGATGCTGATGCTGCTTCTGCCGCTGATGCTGATGCTGATGCTGCTGATGCTGATGATGAGGATGAGGATGATGATGAAGCTGATGATGCTGCTCCATGGGAATGATGGTGATGGTGATGATGATGATGATGATGATGATGATGATGATGACGATGCTGGTGGTGGTGGTGATGATGCTGCCGCTGCGGATTATGATTATGCTGCTGCTGCTGATGCTGACGATGATGCTCATGCTGATTCTCAGGGGGAGGAGGAGGAGGACGAGGATGAGGATGATGATGATGATGATGATGATGATGATGATGGTGATGGTGATGGTGATGGTGATGGCACTGCTGCTTCATGAGGATGGCGGTAATAATGCTGATGAGCATGATGATGATGATGATGATGATGATGATGATGATGATGATGATGATGATGATGATGTTGATGACGATGATGATGATGATGATGAT
>CAUYUJ010017170.1:2004149-2021649 GCA_963575745.1 Prorocentrum cordatum | reverse complement strand
TTTCGTGGCATTGCTTGGCATTGCTTGGCACTGCTTGGCGTTGCTTGGCATTGCTTGGCATTGCTTGGCACTGCTTGGCATTGCTTGGTATTGCTTGGCACTGCGGGGCATTGCTTGGCATTGCTTGGCATTGCTTGGCATTGCTTGGCATTGCTTGGCACTGCTTGGCACTGCTTGGCATTGCTTTGTATTGCTTGGCGGTGCTTGGCTTTGCGCGGCATTGCTTGGCGTTGCTTGGCATTGCTTGGCATTGCTTTGCTGCTTGGCTTTGCTCGGCTTTGCTTGACATTGCTTGGGATTGCGTGGCATCGCTTGGCGATGCTCGGCGCTGCTTGACATCGATTTGCATTGCTTGGCATTGCTTGTCATTGCTTGTCATTGCTTGGCATTGCTTGGCATTGCTTGGCGACTCTTGGCTTTGCTTGGCATTGCTTGGCATTGAATGGCGTTGCTTGGCATTGCTTGGCGTTGCTTGGCTTTGTCTAGCATTTCTTGGCGTTGCTTAGCATTGCTTGGCTTTGCTTGGCACTGCTTGGCACGGCATGGCATTGCTTGGCATTTCTTGGCGTTGCATTGCTTGGCATTGCTTGGCGTTGCTTGGCATTGCTTGGCATTGCTTGGCATTGCTTGGCGTTGCTTGGCATTGCCTGGCGTTGCTTGGCGTTGCTTGGCGTTGCTTGGCGTTGCTTGGCATTGCTCGTCATTGCGTTGCATTGCTTGGCGGTGCTTGGCATTGCTTGGCTTTTCGCGGCATTGCTTGGCATTGCATGGCATTGCTTGGCATTTCTTGGCGTTGTATTGGCATTGGCGCTGCTTGGCGTTGCTTGGCCTTGCTTGGCCTTGCTTGGCCTTGCTTGGCATTGCTTGGCATTGCTTGGCATTGCGTGGCATCGCTTGGCGATGCTTGGCACAGCTTGGCACAGCTTGGCATTGCTTGGCTTTTTGCGGCATTGCTTGGCACAGCTTGGCATTGCGTGGCTTTGCGTGGCACTGCTTGGCATTGCTTGGCATTGCTTGGCATTGCTTGGCACTGCTTGGCATTGCTTGGCTTTGCTTGGCGTTGCTTGGCATTGCTTGGCGTCGCTTGGCATTGCTTGGCTTTGCTTGTCATTGCTTGGCACTGCTTGGCATTAATTGGCATTAGCATTGCTTGGCCTTGCTTGGCCTTGCTCGGCTTTGCTTGGCATTGCTTGGCGTTGCTTGGCATTGCTTGGCTTTGCGCGAAGAGGCAGGACTCAGAGAGCAGGGAGCAAGTAGCAGGGCGGTGGGACGGGAGGCGGCGGCAGAAGACGCCGGCAAGGCCGCAGTCCGGCATGGAGGTCCGTGTCCCGGCGTCCCCGAATGGGGCCGGCGGATCTTCGGGATCTTCGGCATGACGTTTCCCATCTGCACGAAGCAGCTGTGAGCTCCTGGCTCTCCCGCGCAGCCCGTCCAGGGGCCTGCGGGGGGCCGGGTGGGCGAGGACGCACCGAGGAGGCCGAGAGAGGGGATGAGGCGTGTGCCCTCGCCTGACTTCTCCGCCGCCTACCCGCGCCGCCTTCGGCCGTAAGCGCCGCCCGCATTCGCCGCGTCTGGCGCAATGTTCTGATGTCGCCATAATAATCTAGTTTTGCCGAAGAAGAGAACAACTGCAGAAACAAGCACTTTTAGAGGTCCGCGCAGATCTTCGGGATCGGCGCCAGGAACCCTTCTACTTGGCGCACTCAGCGCGCCGGGGGCGGCGCCGGAGGCGCTGCCCGGGGGGCTCAGCGCCGATCCACGAAGTCCGCGCGGTTCTCCGAAAGCTCATGCGTATCCGCGGACGGCTTGTGTGCACCGTGCCTCGTTGACGTCCCCCCGAGGCATCGTCGATCCTCGACCTGGGAGTAGCGCGGTGCATCGTTTCTCGGCCCTCAGAGTCGAACCATTGTGTTTCCCGTAGCTCATGCAGTTTTTTCTTCCTCGTTTGAGGAGGCCAATTCGTCCGAATTGTTTCTCCGCCGAGCCTCGGGCAGCCCGCCGCCCGCCGCGCCGCGCCGCTCGGCGACAACCCGCGCGCGCGCGCGGGCAGCGCCCCTTCGGCTGCCGGCCCAGGCCCTGCCGGACGCTGGCCGGGTCTTGGGCAGGGGGCTCTGCCGGAAAGGGGCGGCCCGCCTTGAATCGAATCACAGAAGCGGTACAAACATCACTGCACGGCACGGAGGTCCGCGCGGACTCCTCGGGTCGGCGCTGGGCTCCCCCCCCTCCCTACGCGCGGACCTCAAAGAAATCATGTTGACCCCGCTTTTGCTTCACATAGTGCTTGTTCTGAGGAGCGGGGCCTGGCTGGCGGTCGGGCGGCTGTGTTGCCGCCATCGCCGCCCCGTCGCCGCCCCGTCGCCGCCCCGTCGCCGCCCGTCGTCTGGGCCTGCGGTCTGGCGGCTATGTTGCCGCCGTCGCCACCCCGTCGCCGTCCCGTCGCAGCCTAGATTTTTTCCCCCATATCCTAAGGATGGGGTTCTTGTTATTACTGAGACCGCGCGGAACACCTCACGCTCACACCTCCCACCCTCAGGTCATCATTCTCTGACTCGCTCACATGTAGACTCACTCACATTCAGACTCATTCATGTGCACTTGCTCTTAGATCCCCGGTACTCCAGTTCCTCATGTTCGGGATCACTCACATGTAGACTCACTCGCACCCCTGGTACTTCCGCGCTCAGACTCACACACACGTTGTGAGAATGTCTCAGGCGAGGCGCTGGTTTCAGCACTCCCAGGGGGGACGCCAGGGTTTTTTTCACGGGCCCGTTCGCGCCCAGATTGGGGGGATGTCTCAGGCGGTTTGCTTCTTTCGGTGCCCAACATTCTTCTCTGTCGGAGCAGTTCCCGAGGATGTCTCAGGCGAGGCGCTGGTTTCAACGCTCCCAAGGGGGGGCGCCAGGGGGTATATCACGGGCCCGTTCGCGCCCAGATTGGGGGGATGTCTCAGGCGGTTTGCCTGTTTCGGTGCCCAACATCCTTCTCTGTCGGAGCAGTTTCAGAGGATGTCTCAGGCGAGGCGCTGGTTTCAGCACTCCCAAGGGGGGGCGCCAGGGGGTATATCACGGGCCCGTTCGCGCCCAGATTGGGGGGATGTCTCAGGCGGTTTGCTTGTTTCGGTGCCCAACATCCTTCTCCGTCGGAGCAGTTCCCGAGGATGTCTCAGGCGAGGCGCTGGTTTCAACGCTCCCAAGGGGGGCCGCCAGGTTCTTTTTCACGGGCCCGTTCGCGCCCAGATTGGGGGGATGTCTCAGGCGGTTTGCGTGTATCGGTGCCCAACATCTTTCTCTTTCGGAGCAGTTTCAGAGGATGCCTCAGGCGAGGCGCTGGTTTCAGCATTGCCAAAGAGGGGCGCCAGGGGGTATATCACGGGCCCGTTCGCGCCCAGATTGGGGGATGTCTCAGGCGGTTTGCTTGTTTCGGTGCCCAACATTCTTCTCTGTCGGAGCAGTTTCAGAGGATGTCTCAGGCGAGGCGCTGGTTTCAGCACTCCCAAGGGGGGGCGCCAGGGTTTCTTTCACGGGCCCGTTCGCGCCCAGATTGGGGCGATGTCTCAGGCGGTTTGCTTGTTTCGGTGCCCAACATCCTTCTCTTTCGGAGCAGTTCTCGAGGATGCTCAGGCGAGGCGCTGGTTTCAACGCTCCCAAGGGGGGGCGCCAGGGGGTATATCACGGCCCGTTCGCGCCCAGATTGGGGGGATGTCTCAGGCGGTTTGCCTGTTTCGGTGCCCGACATCCTTCTCTTTCGGAGCAGTTCCCGAGGATGCCTCAGGCGAGGCGCTGGTTTCAGCATTGCCAAGGAGGGGCGCCAGGGGGTATATCACGGGCCCGTTCGCGCCCAGATTGGGGGGATGTCTCAGGCGGTTGCGTGTTTAGGTGCCCAACATCCTTCTCTTTCGGAGCAGTTCCCGAGAATGCTTCAAGGCGCTGGTTTCAGCATTGCCAAAGAGGGGCGCCAGGGGGTACATCACGGGCCCGTTCGCGCCCAGATTGGGGGGATGTCTCAGGCGGTTTGCTTGTTTCGGTGCCCAACATTCTTCTCTGTCGGAGCAGTTTTAGAGGATGTCTCAGGCGAGGCGCTGGTTTCAGCACTCCCAAGGGGGGGCGCCAGGGTTTCTTTCACGGGCCCGTTCGCGCCCAGATTGGGGGGATGTCTCAGGCGGTTTGCTTGTTTCGGTGCCCAACATCCTTCTCTTTCGGAGCAGTTCTCGAGGATGCCTCAGGCGAGGCGCTGGTTTCAGCATTGCCAAGGTTTCAGCATTGCCAAGGAGTGGCGCCAAGGGGTATATCACGGGCCCGTTCGCGCCCAGATTGGGGGGATGTCTCAGGCGGTTTGCCTGTTTCGGTGCCCAACATCCTTCTCTTTCGGAGCAGTTCCCGAGGATGCCTCAGGCGAGGCGCTGGTTTCAGCATTGCCAAAGCGCCAGAGGGGGAAATCGCGGGCCCGTTCGCGCCCAGATTGGGGGGATGTCTCAGGCGGTTTGCCTGCTTCGGTGCCCAACATGCATTCTCTTTCGGAGAAGTTTCAGAGGATGTCTCAGGCGAGGCGCTGGTTTCAGCACTCCCAAGGGGGGGCCGCCAGGGTTTTTTTCACAGGCCCATTCGCGCCCAGATTGGGGGGATGTCTCAGGCGGTTTGCTTGTTTCGGTGCCCAACATCCTTCTCTGTCGGAACAGTTTCGGTGCCCCGACAGGTGTCCGGAGGAATAGAAGGAGAAAGAGGAGGAGGCGGAAGAGGAGGAGGAGTTACGGAGTTACGGGTATGGCGACTGTGTCGGTTACGAGTGGAAGCAGATTAACCCTGCTGCTTCACGAATTCGCTTACACTCATATATTGAGAAAGGACAATGATTTTTACCGAAGCGTGCCATCATTATGATATGAACATATGGAGATCTCCGCGTCGAGTAGCTATAAAAGTATAGTCTCTACCCCCCCAGCATTATCGACCCCCCTTTTTCGTATTGCAACTTACGTATGTTTCTGCCCCATCGCCCACCCTAAGTTTGACTTCGTACCATCGCAGCCGAGCTGGTCTCCGCCCCACCCGCCATCCTCTGCAACAGAAACTATGCGCGCGCATCCTTTCATCAAAAATCACCACTTTCCAAGAACCCCTTGCAACGAATGAGACGAAGTGCGCACGAGCGCGTTGTCGCGCGCGCGCGTGCCGAAATTCTTCAGGAACCTTCGGTGTCAGAAGGATTTCAAAATAAAACACCGGGTTTCGCAACGCGAATCTTCAACAAACAGCTGGCGCGCGCGCTCTTGCAGATTCTTGAGAAAATCATCGGTTTTTCAACATTTTCATAACATGCTACCAAATGGGCTTCGCGCGCGCGCGTGTCGAAATCGTTCGAACGCCCTTGCGCGCGTGCCGTCGCGAGAACCCTTGCAAAACATGTGGCGAAGTGCGCGCGACGTCGCGCGCGCATGCTGGAATCTATCAACAACCGCCGGTTTCGTAGCGATTTCAAAACAAATTGTCCAACCACAAACGTATCAAAACACAGAGTTTCGCAACGTCAGTTTTCAAAAAAGCTAGCGTGCGCGCTCGTGCGATAAAAAAAAAAACCTACGGCTTTTTCAACATTTTCACGGAATTCTGCCAAACAGGCCTTCGGCGCCGCATGCCGACATCATTCGCGCGCCCTTGCGCGCATGTTTGGGAGGGCGCGATCCGTGTCAAAAAATGCGGTGCGGGCCACTCTCTCGCGTCGGCCGCGCGCGCATGTCGAGCTCTTTCAAAAATCTTCACAACTGACGCGAGGGTGCCGTCATCGTCGTCGGCGTGATCAGCATCGGTGCCCGCGCTGGCTACGCCGTCGTCGTTGTCAACATCGTCGCCATCATCGCTACTATCATCATCGTGTCTACCGTTGTCGACGTTGCAATGATATTGCGCCCGCCCAAGTCGCCGAATCGCAGAGAAGTGCCCGCTGGGATGTGCCCAGCGGTCACCGCCACCGCTGCCGCGCCGGTCGCGCCAAACTAGCTGGCCGCTGCGCGCGCGCTTGGGTTGGCGCGGCCGCAGAGATGGACCAGCCAACGTCAAGCACTCATCGCAATCGCCACCGCATTGGTTTTGCAAACCAAGCTGTGGGCGGTTGGATAGGATGATTGCGCGAGCACAGGAGGTGGTCAAGCGTGGTGCAGGGTAGCTTAGTGCACAACATACGCTGCATCACTTAGATTCTCCGTTTTTAAAAGGGTAATCGAACCCCCACCCATATTTAACAGTACCCCTTCGCGTATTGAAATTGAAATTTGGTTTCGTATCATCCCTCTCAGGCCGGTCTTGCCCCTCATCTTCTGCAGTGATATCAAATGCGCGCGCATTCGTTTATCACAAATCAGCAGTTTCAGCAATCCCTTGTATATATGTGACGGAGTGCACGCGCGCGTCGTCGCGCGCATGCGGGAATCTTTCAAAATCTTGGGGCCTCGCAGAGATTCCCAAATCGAGAGCCCCGAACATATGTGTATATCTACATTTACCGATGTACACATGTGTATATATAAACACATGGTTTGCCAACGCAGATTTTCAAAAAAGCTTGCGTTCGGGCTCTTGCGGATTATTGAGAAAACATCGGTTTGTTTTTTGTCCATAAAATGCTACCAAACGGGCCCCCCGCGCGCGCATGTCGAAATCGCAGAAATGCCCCTTGCGCGCGTGCTGTCGCGATTTGACCCCTTGCCAAAAGGCGGGGCGAAGTGCACGCGCGCGCGCCGTCGCGCGCGCATGCGGAAATCCTTCAAAAACTTGGGATTCTGAAAGGGGCCTCATCATCGAGTGTCCCGAACACATCAACACATGGTTTTGCAACATCTGTTTTCGAATTAGCCTGGCGAAAGACCCAACCATAAGCAATTGTTACTACCGCAATTGTGGGCATCATCTTCGGTGGAGCTCCCTATGGGGCCACGAACCGTGTGAGGGGTGCGCCAAAATGGGGCGGGGCCGCCATGCGGACCCTGCCACTGGGGCCTTCGGTGGAGCTCCCTATGGGGCCACGAGCCGTGTGAGGGGTGCGCCAAAATGGGGCGGGGCCGCCATGCGGACCCTGCCATTGGGGCCTTCGGTGGAGCTCCCTATGGGGCCACGAACCGTGTGAGGGGTGCGCCAAATGGGGCGGGGCCGCCATGCGGACCCTGCCACTGGGGCCTTCGGTGGAGCTCCCTATGGGGCCACGAACCGTGTGAGGGGTGCGCCAACATGGGGCGGGGCCGCCATGCGGACCCTGCCACTGGGGCCTTCGGTGGAGGTCCCTATGTGGCCACGAACCGTGTGAGGGGTGCGCCAAAATGCGGGGCCGCCATGCGGACCCTGCCACTGGGGCCTTCGGTGGAGCTCCCCATGGGGCCACGAACCGTGTGAGGGGTGCGCCAAAATGCGGGGCCGCCATGCGGACCCTGCCACTGGGGCCTTCGGTGGAGCTCCCTATGGGGCCACGAACCGTGTGAGGGGTGCGCCCCAATGCGGGGCCGCCATGCGGACCCTGCCACTGGGGCCTTCGGTGGAGCTCCCTATGGGGCCACGAACCGTGTGAAGGGTGCGCCAAAATGCGGGGCCGCCATGCGGACCCTGCTACTGGGGCCTTCGGTGGAGCTCCCTATGGGGCCACGAACCGTGTGAGGGGTGCGCCAAAATGCGGGGCCGCCATGCGGACCCTGCCACTGGGGCCTTCGGTGGAGCTCCCTATGGGGCCACGAACCGTGTGAGGGGTGCGCCAAAATGCGGGGCCGCCATGCGGACCCTGCCACTGGGGCCTTCGGTGGAGCTCCCTATGGGGCCACGGAACGCGTGAGGGATGTGCCGAAACAGAGACATGCGGAGGGCAGAGGCAAGGGGGAGGGAGGGGGCAGCGGGAGGAAGGAGGAGGAACGCGGGGCACCGTCTCTTCAAAACGAGGACCCAACACCACAGGATGGTTGGGAAAAAGGATGCGCTCGCGCCCCTGCGAGTTCTTAAGGGAACCACAGGCGTTTCAACGTGTTCTTTACATTCGGCTAAACGGTCTCTCGCGCCACATGCCGACATCATTCGAACGCCCTCGCGCGCGTGCTGGGGGGAGGGGGGGGCGATCTGCGTCAAATAATATTATCCAGGCCATTTTCGCGCGTCGGCCGTGCGCGCATGTCAAACTCTTTCCAGAGCCTTCATCACCGACGCGAGGACGCCGTTATCGCCGTCGGCGTGATCAGCGTCGGCGCCATCACTGTCCTTGCCGTCGCCGTTGTCGTCATCGTCGCCAGCATCGCTATAACCACCGTTGTCGACGTTGCCATGATGCCGCGCCCGCCCGAGTCACCGACTCGCATTGAATTGCCCGTTGGGGTGTGCACGTCGGTCAGCGCCACCGCGTCGTCGTTTGTCGCGCTAAGCTAGCAGTCCGCTTCGCGCGCGCATGCGCGGGCTGGCGCGGCCGCAGAGATGCGCCAGCCAACGCCGAGCATTCATCGCAATCGCCGCCGCATGGGTTTTTCAAATCAAGTTGCGGGTGGGGTGGGGTGGGTAGGTGGGTGGGATGGTTGCGCGAGCAGTGGAAGTGGTCAAGCGCGCTCCGAACAGGAATTCGTTGCATCACCGCATAGATTGCACCGCGTGAGTTGCGCCACGTAGATTGCACAGCATATATTGCACTACGCAGATTGCACCACGTTGACTGCACCACATAGGTTGCGCGCCATATAGGTTGCACCACATAGGTTGCACAGCATATATTGTGCAGCATCGATTGCACAGTATATATATATATATATATATATATATATATACATATATACATATATACATATATATATATATATATATATATATATATTTGCATATATATATATATACACATATACATATAGATGGCACCACGTATATTATCCTAGGATATACCCCCTTCCCGGGTGCATCGCTTACCCCTGGGCTGGTACAAGTTGCGTGCGTTTTTTTGCTCAACCTTTTTTTTAAAAGTGGAACTCGTACCATCCCAGGGAATGCCGTTATCGACTCCCCCTTGATTCTATGTGCGCGCATTCGTTTGTCAAAACCATCAATTTTCAAGAAGCCGCTGCAACATATGTGGCAGAGTTCCCAAGCGCGCGGCGTCGCGCTCGCATGCCGGAGTCCATCAACAACCTTAGGTTCCAGATGGACCTGAACATCGATATTCCCGAGCACATGTAAACAACAATCATGGTTTGCGCACCGCTGTTTTTTCAACACAGGTCTACGCGCGTTTTTACGAATTCCTATGAAGACCGTTGAGTTGTCCACATTGTCATCACATGCGACCAAGCGGGCCTTGGCGCGCGCATGTCGGAGTCATTCGAATGCGTTTACGCGTATGCGGGGGGGGGCGCGATCACTGTCAAATCGTACCATGCGGGCCACTCGCGCCCGTCGGCCGCGCGCGCATGTCGACATCCTTCCGAAAACTTCATCGCCGACGCGTGGACGTCATCATTTTCATTGGCGTTACTAGCATCGGCGCCGTCACTGGCCTTGTCGCCGTGATCGTCATCATCGTTACCAGCATTGCCACTGTCATCATCGTGTCAGCTGGTGTCGACGTCGCCTTGTTACCGCACCCGCCCAAGTCACCGACTCGCACTGAAGTAACCGCGCGTCAGCGCGGCGGGCAAGATGCGCTGGGAAGTCCCCGGCGGTCAGCGCCACCGCGGCCGCGTCGGTCGCGCCAGACCAGCTGGCCATTGTGCGCGCGGCCCTCCGCGCGCTAGCACGGCCGCGGCGATGCGCCAGCCAGCGCCACGCAGTCATGGCAATCGCCGCCGTATGGGTTTTGCAAAGCAAGCTTTGGGTGGGTGAATGGGATGATTGCGCGAACAATGGAGTTCAAAACTTACTAAAATAAAATTAGGGTCTCCTCCCTCGACTTCACGGTCTGCTTTTCTATTTGTAATTTTAATCGAATTCTGCCCCGTCGTCCATCGTACATATTGATTCGCACCATCCCATATGCTTCCGGCCGTCCCCTGTCTTCGTCGTCGTTCTTGTCCTCATTCTCGTCCTTTGTCTTCGTCCTCGTCCCCTGTCCTCGTCCTCGTCGTCGTCGTCCCCAGGGATTGGATGTTTTGATTAGTTCAAGACAGGGTCCCCAGAAGTCTGGGCCCCTTCCCCAAGGTCAGTCTTCCATCCCGAGCCGTTTTTTTGACGGCCCCGAGGCCCGCCGAGGGAGCCCAGAGGCCGAAAACGGCGGAACACGTCCGCCTTGATTTGTTCCAGTGCGTTGGATGTGTTGGGTCGTCGTCGAGAAGTCTCGGCCGCTTCCCCAGCTGTAGTTTTTCGTCCCGGATCCTTAGAGGCTGAATTTGAGGGAAAACGGCGGGCTTGACCATTATATCGTGGAAGGTCTGGGTCGTCGTCGTTGTCGTCGTTGTCGCCGCCGCCGCCGCTTCGCCGGCGCCGTCGTCGCCGTCGCCGTCGCCGTCGTCGTCGTCGTCGTCGTCGTCGTCGTCGTCGTCGTCGTCGTTGGCGTCGGCGTCGGCGTCGGCGGCGGCGGCGTCGGCGTCGTCGTCGTCGGCGTCGAGCCGCAAAAATCGACTGGGCTCGTCGTCGTCGTCGTCGTCGTCGTCGTCGTCGTCGTCGTCGTCGTCCGTCGTGTCGCTTCTCAGACAACCCCCGCGGTCCATCCTGATCCGTTGTTCGAGCTGCGTCCAGCCGTAGCGACGAGAACTTCGAGAAACGCCCGAAAACGCCGGAATCGATGACGTCGACGACGACGACGACGCCGACGCCGGGCCGCAGGTGGGGCGGCGGCGCCGGGCAGCAGAGCAGCGGCAGCCGGCCGCCGCGGCCTCCAGGGGGAGCAGGCGCCAGCCGTGTCGCGCGCAGTGGCCGCGGCGTCCGTCGGGAGTTCCTAGGCGGTGCGGTGACCACTCCGTCGGTTCTTCTTCTTCCTCCTCCTCCTCCTCTTGTTTCCTCCTCCTCTCTCCTCCTCCTCCTCCTCCTCCTCCCTCCTCTTCTTTTTCCTCTCTATCATCCTCTTCCTCTTCCTCCTCCTCCTCCTCCTTCTCTTGCTTGCTCTCTCTCCTCCTCTTCTCCCCCTCCTCCTTTTTCCTCCTCCTCCTCCTTCTCCTCCTCTTCTTCCTCCTCGTCCTCGTCCTTGTCCTCCTCCTTCTCCTCCTCCTTCTCTTTCCTCCTCTTCCCCTCCTCCTCCTCCTCCTCCTCTTTCCTCTTCCTCCCTCCTCCTCCTCCTCCTCCTCTTCCTCCTTCACTCTCCGTCCTCCTCTCTCCGTCCTCCTCTTCTTCCTTCTCTTTCTACTCCTGCTCGCCCTCTCTCCTCCTTCCCCTCCTCTTTCCTCCCCCTCCCCCTCCTCCTCCTCCTCCTCCTCCGTTTCCTTTCACGTTAAACAAACCTTAGCTAGTACCTGTGGCGTTCGTCCTCCTCCTCCTCCTCCTCCTCTTCCTCCTCCTTCTTTTCCCTCCTTCTCTCGTTGTCCTTGGACGGCGACAACTAGCACTCTGACGGCGACGGCGACGACGCTTTGCGTGCGAGGCACGATGTCATCCTCGCGCTTGCCTCGGCTCGGGGCGAGAGTAAGACGGGGGGCGAGGGGGCACGCGGCATGGAGGACGGAGGAGGGAGGAACAGACGGTGCGGTGACCACGCCGTGTGTTGATCCGGTTTTCGGACGTTTTCGGACTTTAGTTGCTCCGATGCGCTCGTGTTGAAACGCAACACGTACCGTGTTCGAAACGTCCCGGTTGAGCACGCTGCTTGTGGGCTCGGCAGGTGTTGGCCCGCATTTCGGCGAACATATCACGCCATAGTGTAGGTTTTTAATCCGAGTGTTGAGCTGAATGGCAACATGCTACGTGTTTCGTGTTGCGCATCGGGGCAGCCGAGTTTCGGACATTTCCGTCGGTTCCGTTTTCCTGCCTCGGGATGCGCTCCGGCAGCGGCGCTTCGCCGAGGGCGTGCGGGGGGTGCCCGGATCGTGCTGGACGGTCGCAGGAGACCCGAGTCATGGCCCTGAGGCCGAACATCTGGAGGATGACCGGTGTGGCGAGTCAGTGGGCATTCGGAAGGACCGCACGGTTTTGGGACTCGCGTTTTTCCTTGGGGACGTCTCGGGCGACTGGGGCCTATGCGGTCCCAAAACGGCGCGCTGACAGACCGTGCGGTGACGTCTTTGGGGATTTCGAGGTCACCGCACGATTTGTCAGCGCACCGTTTTGGGACCCCAAAGCCTCGCGCGCGTTGGGGGTGGGCCCGGAGTCCCCTACTTCGGAGTCGTGTCCCCGGGGTTCTCGAGGAGCAGTGGATGTAGATATCTGCCCGCCCGCGTGGGCGGCGGATATCCATATCCACTGCTCCCCGAGTCCCTGGGGACACGTCCCCGCGTCATCGCGGCAGTGGACATGGACATATTCCGGCTCTCCAGGACTGGTCTTTCGTTGTGATTTGTCTTTGTTGCTGCGGGTCCGGGGCCAGACGATGGGCCTCCCGATGCCAAAACAGCAATCACACGCCTGTCCTTTCGGGCGTAGCGCCGATTTTTGGTCGCGAGGTAAACTGTGTGGTTGTCTGGACTGGCCTGGACTGGTTTGTTCTCGGCCGCCCCCTGCGCAACGTATGGCGCTTCCAATAGCAGGCTATATGATTCTTGGCCGCCGAGTGCGCAACATCATCTGCCGCAACCAAGACAAACGGCCGTTGTTTTTTCCCAACCATCCTGTGGTGTTGGGTCTTTGTTTTGAAGAGACAGCGCCCTGCGTCACTCTTCTGCTCTCCTTCCTCCTCCCCCCCCCTCTCTCCTCCCATCCCTGCCTCTGCCCTCCGCGTGTCCATTACGGCGCATCCGTCACACGTTGAAGTTCACATGCTGTTCCCCGCCCATTTCGGCACATCCCTCACACGTTTCGTAGCCTCGTAGGGAACTCCACCGAAGGCCCCAGTGGCAAAGTTCGCATGCGGTGCTCCGCCCATTTCGCCCGTCCCCCCCCCACGCGTTTCGTGGCGCCATAGAGAGCTCCACCGAAGGTCCCAGTGGCAGCGCCCACATGCGGTTCCCCGCCAATTTTGGCACACCTCTCAGAGGCACAGTTCGCATGCGGCTCCCCGCCCATCGCACACCTCTCACACGTTTCGTGGCCCCATGGTGCGCTCCACCGAAAGCGGTGCCACAACGCGGTACTCGCAACTGCATATGGTTGGGTCTTTCGCCCGGGTATGTTTGCCAGCCATCCTGGGGTGTTGGGTCCTCGTTTTGAAAAGACAGCGCCCCGCGTCCTCTCCTCTCCTCTCCTTGTTCCCCCTCCTGCCTCCTCCCATCCCTGCCTATGCCTTCCGCATGTCTAGTCGGCACACCCCTCGCACGTGTCGGCGCACCCCACACACGCGTCGTGGCCCAGTGGGTAGCTTCACCGAAGGCTCCAGTGGCAGCGCCTACATGCAATTCCACCTTCATGTCGGTGCGCCTTTCACACATTTCGTGGCCCCATAGTGAGCTCCACCGAAGGCCCGAGTGGCAGCGCCCGCATGCGGTTCCACCGCCGATTTCGGCGCACCCCTCACATGTTTCGTGGCCCCATAGGGGCACTCCACCGAAAGCCTCAATGGCAGCGCCCGCACGCGGTTCCACCGCCGATTTCGGCGCACCCCTCACACGTTTCGTGGCCCCATAGGGGCACTCCACCGAAGGCCCCAGCGGCAGTGCCCCCATGCTGTTCCACCCACCTTTTTCGGTGCCACCCTCACACGCCCAGTGGCCCCATAGGGAGCTCCACCGACGGCCTCAGTGGCGGTGCCCGCATGCGTTTCCCCGCCAATTTCGACGCACCTCTCACACTTTTCGTGGCCCCATGGGGGTTTCCATCGCTGGCCCCTGTGACAGCGCCTGCATGCGGTTCCACCCACCATTGGCGCACCCCTCACACGTTTCGTGACCCCATAAGCGCCCGCACGCGGTTCTACCGCTCATTCCGGCGCACCCATTACACGTTTCGTAGCCCCATAGGCAGCTCCACCGAAGTCCCCAATGGCAGCGCCCGCATGCGGTTCAACCGCCCGTTCTGGCGCACCCCCACACGTTTCGTGGCTACATGGGGAGCACCACCGAAGGCCTCAATGGCAGCGCCCGCATGCGGTTCCACCTCCCATGTCGGCGCACATCTTACACGCGTCGTGGCCCCATAGTGAGCTCCACCGAAGGGTCCGGCGGCAGCGCCCGCATGCGGTTCCACTCGTTTCGGAGCACCTCCCGCACGTTTCGTGGCCCCATAGTGAACTCCACCGAAGGCCTCAGTGGCGGCGCCCGCATCGCGGACCCGCACCCATTTTGTCACACCCATCGCACGCGTCGTGGCCCTGTAGGGAGCTCCACCGAGGACGATACTCGCAACTGCGTGATTCACAACTGCACATGGTTGGGACGCTCGGCAGGATGATTTGTGCTCCGTCTCCCAGGCCTGAGCCTTTCCCATCGCCCCCCCCTTTTCCACTGCTCCGGCGGCGCGAAAGAGAGGGCAGAGGCAGAGGGGCAACCCCTTCGGGAAGGGAACGGACCCCGCCTCTTGGAAGCTGCCGTGCGTTCTCCAAGCAGCTTTCCCGTAGGCCTCTGGATCGAAAGTGACAATCCCCTGGGGTTGGCGCCCCCAGCGCCGCCCCGGGCGCGCCTCGCGCGCAAACGGGGGAGGGGTCCAGCGCCGACCCAAGAGACCCGCGCGGACTTCTGAGCGTTTCACTTTGTCCGGATTCGTGCTCTTCGTCTGCCGGTCCACTGAGGGGCTAATCTGCTCCTCTCGAGAAGCCCCCCCTGCCTTCTCGAACGGCCGTCCCCCCCTCTCGCCTCGACCCCTTCTTCTTCGGCGCGCCGCCAGCCCTTCTCTTCCCTCGGCAGTGGGGTGCAGGCGCTCCTGCACCGTCACGTCCAGATGTGCTTTCGGCGCCTTCCTGTCTCCATCGTCGGGCGGTATTCCTTTCTCCTGTTTGCCAGGGGCGGCCGAGGCCCAACCTGCTTGAAGTGCCTTCCTGCTGTCTTCCAGACCCCGACGTCGGGACGACTCGACTCCTTCCCGGGGCACCGGTCTCTCAGCTCGAGTTGTTTTTGTGACCCTGCTTTGGCTCGGCCCCCCCCGGGCTTGATTTTTTCGCGACCCGAGATGTAACTGTCGTCAAATTTGAGCCCCTGAGGCCTGAATCTGGAAGAAGTCCTCGTGTGTGAGTGAATCGTGAGGAGTTCTCGAGCGGGAGTCCGTTTCTATGGGGCCATCACTTCCATGTTGGAATCCGAGCAGGGCCATCCAAACCTTATAAATGTCGTCGCTTTTGGGCTCATGAGAGCGGGAGCCTCGTGTGTGAGTGAATACAACAGAAGTCTTGAGCGGGAGCCCCTCCCCATGGAGTCTCCACTTCCATGTTGGAATCCGAACGGGGCCATCCCAAATAAGTTACTGTCGTCATTTTTGGGCTCTTGGGGCTTAGCTCTAGAGGATGTCGTCTCGAGCGGGAACCTCGGCTGAATCCCCTTTCCTATGCGGCACGCCCCTTATCAAGTAATTCGAGGCGGTCATCGGCCTACTGTAGCAGGCATAGCAATTGAGCACCCCCAGGGGGCAAATCGCGAGGCAGTCTGGAGCGGGAGAGACCTATCGATCGGGCCCGATCTACGGCTGCGCGATCTGGCCATCGGAGAACGCACACCTGCCTGTCGAGGCGGCGACGGCGCCAAGGAAACTCGACACGCGCGCCCTTGCAAGAAGGCCGGGTGAGGAGGTGGATGAGGGATCAGAGGAGGGGACCCAGGGGAGGCAGAGCAGGGGGCGGGAGGAGGGCCTCGGCCAAGGAGAAGGGCGTCAAGCAGGCAGGACACGAGCCCCTGCATTCAGAAGGTCGACGATGAGGACGATTGTCATTTGGGATCCTGCCGTCGGAGTATATCTAGACGCTCCACCCCCACTTGCCCATCCAGCAAGGATGCCCAGGCGAGTTGCACTGATCAGGCCTTTGGGGGAGCACGAAGGCCGGAAAGCCGTCATACCCCAATAGGAGGATGATGGAGGAAGAACCATGGGAAAAGGAGAGGGGGAGGAAAAGGAGGAGGATGAGGAGGAGGAGGAGGAGGAGGAGGAGGAGGATGAGGATGAGGAGGAGGAGGCGGTGGCGGAGGATGATGAGGAGGAGGATGAGGATGAGGCGGCGGAGGAGGCGGAGGAGGCGGAGGAGGCGGAGGAGGCGGAGGAGGCGGGAGGAGCGGAGGCGGAGGCGGAGGCGGAGGCGGAGGAGGAGGGCTGAGGCGGAGGGAGGCGGAGGCGGAGGCGGAGGCGGAGGCGGAGGCGGAGGCGGAGGCGGAGGCGGAGAGGCGGAGGCGGAGGCGGAGGAGGAGGAGGAGGGAGGAGGAGGAGGAGGAGGAGGAGGAGGCGGAGGAGGAGGAGGAGGAAAGGAGGAAGGATGAAGGAGGAAGGAGGACGGAGGAAGGATGAAGGATGTAGGAGGAAGGAGGAAGGAAGGAGGAGGAGGAAGGAAAAAAAAAGGAGGAAGGAGGAAGGAGGAAGGAGGAAGGAGGAAGGAGGAAGGAGGAAGGAGGATGGAGGAAGGAGGAAGGAGGAAGGAGGAGGACGGATGAAGGAGGAGGGAGGAAGGAGGAAGGAGGACGGAGGACGGAAGGAGGAAGGAGGAAGGAGGAAGGGGGCAGGAGGAAGGAGGACGGAGGACGGAGGAAGGAGGAAGGAGGAAGGAGGAAGGAGGACGGATGAAGGAGGACGGAGGAAGGAGGAAGGAGGACGGAAGACGGAGGAAGGAGGAAGGAGGAAGGAGGAATGAGGGCATGAGGAAGGAGGACGGAGGACGGAGGACGGGGGAAGGAGGAAGGAGGAAGGGGGAAGGAGGAAGGAGGAAGAAGGAAGGAGGAAGGAGGAAGGAGGAATGATGAAGGAGGAAGGATGAAGGATGAAGGAGGAAGGAGGACAGAGGACGGAGGAAGGAGGACGGAGGACGGAGGACGGAGGACGGAGGACGGAGGAAGGAAGAAGGAGGAATGAGGAAGGAGGAAGGAGGCAGGAGGAAGGAGGGAGGAGGGAGGAGGACGGATGACGGAGGAAGGAGGACGGATGACGGAGGAAGGAGGAAGGGGGAAGGAGAAAGGAGGAGGGAGGACGGAGAAAGGAGGAAGGAGGAATGAGAACGGAGGAAGGAGGCAGGAGAAAGGAGGAATGATGAAGGTGGAAGGAGGAGGAGGAGGAGGAGGAGGAGGAGGAGGAGGAGGAGGAGCAGAATGAGGAGGAAGAGCAGGAGGAGGAGGATGAGCAGGAGGAGGAGGAGGAGGAGGAGGCGGAGCATGAGGATGATGATGAGGATGAAGATGATGATGATGCTGCTGATGATGATGATGATGATGATGATGATGATGATGACAATGATGATGATGATGATGATGATGGTGATGATGACGATGATGATGATGATGATGATGATGATGATGATGATGATGATGATGCTGATGATGATGATGATGACGATGATGATAATGATGATGATG
>CAUYUJ010017170.1:1969352-2001852 GCA_963575745.1 Prorocentrum cordatum | reverse complement strand
TTTGTTTTTTTTGACGGGGATGGTGGCCCTGCGCGCAGCAGGCAATATGCTGACACCCCCGCCGGCCCTATCAAAAACATACAAAGTGCCCGCAGGCGTCACGAACATGACTCAAGACTTTGGCCCAAAGAGTATTTTGTGCTGTTTTTTACACTGATGGTGGGGGGGACCCGCATCGGGTTGTTTGCGCATGCTTCGGATTCGGAGGCAGAGTGTGTTTTGTATTGTTTTTTGGTAGGGATGGTTGGGGGCTGGGGGGCATAGGGTCGGCATTGTTCCTGGTTGGCTGTCGGTCGCCTGGGGGAGGGGATGTATATTCGTAAGGGCTTCGCCCCCTGCCGCCAGCCCCCTACCTCAAATAATGGTACATGCAAGAGCTGTGTGGGGAGGCCTGGGCGCCGTCGTGAAGCAGTGTCACCCCGAGCGATGGCCAATATGGTACGTTACGGCTTGCACTACAAACCTGAAACTGATCGTTCCGTGTGCGGACCTTGCAATCTAAATATCCGACAGTGCATGGTGCTACGTGCAACTGATCTGATTTCGGCCTTATGGCAGCGCGTGAGGTCTCTTAGACTTCTAGGGCCCAGGATTGGTGCGGATCTTTCGTTTTGCGCTCCGTGCGCGTGGCGTCGCGGCTTCAAGTTTTGGGAGGGTATCGCGACGCAGATTTTTGTTTCAACTCTGGAAAGGGAGGGGCGCTTTTGGGCAGCTTCGCGAGGTGGATTCGTGGCTACGGGGGCGCGAACGTGGCGTGATTTACAAGGGTTTGTGGCCTCGGGGACGCAATGTTTACAGACTTTGCATGGATGTGTGGTTTCGGGGACGCACGTATTGTTTAATTTACAAGGGTTTGTGGCCTCGGGGACGCGACTATTGAGTAATTTACGATGGTTTTCAGCCTCGGGGACGCGAGTCTGGTGTAATTCATAAACGGTTGTTGTGGCCTCGGGGACGCACCTGTTGCGTAATGTACGAAGTTTCTGTTGCCTCGGGAACGATAAACTCGTATAGCCTAAACGCGGTTACCCTGGCGACGTACCCAACCCCTGCGCAATGCGGGGCATGAGTAGCTTGGGAGACGTTATATGGAGGTGATGACGTGACATGGGCGCATATACTTCTGCAAGCGGCATCCGTGGGCCTCGCAACCCCCAGGGATTGCGATGTCCCGCTAAGATCTGCCTGGTGCCTCGCTCCGCTGGACCCACCAGCAGCCCTCGAACGTGGCGACGGTTTCGCAGATCGCTACCCGCCAGGGACGGCGAGGTCCCGCTCATATCCGCGCGGTGCCTCACTCCGTAGGACCCACCAGCAGCCCTCGAAAGTGGCGACAGTTTCGCAGATCGCAGCCCTCCAGGGACGGCGAGGTCCCGCTCAGGTCCGCGCGGTGCCTCACCCCGCAGGAACCACCAGCAGCCCTCGAAAGTGGCGACAGTTTCGCAGATCGCAGCCCCCCCCCTCCCAAGGACGGCGAGGTCCCGCTCAGGTCCGCGCGATACCTCACTCCGCAGGACCCACCAGCAGCCATCGAAAGTGGCGACGTTTTCGCAGATCGCAGCCCCCCAGGGACGGCGAGGTCCCGCTCAGGTTCGCGCGGTGCCCCATTCCGCAGGAACCCCCAGCAGGCCTCGAAAGTGGCGACAGCTTCGCAGATCGCAGCCCCCCAGGGACGGCGAGGTCTCGCTGAGGTCCGCGCGGTGCCTCGTTCCGCAGGGCCCACCAGCAGCCCTCGAACATGGCGACCGTTTTGCAGATCGCAGCCCCCCAGGGACGGCGAGGTCCCGCTCAGGTCCGCGCGGCGCACCATTTTGCAGGACTCACCAGCAGCCTTCGAAAGTGGCGACAGTTTCGCAGATCGCAGCCCCCCAGGGGCGGCGAGGTCTCGTTGAGGTCCGCGCGGTGCTTCACTCCGCAGGACCCACCAGCAGCCCTCGAAAGTGGCGACGGTTTCGCAGATCGCAGCCCCCCAGGGACGGCGAGGTCTCGCTCAGGTCCGCGCGGTGCTTCGCTCCGCAGGGTCCACCAGCAGCCATCGAAAGTGGCGACCGGTTTCGCAGATCGCAGCCCCCTCGGGACGGCGAGGTCCCGCTCAGGTCCGCGCGGTGCCTCACCCCGCAGGACCTCCCAGCAGGCCTCGAAAGCGGCGACAGTTTCGCAGATCGCAGCCCCAGGGACGGCGAGGTCTCGCTGAGGTCCGCGCGGTGCCTCATTCTGCAGGAACCACCAGCAGCCTTCGAAAGTGGCGACCGTTTCGCAGATCGCAGCCCCCCAGGGACGGCGAGGTCCCGCTCAGGTCCGCGCGGTGCTTCACCCCGCAGGACCCCCAGCAGGCATCGAAAATGGTGACATATTCACAGATCGCAGCCCCCCCCAGGGATGGCGAGGTCTAATTTGAATCCGCCCGTGGCGTCACTGTGCTGGGCCCCCCAGCAGGCCTCGAAAGTGGCGACAGTTTCACAGATCGCAGCCCCCCAGGGATGGCGAGGTCTAATTTGAATCCGCGTGGCGTCACTGTGCTGGGCCCCCCAGCAGGCCTCGAAAGTGGCGACAGTTTCACAGATCGCAGCCCCCCAGGGATGGCGAGGTCTAATTTGAATCCGCCGCGTGGCGTCACTGTGCTGGGCCCCCCAGCAGGCCTCGAAAGTGGCGACAGTTTCACAGATCGCAGCCCCCCAGGGATGGCGAGGTCTAATTTGAATCCGCGCGTCACTGTGCTGGGCCCCCCAGCAGGCCTCGAAAGTGGCGACAGTTTCACAGATCGCAGCCCCCCAGGGATGGCGAGGTCTAATTTGAATCCGCGCGTCACTGTGCTGGGCCCCCAGCAGGCCTCGAAAGTGGCGACAGTTTTTCACATCGCAGCCCCCCAGGGATGGCGAGGTCTAATTTGAATCCGCGCGTGGCCTCACTGTGCTGGGCCCCCCAGCAGGCCTCGAAAATGGCGACAGTTTCACAGATCGCAGCCCCCCAGGGATGGCGAGGTCTAATTTGAATCTGCGCGTCGCCCTCACTGTGCTGGGCCCCCCAGCAGGCCTCGAAAATGGCGACAGTTTCACAGATCGCAGCCCCCCAGGGATGGCGAGGTCTAATTTGAATCTGCGCGTGGCCCTCACTGTGCTGGGCCCCCCAGCAGGCCTCGAAAATGGCGACAGTTTCACAGATCGCAGCCCCCCAGGGATGGCGAGGTCTAATTTGAATCCGCGCGTGGCCCTCACTGTGCTGGGCCCCCAGCAGGCCTCGAAAGTGGCGACAGTTTCACAGATCGCAGCCCCCCAGGGATGGCGAGGTCTATTTGAAGCCTCACTGTGCTGGGCCCCCAGCAGGCCTTCGAAAATGGCGACAGTTTCACAGATCGCAGCCCCCCGGATGGCGAGGTCTAATTTGAATCTGCGCGTCGCCCTCACTGTGCTGGGCCCCCCAGCAGGCCTTGAAAATGGCGACAGTTTCACAGATCGCAGCCCCCCAGGGATGGCGAGGTCTAATTTGAATCTGCGCGTCGCCCTCACTGTGCTGGGCCCCCCAGCAGGCCTCGAAAATGGCGACAGTTTCACAAATCGCAGCCCCCAGGTATGGCGAGGTCTAATTTGAATCTGCGCGTCGCCCTCACTGTGCTGAGCCCCCCAGCAGGCCTCGAAAATGGCGACAGTTTCACAGATCGCAGCCCCCCGCAGGCAAGACAGGAAGAGGCAGGGAGGGAGGGAGGAGGAGGAAGGAGTGGAGACCACACTGCTCTATTCAAAACGAATACCCAACCAAGGAGGGTTGGGAATTAATGGCTTCGGGGACGCGAGCATCGCGGACGCGAATGTTGCATCATTTGTGTGGGTTTATGGCCTCGGGGGCGCGAATTTCATGTATTTCTACGTGTCCCACAGCCCCGCAGGAGCTCAGAGCACGCGATCCAGGCATGGTAACCGGGTCTTTTTCGCCCCCTCCCCCTCGCGCGGACTTAAACAATTTTCGATAGGAGGCAGAAAGTAGCTGGTGGGATTAACCATACTTCGGGCCTTGGCAACGGCCGTTCGGGACGACTCTGTTATCCCCAGAATGTTCTCGGCGAGGTAGGCCTATGATAAAGGTAAATCGCTCCATATTGTTCTGGAAAGACGCTTTCCGAGCACTTCGTAGCGCTCTGAACCGGCCGCGGCGCCCGATGCATCCTCCAGACCCGCCAGTCATCGCCATCGGACCTTAGCTCCTCATCCTGCCTTCGTCGTAGCTGCAGGAAGGCATGCCGAGGCGAGAAAGCAGCAACAACAACTAAGCAACGCACGCAGAAGCACGTGGCGGCGCCCATGAGGTGGGGGGGCGCGAGGGGGGCGGCCTTCCGAGAACGCGGATGGGCTTCTCAGACGGCGGGGGCATGCTGAGAAGGCTCTGGATGCTTCTAAGCAGGCTTCGCCAGTCTTTGCGAGATGGTGACCCTGACGCTTTCCCCTTGCCCTTCTTTCAGCAGTCCCTTCTCGCAGGCCCAGAGGTTGACGCCAACACTAATTTCGGCGGTGTGCCTCCACCGAGGGAAGGAAGATCCCGATCTCGGTGATGGTGGTAATAGTCTGCCTTCCAAGGTGGCCGAAATATTACCACCAGCACTGAAATCTAGGATCATCTTCCCCCTGTGGAGGCAACCCCCTGTGTTGGTGTTGGTGCCCATTTCCAGGCCTCCAACCTTCGATCATGGATTGGTGGGATGAAGAGAGAGCCACCGCAGAAGCAGGCTTCTCAGAAGACGGGCGGGCTTCTGAGAACCTCCCCTGCCTTTCTCGGAAGCCCACCCCCCTATCGGACGCCGCCGCTGCAGGAGGCCGCTCGACCGTCCAGCCGGCTACGCCTGGAGGGCATTTCTTTTCTGGAGGGGAAAAACAGGCAGACACAATTCATCCCCGACCCCCAGGAACAGATGGAAGAATATGGGAAGTGGGGGGGGGAAGACGAAAACCCAGAAGATTGAAAGCTTACCTGTCTGGCATCCCCCCCCCCCTCCGCCGCCTTTTCAAGCAGCGCTGGGCCGAAAAGGCGTGCAAGTGGGTCCCGACTTGCGTGAACTACATATTGCCTTTCGGGCCTCGCCACGCCCCCCGCCCCCCCACCCCACCCCCCTCCCTGCACGTAGACTTGCCGCAGCCTAGCAGCAAATGGCTTCCCGCCTCTTCCGACCCGGCGCGCGCCCCGAGCGGCAGGCAACAGCTGCTCCGCCGACCACGCCCCGGCGGCGCCCCCGAGGGGGCAACAGCGGGAGGCGCGCGCGCGCAGTGTCCCCCCCGCCGCGAGCTCTCGCCTCGCGGACGCGCACGCGCTTTGCGAGCTGAGGTCCGGTCCCAGACCCCCCCCCCCGCGTTGTGAAAAAATGTCGGCGGGGGAGTCCGAGCCATGCCCTTGCCGATCAACGATTCAGGCAACTCGATGGGCGGCGGGGGCAGGGTTCGGAATGCCTCGAACATGTGGCGAAATTCGAATCCTACCCCCGTCGCCCATCGATTCAAGAGAATCGATGGTTGGTGGGATGTCGCTAGCTAGAATGGCGCCGGAAGGTTTTTGGTAGCTTTCTGCCTCTGTGGGCACTCGTCGGGCCCCAGGTGGCGACCGACGGTTTGTGGTCATCGCTGGCCTCTGGGGGCCCTTGCCGGGCCCCAGGGCCGTCAGAAAAGGACTCAGGACGAAGAGCCGGTCCCGGGGGAGGTGTCGAGACCTCCGGGTCTGACGTTGTGCAACGAATGATGACGTCGGGGGTCTGGGTCTGCGAGCCGCGGTCCGCTCTTCCCCCCCGGGGAGCGCATGCCCTCCGACCCAGACCCCCGACGTCGTGATTTTTTCACGACGTCGACCCCCAGAGGTCTGGACCCCTTCCCCAGGACCGGTTTTGCATCCTGACTCGTTTTTTGACGCTCCCGAGGCCCGGCAAGGGCCTCCAGAGGGCGAAAAGAGCGCAAAACCTCCCGTCGTGATTTTTTCACGACGCGAGAAGGTCTGGGGAGGGGGTTCTCCCTCGCGTTCTCGAGCGATCGTGCGGGCTCCTCGCGCCGCAGTGCCTGCACTCCAGGGGGGGCTCTCGCTCGTGTTCTTTTGAGCGCTCGTGCGGTCTCCTCGCGCCCTCCGCGCGGCGCCGTTCCGGGGGCCGCCGTCGTGGCCGCCCCGTGCACCGACTGGGGGCTTCCCGGGGCTCCCGCGCGGCGGCAGCCCCGCGGCTGCCCCGTGCGTGGTGGAGGGGCGCCTTCTTGAGGGTGTGCCATGTTATTCCAGATTTCGTAATAAAGGGAGGGGGGTCTCATTTCGGGGGGGGGTCTCTTCCAGGGTATCTTGGAGGGCCTGGGGGGGTCTGGGGGTTCTCGTTGTCGCGATCGTTCGGGAGCGAAACAAGGACGTACATGTACATGAATCCACGCTGGTTTCGAGAGCACGCATTGCACACATGTTCGTATAACGCGGCGGGTCTCGCGAATCGAGGGGCCGTGTTCATGTACATAGTTGGGCGCGTACGTCCTTTGTGGGCTCCCTAATCGTAGCCGGCCCCATCTCAAGATTTTGGCTCAAGTGATTGAGCCGAGTGTGATGCGCCCCGCCAGCCCCGCTTTCGCCGCGATCGCAGGTTTTGCTGGATCGCTGCTGGGCGGCTTCGCTGGCCGCCACACCGCGCCGGAGCCAGCGCCGTGCGTGGTCGCGCACGAGCTGGACCACTGCCCGCAGCCGACCTGACTGGCTGCGGTCTGCCCTCCGGCCGCGTGCCCGGAGGTACCTCCTTGCCCGGAGGTCATCGTGCCGGCGTGCCCGGCCTGCCCCGCGGCGGCTGGCGCCGGGCTGAGGCTGTGGGATCTGAGCCTGATACCCCTTGCGGGCGTGGCGCTGCTCGGGTGGGCGGCCCGCGCTTGCTCCTGGTGGGGCAACGGCCGTTTCGCGGCAACGGCGGAGGGCGGCGCGAGCCTTGGGTTCCCAGCCGGCAGCCACGCCGCGCTGGGCCCCGCGGCTGGACCGAGCAGCCCGCCTCCTGTGCGTGGGCTTCTGGCTCTTGGGAGCGGCGGGCCGGCCAGCCCTTCCAGCCCTTCAGGCAGTCAGACACCCGACGAAAGAGAGGTCTGGAAGCCGCGTATCGGTCGTAAGTGATGACGGCGCGGGCGAGAGAGCTTGCCCTCGACGTGGGGAGCCCGCAGGTGGCGATCGATTTCCCAGACGACCCCCACTATCGGTGGCGCCATCGGCTAATTCCCAACCGAGTGGGCCATGGGACGAAGTGGGTCGTCACGACCCCCGACTACAACGTGGAGGTGTTGGACTTGGCGAGCCACAGGGTGGTGCCGCTGCCGCGGGGGTGTGAGGTGCCGCAGCGCGTCCGCGGGAACATCAACCTTTTGGGGATCTCTCGGAGCGGAGGACCAGCTGCTCTCGCTCCAGCAGCAGGGGGGGTCGCTGGCGGTCTTGATTGGTGGGGTCGCGACGGCGCCGGGCCGGGGGGGGGCTGGGGGACCGCCGTCTCGGTGGTCTCGGACACGGGCGTAGACCAGTTCGGAGAGCAGGTCGGGGCGGCGGTGACCAGCAACCCGGCGCGGTTCGTGCAGCGCATGTCGACAGGCTTGGGCCTTGACGATCGCTGGGCCGCACTGGAGCGCGTGGCCCTGGCCGACTTGGACGAGTGGAAGGAAGAGAAGAGGTCTGGCGCGGGCAGTGGCCCGCGCGCGTTGCCCATCGTCCGCGACCGTCAGGAGCACAGGTACATCGAGTTCCGCGACGCCATGGCAGCCTTTTCAGAAGCGCGCCCCTGGGGGCGGCTCGGCGGCGGGCGCGAGCAGCAGCGCCGAGCGCGACTGGCCCTTCCGAGGGCCAAGCGCGGCGGTCGAGCTCATGGCGATGATTCGCTCGACGGGCGAGACCGTGGGAACGTGCCGCGACTGCTGGGCTCGCACTTTGGGAGCGGGGCCGGGCGCGGCCGTGGCCCGCCACCACGCGTCGCTCCTCAGCATCTTCCACCGCGCCCCGTGCTCCGACCAGCTGGAGATCTACCGCCTGGCGGGCGTGGAGATGCTAGCGCGGAGAGTGACGCGCGTCGAGCGGGCCGCGAAGTGGTCGCCGAAGAGCCCCACATTCCGCGGGCTCGAGATGACGATGGCGTTGGCGCTCGATGCGGGCACGGCGGCGACGACAGGCGACTTCGCAAAGTTATCGCGGAGGGGCAGAAGACTGAGGCGTTCGCGCTGAAGCGACAGCGGCTGCTCGCGGAGGAGACGGACAGGCGCGGGAAGGATGGCCCAAGTCGTGATTCGTGGCGAGGCCCACGACCGTGACCGCCGCTCCCTGGCCAGCGTCCAGCTCCCCGATGCTGTCGTCGAAGAGGCGCGGCGACCGGCAGAGGCGCTCGCGCCAGCGGGGGCGAACTGGCTGCGGCCCCTCAGGCTCAGCAGGTAGGACGGTCCGACGAGGGTCGCCGAGAAACCCGCGGGCGGTCTCGCCGACCTGCTCAGCAGCGCCCAGCGGGGGAATGCCCCCCTTCGCGCCCGCCGAGACCGCCAAGCGGCACGGCGCCACCGCGAGCGGCGCGTCGGTCTCGCACAGGTCCTCGGCCCTAAGGGTCGCAGATAGGGCCCCATCAGGACGCAGATCAAGTTGGCGAGGCCCGTGGGCTTCATCGCCTACCGACGGCGAATGGCATCTCGCGTCAGGATCTTCTGCGTTCGAGAAGACGGGGACGCGGCGCGTGGTGCTGGATCTGCGCCCGGCCAACGCGTGTCCTTGGAAGGCGCCCTGCGCGCGGCTCGCGACCGCGGCCGCCATGTCCAGCCTCGTTCTGGACCCCCACTTCGTCGAGACGGAGCCTGGCCGTGAGCCCGAGTCCTGGGGGGGGTCGATCGACCTCCAGGACGGCTTCTATTAGTTCCTGGCGCCGACCGTCTCGCACTTCTTCGGGATCGGCGTCTGGGGGCGAGCTGGGGGCGACGGCGTCGCCGAGGTGTGCGATCCAGAGGTCCGCAGCTAATTGCGCGGCGATCGACGCGTCCGACGACGTGGAGGTCTGCTTCGGGGGCCCGCCGACTGGATAGAGCTGGGCGCCGTGCTTCTGCCGCGGCGCCGTGTCGGGGGCGCGCCGCCGAGCCCAGGAGCGCCTGGGACATGGGGCGGTCATCGCTGGCGATCGCCGGCCCCCGCCACCTCTGCGACCAGGAGTGGCCGTCTCCGCCCCGTGCGTCGACGACGCGAACATCCTGGGCTGCGACAGTGGCGCCGTCGAGCGCCTGCGCGCCGAGGTCGTTGACGAGCTGGCCCGCGTGGGCCTGCGGGCGCGCGAGCGCGTGGACGCGACGCAGAGCTTCGAGGCGGTCGGCCTGGTGTTCGACGGCCAGCGCCGCTGGGTCAGGCGCAGTCGCCGACGCGGCTGGCGGCTCTGGCACGCGCTGGGCGTGGCCCTCCCGATGGGCGCTGGCGCCCAATCGCGTTCGGTGTCTACTGGGCCACCTGGTTCATCGCTTCAGCCTGCGGCGCTGTGCTCTCGGTGTCCTGAGGGCCGTCTACCGCTTCGTGGGCGCTGGCGGCGCCGAGGTTCGGGCGCTGCCTCGCGAGGCGATGGGTGAGCTTCGCGTCGCCGGGGACCTCGTGCACTTCGCCCACCTGGACCTCGCCTCGCTGACGCTGGAGCGGGCGTGCTGCAGCGACTCCTCGACGGAGGGCTACGCGCTGCACGTCGCTATCGCCGACAAGCACCAGCTGTGGGGCGTCGCTGTTTGGAGGGGGCGGTGAAGGTTCGTGGGCAAAGGCCCGACCGTCGTCGCCTCGGGCGAGGAGCTGCGGGGCGGCCTGGTGGGCAGTGCCAGGCTGGCTGGCGACTTCTCGGGCTGGGTCGACGGCGAGCTCGAGCCCTCGCCCGACGAGCGCGCCACCCTCGGGCCGGCGACGGCCGCCAGCGCCCGAGCGAGCGGCCCCGAGTCGAGCGCGCGGGCCCGGTGCCGCGTGTGCCAGACGCCTTTGCCGACCCGCGGCGGCGGCAGCGTCGCGTGGTGGGGCGCTGGAAGCGAGCCGCCGCCTTAAGTGCAAGGAAGCGCGGGCGGCGCTGCAAGGCCTCGCGAGGGAGGCGGAGTGCGGTAACGCGCGCGGCAAGCACCTGGTCTCCTTCGGCGACAACCTGGCGGAGACGCTCGCCTTCGACCGCGGGCGCGCGCGGGGCCCCGAGCTGCTGGGGCTCGCTCGCCGCGCTGCTGCGTGTCAGCTGGCGGCGGGCATCATCTGGCATCGACGCTGCGTGGAGACGGGCAGGAACCCGTCGGACGCCGACTCCAGACTGGCGCATCACGGATAGCTACGACCTGGAGAGCGGCTCGCAGGGCCGCTGCAGGCGCTGCCGTTGGCCGCGGCCGTGGGCCCAGCCTGGGGGCCAGAGCCGCCCGCCCCGGCGCCTGCCGCTGGAGCGGCCGCGCCGCGGAGGGGCCGCCCTCGCCGCTGCTGCCGCCGCGTCCGATCTGACGACGGCGCCGACGGGCCACCGCCGCCCCTGCGGGGCCGCGAGCGCGAGCCGGTGCTGGCAGCCTCACCAGCGGTCGCCCGGCCTTCTTCGAGCTCTTCGCAGGCTGCCAGCGCGCGTCGGCGGCCGTGGCGGAGGCGGGGTTGCGAGTGGCAACGCCCGTCGATGTGGCTCGTGGCCCTCAGCATGACGTGCTGGACCGTCGCGTGGCAAGCGAGGTCCTCAGCAGGCTCTCAAAAGGACTGGCGAGGTGCGTCTTGCTGTGGGCTCCCTGCGCCGCCTGGGCGCCCGCGACCAAAATCGCGACGGGCGGTCGTGGGCCGTTTTCGGCTTTCGGGGGGGGGCCCTCGCCGGGCCTTGGGGGCCGTCGAAGAATGACTTGAGCCGAGGAGCTGGCCCGGAGGGGGGCGTCGGGGGATTTCCGGGGACCCCGCGCGGAGAACATCGAGACGTCGGATGTTTTGGGGCCAGGCGGTCGGGGTCGGCACAGGGGGTCGCCGCTGCGGCGAGGCGGCCCTCGCGGCTGACCACCCCGAGCCCGTGGAGGGCTAGCGCCAGCGAGTGGGGCGCAGCCGCGGGGGGGCGGCCCTGGGAGTCGGCCCTGGCTCTCATGGAGGGCCATGGCCAGCCGTGCCGGCGGAGGCGCGGCGGGCGCGGGGCGCTCCGCAGTGGGGTTTTGGGGGGGGGGCCGGCGCAGAGCAGGGCGGCCCCGCGGGGCCGCCGCGCACGGGGCCCTGGCGGCGGCCAGCAGAGGGCTAGATGCCGCGGGCACGAGCACATGTGGGACCTCGGCTGGCAGAGCCAGGGCATGGATTGACAGCGTGCGAGCCGAGGCAAGCTGCCCGAAAGGCGATGATCGCATCATCAGTGCTACCGCGTATGTTGAGGGGGATTATTACAGAGTCGCACCCTGTATCTTCCCAACCCCTTCCTCCCAACGCGATACTTATCCTTCTCAAGCTGGGATCGCCGCGCCCCCCGAGGCGATCTGAGCGATGAGCTGCTGCGCAACGCCCGTGGTCTGAGCAGTGTTCCAAGATGCCACTGAGCAGGAGAAGAAGAAGGAACCCTTGAGGGCACGGGCTTGCTTGTTGCTTTGTCGCAGCGGACTTCCTTGGTGGTCCGACCTCCGGGGGGTGGGGGGGCGGGCGCGGCGGCCGCTGGCGCCGCGGGGGTGCCGACGGCGGCAGGTGCCTCGGCGAGTGCTGGGGCCGCGGGGGCTGTCTGGGCAGCCGCTGGGGGGCTGGCGTGGAGGCGGGCTGGCCCCCTGGAGTGGCCGCCGCGCTAGCCTGCGCTCCTGGGGCAGTGAGCCGCCGTGGGAGCTCCTGCGCGCTGGCGTTGAGCATGTCATTGCTCTTCGTCAGCGTGTGCTACTGGGTCTGGAGCTCCCTGGTCTGGCCTTGCAGTGTATTCTGGGATTGGATTGGCTCGTGGTGCCCGTCCTGCAGCTTGGGGTTCGAGGGCTCAGAGCCGCTTGTCGACGGCGTCGGGTGCGCCCTGGGGCCGCTGACAAGCATGGCAGTGATCGACCCACTCGTCGTCTTCGAGGCCGTCCATGTCCCCGTTCTCTTTGCCGACTTCCTCGAACTTCCGAGGAGGTCCTGCGGTCTGAACCGCCTTTTCGTGGAGGGTGGGCGGCCTGGGCGGGGCCCGTGCGGCGGTGGGCGCTGGGGGCAGCTGGTGAATGGCGTCCTGGGGGTCGGTCGTGGCGATCATTGACTCAACTTCGCGATCCTTGGATGGGGGCATCAGCCGCGACGACGGCCCACGGGGCGCTGCGCCCCGCTGCCCTCGCCGTGGCGTTGGGCGAGCGGGTCGATCATTGGCTCAACCCCGCGATCCTCGGAGGGCGGCATCGGCCGCGACGATGGCCCACGGGGCGCTGCGCCCCGCTGCCCTCGCCTTGCCGTTGGGCGAGCGGGCCGGCGGCAGCTCTGGCGGTTGGCGAGGTTGCCCCCGCCGCGGGCCTGTCCTGGCAGGCGCGTTGCACCTCGGCCGCCCTCTTTGAGCATTGTGAGGGCGACGGCCACGTGCGTCTCGGTGGCGCCCCCCTCGGCCGGAGGCGCGGCGCCCGCGGCGAGCGGCGCCGCGGCTCCGCGGCGCTCGCCGTCGTCGGCGGCGGCGTGCGGCCCTCGGCGGCCCTCGGCAGCCTTCGTCGGGCGCCTCGTCGGTGGAAGCCGACGACGCCGACGCCGACGACGCCGACGACGCCGACGACGACGACGAGCCCTGTGTCGATTAAGACAGCTGCGTAGCCATGAACTTTCGGCGGTCCACGCGGATTCCCTGGATCTCATTTGGCCCCCGTGGCGGCGCATCCGGCGCCGCCAAGGGACGACCGTCGGTGAAACAGCTAGGGTGCCCGCCGTCTAACGAGAAGCCCGGGGGCCGGTTGCAAGCGCAGGGTCGCGAGGGACATTGGGGTCGATATTGCGTATATGCAGAAGAGAGCGAGAGAGAGAAGGATAGAGAGAAAAAGAGAGAGAGAGAGAGAGAGAGAGAGGGAGAGAGAGAGAGAGAAAGAGAGAGCGAGAGAGCCAGAGAGAGAGAGAGAGAGATAGAGAGACAGAGCGAGAGAAACAACGAGAGAGATACACGAGAAAAAACAGAGAGAAACATATACAGATGCAGACGATGCAGAGACAGACACAGAGTGAGAGGGAGAGGGAGAGGGAGGGAGGGAGGGAGGGAGGGAGGGAGGGAGGGAGGGAAAGAAAGAGAGAGAGAGAGAGAGAGAAAGGTGCACCCACGCGGCGTGATGGGCCTGGGGCGGGACGGGTGGGCGCAGAGCCACGAGCGGCGGGCCCTCGGACTCCCGCGCCCGGTGCGCACTCCCCGCCACCAGCGCTGGCCTCCTCGCCCTCCGCCTCTGTACAGTCTTCCCCGCTCTCTGCGCCTCCCCCCTCTTCGTCCCTCCCTCCCTCTCCTCCCCCCCGTCCTCTGCTTCCCCTTCTCCCCTCCGTCCCGCCGCCCCCCCTCCCCCACCTCAGTGCCCCCCTTTCCCCCGTTTTCTCCCTCCCCTCCCCTCCTCCCCTCCTCCCTTTCGTCTCTCGCCCTCCTGTCGCTGTCGCCGATGGCAACAGGGTCGAGGGTCGACGCTGCCTCCCGCTCCTCCTCCTCCTCCTTCTCCTCCTTCTCCTCCTCCTCCTCCTCCTCCTCCTCCTGCTCCTGCTCCTCCTCCTGCTCCTCCTCCTCCTCCTTTCCTTCCCCGGCGCGTTCTGCCCAGCGCGTTCTGCCCAGCATTGCTGGCGGCGTCCAGACAGCTGTCCAACGCGAGCCGCCGGGCACTCCCGCCCGACAGTCGAGCTCCACTCCACGGATCTGTGCGGCGCCCGCGTCGGCCTGCGGCCATAGCTCCCGACGCTTGTGAAGCCACGGGCGCTCCTTTCCTTCCCCCTCGTCCCCCCACCCCCTCCCCCTCGCTCCCCTTCTCTCTCCATCGAGCGGGGCTGGGACGAGGATGAAACCGTTCCAGAGCGTTCCGGAACGCCCTCAGAGCGTTCCGGAACGCTCTGAGAAGGCCGCGGCGCCCGAGACATGCTCCAGAGCCGCCGGATCTCAGAGATTCTCGAGTTATCCTCACTCGATTTGATCTTCTTCCTGGCTTCGTCTTACCCCACTCCTCGCGCCCTCCAGGCGGTGGGCTCGGCCGCGCAGTCGCAGGCGCGCCCGCACCGCCGATCCCCCCCAAGCCTGCCGCTCTGTTCCGCTGCCTCGGCTCACGGAGGGCACGAGGCGCATAGAGGCAAGCATCTCTCATTGAAGGCAAACGTGTGCATTGAAGGCAAACCGGGACTCTAATTGAACGGTGTTTCGGCGATTTCGTGGACCGTTCTCGTCTTGATTGCGTTCCGCAGCAGAGGCACAACGAAGACAGAACAAAGGAAAACCGAAAACAAAACGAACACGACAGATTCTGTTTAGCTCGAGTCCTGAGGCAAGCGTCCGAGGCGGGCATATCTCCATACCACCGCCTGGTGCATCGATCTTCGGGGGCCTCGAAAGGCGGTGGATACGGATATACTTGGCCCCCCCAAACTGGCCCGAGCATATCCATATCCACCGCCTGCCGAAGTACCTGAAGATCGATCCCTAGACGGTGGTTGTGCAGAAATCCCCGCCTCGCAAACCATTTCTGGAGGCAAGCCTTCTTGCCTGCAGTGGGTTCCTGCAGGCAAGCATTTTTGAAGGCAGCCGGTTTTTCTGAACGCTTTGTTTTCTGTTTAGTGGGAGCGGGCGTAGCTTTTACGTGTTCAATATTGGTTCTTTTCTCTTCGCAGCTTTCGCGTGCCGCCTTCCTGAGGCATCAGCCTGTTTATTTTCTGTCCCGTCTTGTTTTCTGGGCGGCCCTCGTCGGAACTATTCTTGCCCTACCCTTTAAAGCACTCTGTTTGTTTCCCTCGTAGCTTTTTTTCTTGTTCCTGTTCTGACGCCCCGTTGGGTGGGGGGATCGGGAGGGGCCTTCCAGGGCTCTTTCGGGGGTGGTCCACTTGCTTCTCGTTCCCTTTTTCCCGATCCGTCGCCGGGCAGCATAGACTGCTGGGAGCCGGTGTTGCTGCTCGGAGCTCGCTGCACCAGGTGAAGGTGCACCCCGCGTATACCAAGGTCCCCTTGGGGCAATCAGGAGAGACTGTGCGCCGAGACGACGAAGCATTCGCTGGACGCGATCCAGGGATGTCTGGCAGTGGATCTGTCCTGTCCGGGGGAACCGAAAGGGGTACGGAAGCAATGGGTACAAAGTCTGACAGCAGTTCTTGTTCATTCTGAGCAGGATTCGTTGTCGGCGTCGCCGCGGTCGTTGTCCATTTGAGACACAAGCTCGCCTGCCCAACAGCGGCCGCCGTCGATTTTGGAGAACATTTGTTTTTGGGCATCGTACCCGTGTGAGCGACGCAAAAAACGGGGTCGTCTGCGCCGGCTTTGGCGCGTAAGCTGCCCGCGTAAGGTCGCGCGTAAGCGCCCTCGTCTCCAATGTGGCTTCCCGCGGCGTCGGCCCGCGTAAGCCGCCGCGCAAGGTCGCTGCGTCATCTCGCGCAAGACCCCTTTCTGATCGTCGCTCATGTTTTTCCGTACCCACTTCTGGCGTCCAAAATTGTTGGTTGTGCGTCGGCAGGTCTTCGCACGAGCGAGCTCGAGTCATAATTCAACCACGCAGCTGCAGCACCGCGCGGGCTCGGCCCGCCTGTTGCTCTCACTGGTGGCCAGTGCAGTGTCGCGGGTGGTGGTGGGGGAAGGTGCGTCTCGGATGCAACGTCAGGGGTGGACAGGCTCAGGGAGGGATGCATCCATCCCGAGTCGCTCATCGATCGCCGATAGGAGCCCGATCGCCCAGCCCGCTCAGGAATGTGCGGTTTCGCTATCGGGGGCCTCTCGCCGATCTATCGGAAATGTATCGCCGATTCCGGGTTGATGTTTCCCCCCTCCGAGTTGGCCACTTTCTCACGTTGGCCCTCAGCGTCGACAGGTCTCCTCTCGTGCGATGGCATGGTGCACACCCGGCCTTCTGGGTCATCATGAGCTTACCTGTGTCATGACCTTTCAGCTCGATCGTTTTCCAGCACGCGTACAGACTGCACCAGCGGCGGGGCGATTGAGAGAGAGCCACGGAGAAGCCGGGCGTTACCAAAGGAGTCGCTGGCGCACAGCGTCCCCAAGATGTCCCGGGCGGCCCAGGTGGCCTCCAGAACACCTCCCACGACGCCCAGCGGACCCTGTGGGTCAAGAATGATGTGAAAAGCAAGGACACCTTAGGAACACATTTGAGCAACGCAAACAACAGGAGTTGTCCGCGCCAGCATTGGTGCGTAAGCTGCCCGCGTAAAGTCGTGCGTAAGCGCCCTCGCCTCCAATGCAGCGTGTCGCGGTGTCGGCCCGCGTAAGCCGCCGCGGAAGGTAGCTACGTCATCTCGCGCAAGACCCGCTTTCGATCGTCGCTCATTTGGCAACCCGCGAACACGGGCTCCCTGACACCGGGGAGAAGCGAGCAACGAGAACGGCCAGCGTCTTCTCCGCCCCGCTGCGAGTCCCGGGGCCCTCGCGGATCGACCCGGCTCGACAGATCGGGCGTAGCTCGATGTGGTCGGGAAGTTCGGTCGTTGCTGGTCTACGACGTCGGATCTCCTGATTCCCAGTGTTCTTTACGAGAGCCCACTCGGCGTCTGAGCCCGCCCGGCCGCCGATGCCAAGCAGTGGCGAAGTGCCCTGGTTTGATGGAAGGCCAACCGGGGACTGTTCTCATAACCCCTCTCTGGTTTTCGCGACAGGTTTTTAGAAATGTCGGGCTGATCTACTGTCTTTTGCTAATCTTAGGGATCGAGCCCGTTGGGCGGCCGAGCAGCCCGAGTTCTTCCACTTCGGTGGGGCGGAGCCCGCTCGGCTGCCCACTCGGCGGCCAGAGGGGCCCAGTTGCCGAGCCAGAGGAGACCCCCGCAGAGTTGGGGGCTGCCACGGCTGGCGGCGAAGTCCGAAGCCTGCCCTCGCCGATCAGCGGTTCAGGCAACTCCATGGGCGGCGGGGGTACAGTGGGGGCCCATGCCAAGAAGCACCCTGCTTGCCTCCAGGGTGCCCTGAGTTTCTCGGGTTCCGATGGTTTTGCTATTGAAGGCGTGACGTTCCCACACCAAGAATCAGTGGACGCCCTGGGGTCTTAGGGTTGGGTTTCTTGTGGAAGGTTTCTTGTGGACTGGCCTCCACTGTGGGGCTCGGAATTCGTCGAACACGTGGCGAACGCCGAACCCTACCCCCGCCTCCCATCGATGCAGGAGAATCGATGATTGGTGGGGGTAGGGCTCGGATGTCGCCACCTGCAGAGGTGTCAAGGTGCCCCCGGCCCCAGGTGCCCCCAGCTTGTCGCGCCGTTCGGATGCCCCTGGGCCCTCTCTGGGCCTCGTGAGGGGTGCTCTGGATGCCACCTGGACCTCCCTGGAAATCCTGCGGACGCCCTGGGTCGGGGACACACCTGGCAGCACCTGGCTGAACGAAACGAGCAGAACAAGCTCTCGGCGGAGGTCTGCGTCCGATTCGGTATCCGTTCGATCCGATTCGAGTCAGGCGTTCCGAGGATCCGAGGCGTCCTGATGCTTGCATGGCGCTGTTGTGCAGACTGGCGTGGCCGATCCGATTCGCTTCCAGCTCCTTGCCGCTGCGGCCCGCTCCGAGGCGCCTTCTGGATCGATCCGATTCCCCCGTTTCCGTGGCGCGAAGCGCGCCCGGGGCTTGGCAAGGGCCCCAGGTGCCGAGAATGGTGGCAGGGCAAGGAGGAGGAGGAGGAGGAGGAGGAGGAGGAGGAGGAGGAGGAGGAGGAGGTGGGGAGGAGGAGGAGGAGGAGGAGGAGGAGGAGGAGGAGGAGGAGGAGGAGGAGGAGGATGAGGAGGAGGAGGAGGGCGAGGCCGAGGAGGAGGTGCCGGAGGCGGATAGGGGGCTCTGCCCACGGGGACGCGGTCTTCTCAGAATATCCCCTCTGTGCTGTGAGCTTCGTCATCCGAGAGGCCATGGCACATACATGTTCGTCTACGGTAGGTTCGCGTCGTGTTGACCAGCGGCGACCCCGCCGCCGGCGTTCAATGTTGAACGCCACCTGCGACCCGGAATCGGTCGATGTTGAACGACCTGACGCTTCGGAAGCGACCGATTGTTCAAGGTTGAACGATCCCCGCGGTGTCAGGAATCAACCCCGGGGTCGACACAGCACGAACCCGCGGCAGGTGCTGACGGTGCCGAAAGGTGCGCGGGACGCCCCCCAGCAGCACTCGCGCCGAGGCGCGGCGCCGCACCCCTCTGCCCAGGGCACCGCCGGTGCGGGCGCGCCGAGCGCCGCTCCCGGCCAGAGGGGAGGAGGAGGAGGCGCGAGGAGAAGGAGCGAGGAGGAGCAAGGAGGAGGGCCCTCGAAGGAGGAGGAGGAGGGAGGAGCGAGGAGGAGGAGCGAGGAGCGAGGAGGAGCGAGGAGGAGGAGGGAGGTGCTGACACCAGTGGTGGCAGCTGGCCTTCTCCCGTGCGCTGCGGGTGTGGGAGCGGCGGGGGCGGCGGCGGCGGCGGCGCCGGCGGTGGCCGCGGCGGCGCGCTCAGGCTGGGTCCTCGCCTGCCGTGTCCGCGCGCTCCGCCAGGGGGCCGGAGGACGGGCCCGCCGCTCCCGCGGCTCGAGGAGTCGTCCTCGTCCTCGTCCTCGTCGTCGTCGTCGTCGTCGTCGTCGTCGTCGTCGTCGTCGTCGTCGTCGTCGTCACTCGTGCTCGTCTTCGTCGTCGTCGTCGTCGTCGTCGTCGTCGTCGTCGAGATGGCCGCCCCGCCCGCGGGGTCGGCGCATCCTCGTTGTAATTACCCTCCCCTTGGTGGGACGCTCCAGGGAGGGCCCTTGCCTTCGAGAGTCGAGGGGGGTTGGCATCTTTTCTTCGGCGCCGAAGCCGGCGGAAGTGAGAAGCGGCCCTCCAAGGGATTCGACCAACAAACAACCTCCTCCTTCCTCCCTCCCTTCTCCCCTCCTCCCTCCTCCCTCCTCCCTCCAAGCGGCACCACCCTACACCCCACCTGCGCTACGGCCCATCTGGGGCCGTAGCTTAAACCACGCAAAAGCCCACTGGTCGCCTGCTCCGCTCTCGGTGGTCGCCTGCTCCGCTGCTCTACGCGCGGAGACGGCACAAGAGGCGCCCAACAGGGCTCCAAGACACCCCACGCGGGCGCCAAGACTGTCCACGAGGCGCCCAGAATCGACCAAGCGGGCTCCAGGTGGCTTCCCAACCGAGCTTGGACACGCCACAGGGTCTTACAGGAGGCTCACAGGGCCCCAAAACGGCCGCAGCACGCCCACCATCGCTCCGATGCGGCCCACGAGGCATCCAAGACGGCCCAAGAGGGCTCTAAGCTGCTTTCCGAAACAGCCCCAATAGGTAAACATCACTGATGTTCCATAGTTGTTCATTGATTTTCGCGTGGTCGCCTGCTCAGCTTCCTGAAGTTCGGAGACGGCACACGAGGCGGACACGAGGGCCCCAACGTGCCCCAAGGCTGCGCCAAATCGACCCAAGAGGCGCCCATGATGGCCTAAGAGGGCTCGAGGCGGCTCACCAAGTCAGCCTGGATACGCCAAGAGGGCTGTAAAGATGGGCCGCAGCGTAAACGGCCCTAGCACGCCCACCAAAGCTTCCATGCTGCCCACGAGGCATTCAAGACGCCCCAAGGAGGCTCCAACTGCCATCCGAGAGAGCCGCAAGGAACAAAAAACATGATTTTTCTGTTGTTTCTAATGCGTTGTATTTGGTCGTCTGCTCCGCTTCCTGACGCGCGGGGACGGCCCACAAGGCATTCACGAGAGAGCCCCCGCACACCGCAAGAATGCTTACTTTGAGCCTCGACACTCCAGAGGGGTTTCACACGCGGCCGAGGAGCCCTAAAAGGATCCAAGAGGCTTCCCAAATGAGCCTCGACACCTCGACAAGGCCCTACAGAGGCTTCCACGATGGCCCCCACACTGCCGCAACCATCAGGTTCTGGAGAGCCTTCTGGGAACGTAATTCTCGTCGCCCCTCATCGGAGCAGAAGGTTCTCCAGTATTTCAAATGAGCCCCGACACACCGAAAGGGGCTCACAGATGCCTCCACGAGGGCTCCCACACGGGCGCGCTTTCAGGTTCCTGGAGAGCCTTCCGGGAACCTGGTTGTCGTCGCCCGTCATCGGAGCAGGAATTTCCCCAGAATTTCCTTCTGTTGCCCTGAAGAGAGCCCTCCAATAAAATGACCTTGGCAGCCAGTCCGAGGAAGACACGGCGAGGAGGATGATACCTGGCAAGTCTCATTTTCTGGTATCCAGGGTCTTCTCTTTGGGCATCCCGGGTTTCATTTCATTTCGCAGCGATTCCAGAGTCAATTCGGACCTAAGCTCGCGCGTAGCGCGCGAGTGGTTCTATTTTATGTTGATGTAGTTTTTTGTTGTTTGTTTTTCTTGTTTATTGTTTGTTTAGGTTATTTGTTGTTTTTTTTGGAGGGGTGTGTTTCTTCCCTTAGTTTTTCTTCATGTATAACCAGGACGTGCATTGGCAAGTCGGGGAAACGAGCGACACCCTGTCTTGCAAATTCACACTTGGTCGTCCAGTCTATGTTTTTCGGTTGCTGCGCTGCAGGATTCGGGCCTTTGTCCAGGCCTAGGAGGGGTGCAGGTTTTCAGGGCTTTTGTTTGGTTTTATTCCGGGCGTATTCCTCACCAGTTCTCGGGGCCGTCAAATAACGGCTCGGGATGAAAAACTGGTCGAGGAGTCGGGGGCCCGTATCTTGAGAAAGTCGAGACGCCGGAGGTCCGGGTTCTCAGCAGGGCTCCGGAGGCTTCCGAGAGGGCCTCTTGGAACCTGGGATGTCTTCCACGATCGGCCTTCTGCCCTCCCCCGAGATCCAACGCCGCCGTGAACCGTGAAAAGTTGCAGCGCCGTGGCAAATCACAAGTGCAACCCCAGACCCCGCCTTTCTGCACCTCTCGAGCCAGATCGACCTGAGAGGGCGCCGGGGCCCGAGACAAGACGAAACCGCTCGGTGTGGAAAACTTGCGACGCCAGGATCTCGGGCTCTGAGAAGCCCCCCCTCCCCCCAGGCTTCTCAGAACCCAGACCCCGACGTCATGATTCTTTCACGACGTCGACCCCCAGAGGTCTGGACCCCTTCCCCAGGACCGGCTTTCCCCCCTCCCCCCCCGAGCCGTTTTGTTGACGCTCCTGGGGCCTGTTGAAGGCCCCATGGAGGCCGAACACCACAACATATTTTCTGCCGTGATTTGTGTCGCGACGCGAGGGGGTCTGGGGAGGCCCTCCCCCCCTCGGGCTTCTCAGAAGGCTGCCTGCCTGCCTCCGGCAACACCCAAGCATGCTTCTACTGCGGGTGCGTGGGCCCCCCATGGGAGACGCGCGTGCTCAGAACTCTTCTGGCTTCCGGTGTATGCTCCGTGGCGGGCGCTTGCTGGCTACGGTAGGTTCCTGCCGTGTCGGCGCGGCGGCGACTCAGTTGAACGCGGCGGCGGTGTCATGGACCAGCGCCGAGGTCGTCACGACACGAACCTGCCGTATACCGCCTGGGCAACGATGCGCTACAAGATGTGGGTGCTGGATGTTAGGTTCGGACCTGCGCCTTCAAGGGGGGGGGGCGCACGGTACTAGTACATCCCTCTGCCTCAGCGGGCCCCCCGAGTAGTCCGGGGCGGTCTCAACGCCCTGGCGCCGCCTTCGGCGGCTCCCCTGGGGCGCTCCGCGCCCCAGGGTTGAGGTTTTGAGGCCGCCCCAGACTTTTCGGGGGGCCTGTCGAGGACAGCTGAGACTACACGGGGGGCCTTTCGAGGCCAGCCAGGTTTGCCTGGGGAGTCACTTAGGGGGGGCTGTCTGTGCGCAGCCCGAAGCCGTACCCTGAGATCCGACGTTGCGAACAAAAGTCAGCATCACGAAAAGTCGCAGCAGGAACACTAGACCCAATGTTTCTGCGGCATGTTTCGAGCTGGATCGATCTATGATGGTCTCGAGGCCCGAAGCTTGGCAGAAACGCCCGGTGTGAAATTAAGCAACGCCTAGACTTCGGGGCACCACTGCGTCCCACGCTTGCCTGCTGCCCGCCGCTCAGGACCGGCTGCCTCCCCCGCCGCGCGCCAGACGACCAGGCGCGAGCGGGCGCCCCCTCTCAGTATCGTTTAACCGACTCCTGTCCCCATCCCCATCCCCACCCAGCCCCCCATCGTCCCACGTTTCAGGTGGGGATCTACCCCTCGTAACCCGAAGGAAACGGCCTACATCCCCATCTAGGGGGAGAAGTCGGCCAGTGGGGCCCAGCCACGCCTTGGAGACTGCGACCCCCGACGTCGTGTTTTTTGCGCAGCGTCGACCCCCAGGGGTCTGGACCCCTTCCCCATGACCGGTCTTTCATCCAGACTCGTTTTTTCATGGCCCCGAGGCCCGGCAAGGGCCCCTGGAGGCCGAAAGTGGCGAAAAACCTCCCGTCGTGATTCTCGTCGCCACGCGAGGGGGTCTGGGGATGGGGGTCGGCTCATCGATGCTCACCCTCTCCGCCGCGCGCGCGCGCGGAGCGCAGGCGAGGCCCCCGGCCTGCGGAGAGCCCCCCGGCGCCCTTGGACCGTGCCCGCTGCCAGGGCGCACGCGGCGGGGACGGCCCCGAGAGGCGCCCCGAGAGGCGCCCCCGAGAGGCGCCCCGGGAGGCGCCCGGGAGGCGCCCCGGGAGGCGCCCTCAAAGAGGCGCCCAAGAGGCCCGCAAGAGGCTCCCGAGAGGCTCCCAAGAGGCTCCCCCGAGGCACCCAGGACGCTTCAAGAGGCCCCCGGGGCCGCCAAGAGGCCCCCAGGACGCCCCAACAGGCCTACAAGAAGCTTTCGAGAGACATGCGAGACGAATCCAAGAGGCCTCTGGCCTTCGTTCGCCCTCCACCTCCTCCTCCTCCTCCTCCTCCTCCTCCTCCTCCCCCTCCTCCTCCTCCTCCTCCTCCTCCTCCTCCTCGTCTTCCTTATCCGCCTGATCCTCCTCCCTCCTCGTCCCAGCGGGGAAACGCGAGACCCAGACATTTGGCGCCTCGACAGGATCGAGGCAGAGGTTTTTCATAGTTTTCGGCCTCCCGGGGCCCTCACTGGGCCTCGGGACCGTCAAAAACGACTCGGGATGAAAAGCCGGTCCGGGGGAGGTGGTCGGGGGTCGGGGGCCCATGTCCTGAACAAAAAACGAGACGCCGGATGTCTGGGGACCCTGAGATCTGGGAGCTGCCGTTTCTTCTCTACGGGGGTTTTCGCTGGGTCTCGGGCTTTGGGGTCCTCACAGATCGAGCAGGCTCGAAGCCAGCCGCAGAAAGATGGGGTCTGCGGCTCCTGTCGTGATTTTTTGCAGTGTGTTTTTCCTGCCACGTCAGATCTGAGGGGGCTCGAGTTCGCCAGACCTCGGGTCAGATCTGAGGGATTCGAGTTCGTCCGAACTTGGGTTTGCCGACGCTTTTTGATGGGCCATGTCTTGGATTTTGTCGGCCCAGTTTGCACCGGGAGCTCGCATCAGATTTCAGACCGAGTCTCGCCATTGTCCTGACGGCCCCCGCAGGCCACTGCGAGTCCCCCGAATCCAAGTCTTGCATTCCCCGGTCCAATCCAGATCCCCATCGTTTCGCGACAAAAATCACGACACCCTCGCCTGGCCCCAGGAGAGTCCAAAGCTGCTTGGGGGGAGAAGCCGGTCCTTGGAACGGGGTCCAGACTTCTTGGGGTCGACGTCGTGAAAGAAACATGGCGTCGGGGGTCTTGGTATCGGTATTTTCTGGTTTCCCCAATATCATGGCCAGGGCCATGAGATCTTCCAGATATCATGGTCCATTCTTCTTCTTCTTCTTCTTCGTCTTCTTCTTCTTCTTCTCTCAATGGGTGCCTTGGTCACCCCCCGCTCGTCCGCGCACAAGCTCCCTCCGCTGCGCGCCCGATCGGCGGGGTCAGCCCGTTCTCTAGGGGCCCCCTCTGGCTCCCCCTTCTGGCTGGCGGCACGCGCGCGGGGGTGGCGCGAGGGGGGCAAGAACCCGGCAAACATCATGACTCAGAGCGTGAATTACCTACCCCGCTTTCGCTACCAGGAGGAACCAAGTCATACCACGCGCCTCCTCGTCAAGCGGCCTGATTAGTACAGGCCGTAGTTTGGCATCGCTTGGTATCTGTTGGAAGCGAGGGTGGTCAAAAGCGAGGTAGGTTTGTTTGCCCCCTGACGACCAGAGCCCGTGGGCCGCATCTTCCAAAGGCTTTTTGTTGCGCCTGATCGTCCTGTGATGGCCCTGGGGCCCGAAGCCGGGCGACACCGCCCTTTGTTGTGACAGACCGGAGACTCCTCAGACTAAGCCACCCCTTGGACATCTCCGGGAAGGCACCCCTGCCTTCTGGGGACTTTTTTTACCCCCCCCCTGGCGAAAAGCGGGCTTGACCGGGAGAGGGGCGGGGGAGGGGTTGAGAAGGCCGGTCACGTCACGATCCGCGCGGGCGCCGTCCGGGAATGCTTATAAGAGTGGCTGATTCCAAGACGGCGCTGGCGCGAATCGTGACGTGACGAGCGGGGGGGAGGATGGAGGGGGTGGCGGGGCCGGTATCGCGCGTTGTCGCGAATAACATCAGAAAGCGCCCTTCCAGGAAGGCGGGTCTCCCTTGTGAGCCCCCCGCCGCCCCCGCCTTCTCAGGCGTCCGGGCGACGCGCGCGCTCAGAAGTCTTCTAGTACATGCTCCTTGGCGGGCGCATTCTGGCCATGTGTAACGACATTCTACAGGATGTGTGTGCTCTAAGGTCGGTTTGGGCGGTTGCCTCCAAGGGGGGCGTATAGTATTAGCATGACCTTCTGCGTCCCATGAAAAGCTCCCGCCTTCTCAGGCGCCCCCCGTTTGGCCCAGGACTGGGGCCTGCCTATGTGGAAATGCGGGGTTCCTTCAGAGGGGCGGTTGGAGCACGCGCGAGGCACTCCTGAAGGCAGTGTGCACCAAACCAGTGCAGGAAACCTCCGTCTGCAGCGAGCGAGGGGGGGGAATTGAGAAGGAGCCCTCTCAGAAGGCAGTGGGACTTCTCAGAAGCCGTCGCGCCTTCTGAGAAGTTTGCTGTGTCTTCGGGGATGGCTTAACAAACTTCTCAGAAGGCCAGGGGTCTTCCGAGCCTTCTGAGAAGGCCTTGCAGAGTGGGCACTCCAACGCCAGCGGTCGTTGCAAAGGAAATGAGCAACAGAGTGTAGAGATGCTTCGCGAGCATCGAGGTTGGAACCAAAGATGTCAAAGACCAAAGGTGTCTATCTTTGGGCAAGATGGGTGCCCCCGAAGGCACCCTGCACTTTTTTGTGCGTCGCAGCGCGGCAGGGGCGATCCGCACGCGCGTTGGGGCGAGGTCGGGGCACGGAAGCGCGAGCTGGCCCGCGTGCAGGAGGAAGGGGAGAGGCGAGGGATCTGGACGCCCGAGATGGGCACGGAAAGAATGGGTACGATGCCCAACAGCAGTTCCTGTTCATTCTGAACAGGATTCGCTGTCCGCGCCGCCGCGGCCTGTGTTCATTTGAGGCAGAAGGCCGCCTGCACAACAGCGGCCGCTGTTGGTTCGGGACAACATTTGTTGTTGGGCATGTTGCCCATTCTTTCGGTGCCCATTTCGGGTGTCCAAAAGGGAGGCGGCCGCGGGGAGGGGGAGCCAGACGCGAGGGCACTCGCACGGAGCGGGGCTGCGGCGAGCGCGCGAGGGGCGGCCGTGCGGAAGGGCGGCCCCCGGCACTCCTGCACGGGCCGTGGCAGGAAACCTCCAGGGAGCCTCCAGGAGACCTGAACGTTGGAGCCTGTCTCGAACTCCTGCTTTCCTTGGTTTCCGAGCTCGAGCTTCCAGCTTTCCCCCCGCCCGAGCCCAAGCAATAGTTTGTTTGTCCCAAGGAAGGCCCATCCCCCCTTCATCAGCCAATTACAGACCTGCAGCAGGTGACGGTTCTCCCCCCCCCCTCCCTTTTCGCGCCGCGCTCTCGCGCGCGCCCTTCGCCGACCTCTGCCCCTCGCACGAGCGGGGGCGCACGCGGCCGGGCTCAGGTCTCGGCGGGGTCGGCCAGGTCCCCCGCCTCCTCGGTGGCAGCCTGGGAGCCTCGACCCCTCGAGCGCGAAACAAACCACGGCAGGTGATGGTTTTCTTCTTTGAGGCATCCCATCTTCTTTGAGGCATCCCAGAAAGGGCCTTGCCTTCGAGGATCGAAGGAGTTGCCATCTCTTCCTCGGCGGAAGGCGGCGGAAGGGCGGCGGAACGCTGGCGGAAGTACAACGAGGCCGCCTCCGTCGACAGAATCTCGGCGGAAGCTCGGCGGAAGGCGACGGAAGTAAAACATGCGCCCCCAAGAGATGAAGACATTTTTAGGTTCAGGGTTTCCGAAATCGGCCATTTATTGTTTTGCCGATCGGCGCGGGCCCTCGCACCCCTCCCCTCCCATGGAGTAGATCTTGGCTGTTTTTGGCGCCTGTCTCAAGCAGGTGTAGTCTCCCGTACAGGACGCGCTGTTGCAAGCAGTCGCATCAAGCAGAGGGCCGAAGCCAGACCCCCCCCTCCCCTCCCCCTTTCGCTCAATGTCGAAACGCCGAATAAGACAACGTTCGCAAGGCGGGCCCAAGAAGCGTCCAAGAGGCCTACAGGAAGCCCCCCGAGGCCCCCAAGAGGACCCCACGACGGCCCAAGAGGGCCCCTGGATAGTTGAACCAAGCTTGATATGCCAAGCTATGACGAACGCATCAGGAGCTCAATATTTCCCGAAGAGAAGTATTGGGCGCGTTTGACTCTTGCTAATCGGGGCGGATCCGTAGCTTGTTCGGCTCGAGGTCAGTTGTCGTTCGGCTCGAGGCCAGCTGTCGAAAAGGTAAAAACAAACAAGACTTTCGGAGGTCCGCGCGGATTTCTTGGATCGGCGCTGGATCCCCCTGGCGGCGCCTCCAGCCCCGCCTAGCGCGCTCCGAGCGCTGGGGGAGGGGTGGCCAGCGCCGACCTAAGAAATCCGCGCGGGCCTACGGCAGTTTTTCGATTGTGCAGCTTTTTCCTTCTCTTGATCCCCGCCCCCTGGGGGCCGCGTGCACGCGGGCGGTGACGGGATGGGGGTGCTGTTCAGCGTGTGCAGCCTGTGCGGCAGCCCCGAAAGCGAGGACGGGCTCGCCACCAGCGACGGGCAGGTGCGCGCCCTGATCGTCGCGCTGGAGTACAAGTACAGCCCCAGCCACGAGCTGAGCTGCAGCAAGGACGCCCAGGCCATGCTCCGGATGCTCAACCGCGCGGGCGTGCGGGACATCACGCTCGTGACCGACCGGCACAGGTGGAAGAGGAAAGATCGGTAGAGGCATGATGTGTCGGAGGCCCGCGCGGCTTTCTCTCGGATCGGCGCTGGCCCCCCCCCTGGGGGCGCTTCCGGCGCCGCCCCCGGCGCGCAGCGCGAATCAGGGAGGCGTGTCGGGCGCCGGCCCCAGAAGTCCGTGCGGACCTCTGAGGGCTCATGTTTGTGCCCTTTTTTGTTTTTCTGGCATGGGCACTCCTGGATTTCCCACGCGCCCGTCGGTGCTTCAGGCCATGAAGGAGGTGGCCAGACGCACAGAGCCAGATGACTGGTTTTTCTGGTTCTTTGCTGGCCACGGTATCAACGTGCCAGATCATAGGGGCGACGAGGCAGACGGCTTCGACCAGGCCTTCGTCACGCCAGACCACAAGGGTCGGCTTCACGAGAAGGCACTGCTGGTCGACGACGATTTCGCGAGAGCGCTTGACACTTTTTTTGTACCTGGGGTCAAGCTCTTATGTGTTTGCGACTGCTGTCACTCTGGAACTATCTGCGACATCGACTCATACCATTATGACCACGAGATCTATTCGATCTCGGCTGCTCAGGCTTCACTTCTACCTGCTCCCATCCATGGGGGAGGGGAAGGCGGGAGGGGATGGATTACACCGAGCGATATGGAAGCGAGGAGGGTCGGGAAGGGAGGAGGAGAGCTGGGGCCACCATAATATCTGCCTACTCTTGCTGGTACCCCAGGACGACCAGGAGGCCGAGGACACTGGTCGAGGCGGACTTCTCACGTACGCTCTGCGACGGACAATCTTTTCGCTCAGCATGAGCTATCAAGAGAATCCCTTTAGCATCCAGACAGTGTGGGAACGCACCAAGAAGAAGGCCGACTCCATGACACAGATGCAGGAGCTGAACTTCCAATTCAGCGGTACGGATCCCCACCATGTCGCGTGGCCGATGTGCTTCGATTGGAAGAAGTATCTGCACATGGCCAAGGACAACATGGACGAGTACGAAGACTATGAGAAAGCCTAGTGCGGCCGACGGCTCGCGCGGACTGCGCGCCTGCTGTGCCCCTCTGCATGTCGCAACAGGACAGAGGAGTCTGCGGCGGAGCGCCGGAGGAGGAGGAGGAGGAGGAGGAGGAGGACGAGGAGGAGGAGGAGGAGGAGGAGGAGGAGAGACAGGGGGGGACAGGCTCCGGCAGGGTTCGATATCCGATAGCCCACTGCGCCTAGGCTCGGGCCGATTCGGCATCGGGGGCCCATCGCCGATCTATCGGCGATGCATCACCGATTCCAGCTCGATGCTCCTTCCCTGAGCCAGTGCCCCTGGTCGTTTTCGGGCCCTAGCTCGGGCCTCCGGCGGCCGTTTCTGGACGATCCAGGATCTCCTTGAACGCTTTCGGCGAGGCGCAGCCGCTGGAGAGCACCCCGAGGCTGGAAAGCCGCCGAGATCCGACGACAACGCTCGAAAACCTCAAGCCTCAAGCCTCAGACCTCGAGCCTCGAGCCTCGAGCCCGTCGTCCCCCCCTCACTTTGCCCCTCGGCACACGGCCCGCTCTTCTTCCACGGCCAGGGCCCTCCAGGCTCTCCCGCCCCCCCCCCCCCACGGTCTCCATGGCCAGCCTCTTGCCGCGGGTCGCCCCGCTGCGGGTCCTGGGGCCCGAGAGCCAGGGGCCGCCACGAAGGCGCCGAGGGTTCTTCGCGGCTCGCGAGCCGCGACTCCTCCTGCTCCTGCTCCTGCTCCTGCTCCTGCTCCTCCTCCTCCTCCTCCTCCTCCTCGCAGGTCGTGGGCGAAAAACGTATCCGTATCCGCAGGCTCGCGGGCCGGTTCCCTGGGCCGCGACACCGCGGGTATGGAGCGTTTTGTTCGCGGATGCTCCGCGCGGAACGTATCCGTGCGGCCGCGTATCTGCGGGATCGCTCCCTGGAGTCTAGACCGCGATGGCGCGGATAGTTTCGGATGTGTTCACCGCTCGTGAGCAGGGGCAACGTGAAGGGGGGATAAGCTGTGGGGGGGATGCATCGCCCCCCAGTCGCCCATTGACTGCCGATATTGGTCTTGTGGCCCACCCCGCTCAGGACCTTGCGGTCTTGTTTTCGGGAGTCTATCGCTGATCTATTGGCGATGCATCGCCGATTCGAGGTCGATGTTTCGCCCTCTGAGCTGGTCCTTCCCCCGGGTCGCTGCCCCTCATCATCTTCGTTCTCCCCTCTTCCCATGGGGGGGGCGGCGCGAGAGCGCGAAGTGATTGGCGCTTCGCGCAGCGCGCAGCGCGCAAATAGCTGCACCTTGGAGAACGGGCTTTGGAGGTTGGTGGAATCCCCACCCTGCCAGGTTGACCAGCACACTGCCCCTTCTCGATTCTCCGGAGGGCGTACTGGTCGCAGTTTTTGCTGGGTTGCCCCCGCCGGGCCCGGACCCGCGATGTTCGGGCCGAGCCTGGGACCCGTGCCCGTTGTGATATTCGTCGGCGGCTCTGGAGGCCTGGGCTCCGGGACGCTCCAGAGCCGACTCTCCATGACCCCTCCCGGGGTGGGCTCCGGCGAGTTCCGCCTTGGCCACGAGGGCGTGGCACCCGAGAAGCCGCGGGTCCGCGGCCTGCCCCCCGCCGTTCGATCACGAGAAGATCGGCACCGCCCCGCACACGGCCCGCTGGGTCGCAGGCGGGTGGTGGGCGGGGCGGTGTCGTGGGTGGGCCAGCGCCTAAACTCTCCAGAACAAGGGAGCCCCTAGCCCTGATGACACGATGCCGAGGTGGTATCACCAAGGTCCCTGCGATCCCCGACCCTGAAGTCGGAGGAAGGGGTACCCGTACTGCTACCCTTGCCTCGCTTTCCTCTTTTTGGGCCTTCTGGGAGGCCCTCGTCGCCACCGCTGGATTCGCCACGAATTTTTTGTCAGAGCGCACCCCAGGAGAGGTCCGGGGAGTAGCGGTATAGTTAGTAGAACCCGATAGAGCCATGAACCCCGACTCTAAAGTGCACTCATAGTAGGTTCAAGGAGCAGATCTGCAGACCCTGCCGTCTCGCGGGATTATTTGTGCGCGGCCACATGTTGCCAACGAGCCCTTCTTTGCCGTGCGTTCCAGAAGCCTGACAGTAGATCACGTGCGGTGCTACTTTTCTTCTTGGACGCGCCTTGGGACCCTTTCTGGGAGCGTTATCGGGCTCTTCTTAAAGGGTGCTTGGTGTCTTGAGGCTCTCTGTGGGTATCTCGGGGTCTCCAGGGTCATCGTAGGTACGTTGGACCCTCTTGAAAGTATGCTCTGAATATCTGCTGGCGGCCTACTGGGGCTTCTTGGGGCTTTCTTGGAGCCTTCGTGGTGTCTTTTTTGGAGGCTCTCGCCCTCTCCGGGGGCCTTCTTGGGCTTTCGTCCCGATCAGGCATGAGGCATGATTTGCGAAAGCGGAAGAAGGACCGCGGAGGATGGAAGCATGGGCGCCTACGTTGGTTTCGGTTCTGTCCGTTTCAAGATTGCGGCCTTGGCTTTCAGAAGAGGTTCAGGAAGGTGACAGCAGAGGAAGGAGCGAGTCAATCAGGGAGAAGGTGCAACAGACATGGACGAGGGGGGGAAGGGGAGTGAGGAGAAGGAGTCTTGGGACGGTGGCAGCGAGAGAGAGACGAGCACGGCAAGGCCTGGCTCTGAGGGTTGGGGGCCCAAGGACGGGACGGGGGAGGGCTTCCAGGCCGACCCTGCGCTGCTCGAGGCCTCCCCGCCCGCGGGCCCGGAGCGTCCCGGCGCCCCACCTCGGGAGCCCCCCCCCCCCCCGGAGGCCTCGGCGCGCCGCCACGCGAGCGGCAGGAGAGAGCGGGGCCGACCGCGCCGACGTTCGCGCGTGAGCTCGCCGCGGAAGGCCGCGCGCCGCAGGCGCTCTCTTCTCCACGCGGTGCGCCACGCTGGCCGCCCGCGTCAGGCCGCGGCGACAGCTCGCCGCGTCAGGCGGTGCTCGCACGGCGCGCAGTCGTCTCGCCGGACGCCTGGGGGCCACGACCTGACGCCAGCAACGGGCGACCGACGACGGCGGCGACGACGCCCGAAGGCACCCTGTGGTATGATTCCTTCGGTGCGCGGCCCCAGAGCCCCCGACCCCTTCCCCGGGGCCTGCTCTTCGCCACGGATCCGCTTTGGATGGCCCCGGGGCCCGAGCACGGGCCCGAGGGACCGAAGTCGAGGGAAAGCACGCCGGGATTTTTCAGATGAGATCGGCTGAGATCCGGGTCCGTCGGCGACGACGACGACGCCGACGACGCCGCCGCCGACGACGACGACGGCGGCGACGGCGACGACGACCGCAGCCGCTCCCGAGGCCATGGCGCGCCGTCGTTTCACCGGATGCCTGGGGACCACGACCCGGAGCCGCAGGCCGCGCGTCCATCCAGGGTCTGGTGCGGGCGCGCGGCGCGCGCGCGATCCACGAACCCGTCGCGCTCGAGCTCGGGGATCGAGGGGGAGGCCTGGGAGGGGGGGAGGAGGTTTCTGGTCGTTGTTTTGGCCTCCGTGTGTCTGTCGAAGGCCTCCGGAGGCCATCCGAGAGGTCTCCGTGGGCCTCCACGGGGTCTGCCTCCTGAGGTCGTCTCTGGGGACGTCCGCGGAGGCCTCCAGAGACCCTCGGAGACCCTCAGGCCAGTCTCCTGGTACTTTCACGAGTTTTCCTTCGGCTCTTGGATATCTTCTCGCCTTGGGACGCTCTCCAGCAGCCGCGCCGAGAGCGTGCCGAGGTTGGGCCCGAGCCGTCCCGAAGGGCCGCCCGAGGCCTGTGTTGCGGCTTGAATGCGCTGGGCCTCTTGGCGTCGTGAATGAGTCAAGACGAGCGCTTTGGCCCCGTCTCGGCTGCCTGGGGGCGACCTTCTCGGATCGGCTCGGCTCGAGCAGCGGGTCAGAGGGACTCGGCTATATGTAAGAGTGTGATATTCTCATAGCGCCAACATCGCGGAGAGGATTCGTTCGGAAAATAATGGGATGACCTGCCGCAATGACCTGTCGCAAGGGTGGCCTTTGGTAGTAGTAGTAGTAGTAGTAGTAGTAGTAGTAGTAGTAGTCGTAGTCGTAGTCGTAGTCGTAGTCGTAGTCGTAGTCGTAGTCGTAGTCGTAGTCGTAGTCGTAGTCGTAGTCGTAGTCGTAGTCGTAGTCGTAGTCGTAGTCGTAGTCGTAGTCGTAGTCGTAGTCGTAGTCGTAGTCGTAGTCGTAGTCGTAGTCGTAGTCGTAGTCGTAGTCGTAGTCGTAGTCGTAGTCGTAGTCGTAGTCGTAGTCGTAGTCGTAGTCGTAGTAGTAGTAGTAGTAGTAGTAGTAGTAGTAG
>CAUYUJ010017170.1:1909894-1969252 GCA_963575745.1 Prorocentrum cordatum | reverse complement strand
GAGGAGGAGGAGGAAAAAGAAGAAGAAGAAGAAGAAGAATAAGCAGAAGAAGAAGAAGAAGACGAAGAAGCATAATATTAAGAAGAAGAATAAGAAGAATAATAATAATAATAAGAAGAATAATAAGAAGAATAATAAGAATAATGATAATAATAAGAAGAAGAATAAGAAGAATAATAAGAATAATAAGAATAAGAAGAAGAAGAAGAAGAAGAAGAAGAAGAAGAATAAGAAGAATAATAAGAATAATAATAATAATAAGAAGAAGAATAATAATAAGACGAATAAGAAGAAGAAGACGAAGCAGAATAAGAAGAAGAATAATAAGAAGAAGAATAAGAATAAGAAGAATAATAATAATAATAAGAATAAGAAGAAGAAGAATAATAATAATAATAAGAAGAAGAATAATAAGAAGAAGAAGACGAAGAAGAATAAGACGAATAATAATAATAATAATAAGAAGAAGAATAATACGAATAATAAGAAGAAGACGAAGAAGAAGAAGAAGAAGAAGAAGAAGAAGAAGAATAATAATAATAAGAAGAAGAAGAAGAATAAGAAGAATAATAAGAAGAATAAGAAGAGGAATAAGAAGAAGAAGAAGAAGAAGAAGAAGAGGAGGAGGAGGAGGAGGAGGAGGAGGGAGGGGGAGGAGTGAGGGGGAGTGGGAGGAGGAGGAGGGGAGGAGAGAGGAGGAGGAGGAGGAGGAGGAGGAGGAGGAGGAGGCGGAGGAGGCAGGAGGAGGAGGAGGAGGAGAGGAGGAGAGAGGAGGGAGGAGGGGGAGGAGAGGAGGAGGAGAGAGGAGGAGGAATGATGTGGTGGAGGAGGAGGAGGAGGAGGAGAGGAGGAGGAGGAGGAGGGGCGGAGGATGAGGAGGGGGATGAGGAGAGGTAGGGGAGGATGGGGAGGCTGTGGAGGAGAATGAGGATGAGGGAGAGGAGGAGGAGCGAGGAGGAGGAGGAGGAGGAGGAGGAGGAGGAGGAGGAGGAGGAGGAGGAGGAGGAGGAGAGGAGGTAGGAGGAGACGAGGAGGTAGTGAGGAGGAGGAGGAGAGAGAGGACGGAGGAGGAGGAGGAGGAGGAGGAGGAGGAGGAGCAGGGGGAGTGGAGGAGGAAGAGGAGGAAAAGGAGGAGAGAGGAGGAGGAGGAGGAAGAGGAGGGGAAGAGGGACCAGGAGGGGGAGGAGGGGGAGGGGGCGGATGAGGGGAGGGAGGGGGAGGAGGAGTCGGAAGGAGGAGGGGGAGGAAAAGGAGGAGGAAGAGGCGGAGGAGGAGGAGGAGGAGGAGGAGGAGGAGGAGGAGGAGGAGGAGGCGGAGGAAGCGGAGGAGGAGGAGGAGGAGGAGGAGGAGGAGGAGGGGGAAAAAGAGGATGCTGATGATTATGATGACGATGCTGATGGTAATGATGATGAGGAGGAAGAGGCTTAGGCGGATGAGCAGGATGATGTTGAGGAGGAGGAGGACAACGCGGGCACTCAATCATAAGAGACATACTGATACTACTGTTACGGATAAGACGAAGACCGATACGACGCCGAATAGTATGAATACGAACAGGGATGGTAATACTAATAATCCGAGTAAGAAGACGATCTTAAGACTACGAGTGGTACTAATCATACGGAGGAACGCGCTACTACTTACACGAGTAATAATTACAATGCCACTAATATTAGCACGAACGTGAATACACGTAATACCGCGACTAACAAAACGAACGTGAATATTATAGGTAAACATAAGGGTGCTCATGCGAACCACAAAACACATACAGCTTCGAATACTATTAACACATCGTATGACTATGATGAGAATGAGGAGGAGGAGGGAGGAGGAACGGGAGGATAAATACTACTAACACGAATAACGCTAGCACTACTGCTACAAATAATAATAATAGCCATAGTCGGACTATTGAGAATACGAGTACGGCTGAAAAGAAACAGAAGAGTCATACTACCACACTTAACAACATTAGCAATAGTTACAATACTGATATTACGGTTACTACTAATGATATTGACCACCCTAACACTTAGTACAACAAGACTACTACTACTATTATTACTACTACTACTACTACTCCGACTAGTCCGACGACGACGACGACTACTACTACTACTACTACTACTACTACTACTACTACTACTACTACTACTACTACTACTACTACTACTACTACTACTACACCACCACCACCACCACCACCACCACCACCACCACCACTACTACTACTACTACTACTACTACTACTGCTGCTGCTGCTGCTGCTGCTGCTGCTACTACTACTACTACTACTACTACCACTACTATCAGTAACAGTAAGAGGAGGAGGAAGAGGAAGACGAAGAGGAAGAGGAACAGGAGTGCAGGAGAAGGAAGGGGAAAAGGAGGGGGAGAAGGAGGAGGAGGAAGAAGAGTACGACGAGGAGGAGGAGGAGGAGGAGGAGGAGGAGGAGGAGGAAGAGGACGAGGAGGAGGAGGAGGAACCCAGGCGGAGGAGGAGGGCGAGGAGGAGGAGGCCGATCCTCCCCCCCTGGGCCAGTCGCCCCCGCCGGCGGACCTGCAGCTGCAGCCGTGCGCCACCCCGGAGGACGCCCCGCCAAGGCGCGTGCGCGTCGTCGTCGTCGTCGTTGTTTTGGTGGGTGTCGTCGTCCCCAGACCCTGGACATCCCTCGCGTTGATTTGGTGCAGCCCTGGCGTTTTCTTTCCATTTCGGTCTTCGGGCTTCGTTGCCGGTTCCCTGAGATAGGGGTCGGGGACGAAGAACTACCCTCGGGAAAGGGGTCGAGGCTGCTGGGGCCGCGGATTGAACAAATCTATCCATCGGATGTCTGGGTCGTTGGTTGTACGTCAACTTCAGCTTCTAGGGCTCAGAGGGCCATGGAAACGGCATATTCATTTTTTGATTCCGTATTTCTGGCTCTTGAGTCGGAAAAGTCGGAGAAACAGCTGTCCACCGAAACGGAAACAACAACCGGCGCCAGATTCGGACTCGGAACCACCATAGCCGCAACAAAATCGGCGACGGAACCGAAATGAAATCGGCGATGCTATTTGACAAACAACAACGCATCGTTTCGTTCTGTGGTGTTTTTCGGGCCCCTGGTTTCTTGAAATCGATCCAGGGCCCACGACGGCTTAGGAGAGGCAGGCCCCCAAGGAGGTCCAGAAGGGCTAAACTCTTCCGACATGCTGTTATGATGACCCCAACTGTCTACGAAAAAGCCCCAGGAGAGATCCCAAACGGTCTAACTCAGAGCCACACCAAATGACAGCCTTGGGTGCTGGACAACGTTCGTCATGCTCCATTTCCTGGCCCCGGGTCGTTTCAGGCAGGGAGTCTTCCCAATGCCCCATGTCATCCCCATCCTGTACCTACGGGACCTCCCCATTGCCCAGCTCTAAGGTATTTCAATTCCGCTACAAAGGGCCCACAGACCACCCAAGACGGCCCTAACATGGTTCACTCGATTCCAAGAAAGCCCAGCAGGCTCCGTATTGAGACGATTCTGTCTCAAACCAGCCGCAGAGAGCTGCAATATGCGCAATATACACCTCATAGAATTTTGATCCGCGAGTGCAAACTCACGATGGGGCAACAAGAAGCCCACCGAAGGAAGAGTCGAGGCCCATAACGTTCTAGTGGCTTTAGATTTTGTGAGTCCGTGGGCCACAGTTTCGAATCATCTCCTGAGCTCCACGTGCTGCTTCGCATTTTCCCTGCTCACCTCGCATATATGGTTGTGTTGCGCTCATCTCCCCTGGGTGCGCTCTCCTGGGCTCACTGTTTCGTGCAATTTGCATCTTTCCATGGTCCCCACCTGAACTCTAACGGCTATGTCTGCAATATTGCCACGGTATCTGGACCAGACTTGAAGCGGCTCGAAGCGAGCCTTCACATTCTTGGTATTCATGTGTGACTGTATGTATATATGCATGTCGGTAGGTACGTGTCTATGTGAGTATGCATGCATGTATGTAAGTGTGCATGTATGCATGTATGTATGCATGCATGCATGTATGTATGGATGCGTGTGCATGTGTGCATGTGTGCATGTGTGCATGTTTACATGCATGCATGTATGCATGCATGCATGCAGACATGCATGCAGGCGTGTATATATGTATGTATGTATGCATGTATGCATGTATGTACGCACGTACATGCGTATGTATATATGACTGTATGTATATGTGTGTATGCATGTATGCATGTATGTATGTATTCATGCATGCATGTATGTAGGTACGTATGCATGTCTGCATGTATGCCTGTGTGTATATTCATGTGTATGTGTATATGCATGCGTATGTGTATATGTGTGTACGTGTGTACGTATGCATGTATGCATGCATGCATGCATACATGCATGCATGTATGCACGCGTGTACGCACACACCCACGTACGCACGTATTTACGCATGCATTATATCATGCATGTATTTATGTACGTACGTATGTAGGTAGGCAGGCAGGCAGACAGGCAGGCAGGTATGTGTGTATGTATGTATGGCTGGATGGTTGGATGGATGTATGGATGTATGCATGCATGCGTGCATGCAACTATGTAAGTATGCATGTGTATATATATATATATATATATGTATGCACGCATTTATGTTTGCATGCATGTATGTATGCATGCATGTATGTATGCATGCATACATGCATGTATGCTGAAAGCGTTTGTTAGACATGTCGGTGCATGTTTGCATTGAGGTCTATTATGATTTGCCCCTATAGCTTACATATACATCCCGCATGGATCCCTCCCAGATGGCTCCCACAAGCAAGCACCCACTGGAGTCCCAAGACCCTCTCGGGTGGCCCCGTCGAGCGTTTCTTGGTCTTCTGGTCCTCTTGAGTGCCCTTGCCCAGACTCGACAATGATGCCAAAGCAATCAGGAGGACGCCCAAACGGCCCCACGGGAGTCCGAGGCGGCTTTTGGAATTCCCGAGACGGCCCAGCAAAGAAAACTTTCAGGAGGCATCTCAGACACACGAGCTATTTGTTTTCAGTGAGGTTTTGTAGGAATCCCAGGCCCTATGGACGGGAACTTGCAATTATGACCCCTTCCCCTGTAGGAGTGCGAGGCAATAGTGTAGGTATGGGCAGGTGATGGGTAGGAGCATGCAGCATGTAGCATTGAGCATTGTGCACTGTCATCCATAGCCTTTTGAGCATCAAGGGAGAGAAAACGAACTCGCTTAGCCCATCTCCCCCATCACCCCAAATCCTTTCTGCATGGTTGCCGAGCCGTGACAGGTCTACGATTGAGCCCTATACCAACATGGAGCAGCAGATGGCAGAGATCCTCCAGGGAGTGCAGCAGACCACTGCACAACTCGCGCAGCAGAACGAGCAGCTGCGCCAGACGGTCGCCCAGCAGAACGACTTCATAGGGCAGTTCCGGCAACAGTCCCAGGCCGAGATTCAGGCGCTGCGGGAAGGCATGGCCGCGCAGAGCAGGGCTTTAGAAGAGGCCCTCGGCAGAGGACGATCGGACGGTGTCGTCGATGTCAGTAAGGTTGGGAAGCCAGAGGCGCTCCGAGGCAGCACCACGCAGGAGGTCAGGAAGGCATGGCCCGATTGGTCATATACCTTCAAGACTTGGTTTTGCTCCCAGTTCGAGTGCGGAGAAGATGCTCTCAAGTGGGCCCAAGAGCTGTACGACAAGGACGTGGATCCAGATGCCGTGTTGGAAGCTGTGCAGCAGAATCCGGCTTGGAACGAGATCATCAATCCATTGTCTCGGCAGTTGCACGTTTCGTTGACTGCCCCCCTGCAAGGATGATGCTCTGAGTTTCATGAAGAACTCCATGAAAAAGGTGCGACCATGGGGCTCGATTGCTGGAAGCGCCTGTGCAAGGAGTACGACCCCGTGAACGCAACTAGCAACCGGAAGATGTTCAGGCGACACACGACCCAAGCAAACATTCTTGGATGGATTGCGCCGGGCTTTGGAGAAGTGGGAGGCCGACCCCAAGGAGCACAGGGACCGCACAGGCAAGGACCCGGAGGACGACCAGAAGGTTTTGCGTTTCCAGGACATGTGCCCGGAGAACCTCCAGACCCATCTGGAGCTCCACGCTGCTCGCCTGACGACTTACGTCTCCGTCAAGAAGGATATTGACGGATACCTTGATTCCAGATCGGGCCGCGAGACGGGAGGCGCAACCCCTATGGAGATTCACAGTTTGCGTAGCGCTAAAGGCAAAGGTCGTAAGGGCCAGCGTGAACAGCCTCACGGCGAGGAGTCGTGCCCCCATTGCCAGAGACGGATCACAGTGAATCGCGCTGCTTGGGATTGCTGGTACTACCCCAGGAACAGGAAACCCGAAACCATTGCCAAACGAGCAGCGAAAGCCAAAGCACAGGTTTCCCCAAAGAGTGAAAAAGGAGGAAACGGCAAAGGCAAAGGCAAGGGCAAAGGCAAGGGGGTGCACTCTCTCGAAGAGCAGGAGTGGCCAGAAGAGGCAGCCGCCGAAGGCGAGGTGGACGCGTTCTTCGTGCTCGAACAGGCCGAACGACGTCCCCGGCGTCAGCGGCAAACGACCTTGGACGCCATCCCAGAGGAGCCTGGCGCTGGGTCAGCGCAGAAATGTGGCGTGGAACCGTTTCGGCCCACGCCCCCGCCGCAGGAGCCCGAAGCGCTCACTCAGGCGAGCCGCGCTGCTCGCGGAGTGCAGGATCCAGACCACGTTGCGATGCTGAACACCACTGGGCATTGCATGCGGGCGGCTCTCAGTAGCAACGTCCGGAGGCTCGACGGAGAGATAGCTTTGGGGCAAGACCAGGCCAAAGCAGACGAGCTCTGGAGGCACCGCGACACCGCCATCGAGACACGGGGTCGGCTCAAGAAGCAACGCGCGGCATCGAGGAAGCAAGGCTACCGGGAGGACGCGCGCTGCCGCGCGGACTTCGCCGCGGGGCACAGCAAAAACTTTCGAAGAAGAAGCTGAAGAGCAGGATCCGTGCTAAGATCCATTGAATGGCCACCGGTGCCTCGCGAGCCGCAAAGCACCGTGAGCGCGAAGACGCTTGGCACGGCGACTTCAGAGGTGAAGGCCGGCCTGCTGACCGCAGTGACCAGTACGACCAGCGCGGAGGCCGTTTTGACGGTGACCGCTCCGACCTGCAGCCGTCGATGGTGCGAGGCCGCTCAGCCACCAGGGGCAGCGATCCCACTGGAGCGGCGATGCGGACTGCGGGCCTCTCCGGCCACGCAACTGGGAAAAACCGCGCCGGGCAAAGCGCAACACGCCCGAGGCAAAGGCTAAGCGCGCCGAGAAGCGACAGGAGGCGTGGGAGGCTAAACGTACCGGTAGACGCCAGGAGGCGAGCGGGTCTGCCTCGGCCTCTAGCAGTTGCTCGTCGCAGCCGCCGTGGAGGCAGCCCGAGAGCCAGCCACCCTGACCTGAAAGTCTTGCTGGAGGACGAGACCGGCGACGTGGTCTTCAGCCTGAAGCAACAGACGGAGGCCGAGTGGGAGCGCGTCGACGTCGGAGCCGATTCGTGTGCAGCCACCAGCTGCATCCCTGAGGACAAGGCAGCCAGCTGGCCCCTGCTCAAGAGCACGGGGGCAACCACTTACACGAGCGCTGCCGGAACTCCGGTGGAGGTGCTCGGCGCTCGCAAGCCGCTGGTGTGGTTCCAGGGCGACTGCCAACATTTTGTGACCCTGAAGGTGCTTCGTCCGCTGCGCAAGTCTCTGTTCGCCGTCAGCGAGCTGATCAGGTCCTGCAAGGTTGTGTTCGACACTGAGGAGCATGGCGGCTTGTGCATGGAGAACAGGAAGATCGGCAGCAATATCAAGATCTATCAGCGCAACTGCGTTTTCGCCATCCCGGTCTGGTTCAAGGTGAAGCCGCCCGCGAAGATGATTGCAGCTCAGCGGGGGGGTCGGCTGGAGACCGACCCTTTCGCGGGGCAGTCTCTGCAGGCGTAAGGCCAGGGACCGGCGGGGTGCAGGGTGCCGTTTCGGCTGCTGCCAGTCAGAACCGCGCTGGGCGGAGTGCTGTTTCGGCGCCTTCCGCAGGTCGGCCTGGCCCCCCTGAGGTCGACGAGGCGTTGCTGCAGCCCGTGGAGGAGTCCGAGGGCTCGGTGTGCGAGCCTTGGGGCCCGGAGGAGGATGCCGAGGCTAGATGGCTGAAGGCCCGTCGCAGGCCGAAATCGACCAACCGAGCGTTTCATATTTACCTTTCCGTTTCCGGTCTTAGTGTCGATTCTGTGTCCGAGGTCGCGGCCAGTCGGCCGGCCACTACCGCGTGGGCCACGGCCAGGAGCAGATCCCCGCCATCGAGATCGACTGCGGGTTCTTGGGCGACAGATTCGCCTGCCAACGACCTGCCTGTTCTCTGTGGCCGTGACCGACAAGGCAAGACAGTGTGGTCTAGCCCCGTGCCTTGCAAGAGCGTGGAGGGCCACCCTCGCGGTTCGAACCGTCTGGAGGAGTGGTTGGAAGAGACGGGTTACGCACGAGTGGTTCAAGTCTGACCAGGGGTCTGCTATCATGGCTGTCATCCGCGCCGTCAAGAAGGCGTGGGCGGGGGGGCTCATCCCTGAGGCCGCTCCCAAATAATCCCATGAGAAGTCCAACGGCGCGGCCGAAGTGACCGCGAGGCAGGTGCGCGGCTTGGCCCGGGCCGTCAAGGAGCAGCCGGAGGACAATGCGGGCGACGAGCTTCCCCAGGACATCCGGTGCTTGCTTGGTTGATCGAGTGCGTCGTCGTCTTGATCGCACTCTTGGCCAACGGGTCTGAGGGATTTACGCCGTATTTCCGCCTCGAGGGCAAGCGCTGGAGAGCGTCTCTGCCCCTGTTCGGGGAATGCGTAGAGTTTAACGTGCAGGCCAGGCATAAGCTGGAGAGCAGATGGGCCCCTGCATGGGATCTATCTCGGGGTCCGGCGAGAGACGTCAAAGGAACTCGCGGGAACAGCTGAACACGTTTGCGTGGTGCAGTTTGGGAGGAAGCCGCAGGGCGAGGCTTGGGGCAAGGCCTCGCTTCTGTCCATCAGAGGGGCGCCGTGGCTACCGAACCCGAGGGCGGCCGATGCCGCGGAACTGCCGCTCCCGATCGAACTAGCACCAGAGTTGCCAGATGCGCCAACCGGGCCCGCCGTAGCCTTGAACCGAGAGGCTGAGCAGAGGCGCCTGTGCATCGCCGAGAGTGATGTGCAGGGCCCGCGGGTTGGCTACGCAGCCGGATGTCCAGCGCGCGACGCGACTCGACTGGGCGTTCGAGGTGCAGGTGTGCAGCATGCGCAGCAGTGCAGGCAGCGGATCGAGACTATTTTGTTGAAGTCTTCAGACCTTGCTCACCGGGCTCGTTTTGAATGCTACCTGGAACAACACATGAAGAGAGCGCAGGCTGCTGCAAAGGAGGCCCCTGCAGAAAGCGCCGCTCCAGCGGTTGCCCCAGCGACGGCACCGCCGCCGCAGACAGGAGCAGCGAGCTCGACGACGCCAGCCGATCGTGATTCGGCTCCTGCACAGGTACGGATGGAAGTCAAGACCCCCCCCCGCCCGCAAGCCGTCTCGCTCGCCCCCACCCGCCCTCCCAACGCAAACGTAGCGCCCGAATCTGGCCCGAGCCTCAGCAAATTCAGCAGTCGTCTTTGAATGGGTAGCTACTGGGGGCCAATCCGCCGCCGCCACCGCCGCCTCCGCCGCCGCCGCCGCCGCCGCCGCCGCAGCCGCCGCCGCCGCCGCCGCCTCCGCCCAGTGTGCTCTGTATTGTTTTTTGACATGGATGGTGGGGGGGGGGGCGTATCGGGTTGGCTGCGCATGTTCCGGATTTGGAGGCAGAGTGTATTTTCTAGTGTTTTTTACAAGGGATTGTGGGGGGGCGGTGTCGTCATGGACCTGGGTTGGCCCCCGGTCGCCTGGGGGAGGGGGTGTTTATTCATAGGGAACAGTGATTGTTGAGCGTGTTCCTACCGAGCGCTTGGCAGAGGACGCTGCTTCGGCCCCTGCCCCGAGCGCCGCCCCTGCGTCGCTCGACGTCGACGCATCCATGCCAGGCGCACGTAAGGGGCGCTCTGGCGAAGTGGCGCCTCCTGATGCCCCCGGTGACCCAAGCGGAAGCTCTATGGACCTGGGCGGTCTCGATGCCGAAGGGGAATTTCTCGAGCACTTGGAGAGGGCGCGGAAATGCGTTATTGCCGCCATCACAGAAAAACTCCCTCGACATAGGCAACCCCTACCCAGTTCGCGAGGAACTTGAGCCCTGGGGTCGCGACGGCGCCTCCGACGCTTGGGATCGCGATTCTTGTTTGGGGCTCTTCTATGACGACGTTTCCGGCAAGCTTCTCGACCCCGCCAAGGTCCAGGAGGCGAGGGCTTCGGATATCCAGTTCAGTAAGAAAATGAAGGCGTGGGACAGCGTTCCGCGACCAGCGAGATTTGAGGGCAGAGTCGTGCTCAAGGGACGCTGGGTGGACGTGGGCAAGGGCGACGATGATCGACCTCATGATCGCTCGCGTTACGTGGGCAAGGAGATCAAAAAGTGCTCCCGCAGTAGTCTGGTGGCCGAGTATTTCGCTGCCGTGCCGCCGCTGCAGGGCTGCAAGTTTCTCTTCATTCTTGTTGTGGCCCTCTCCTTCCCAGACCTCCATGGTGACCTTATTGTTCACGTTGGTGTACTTGTTGTTGGGTTCTTGGACGTCAGCCGCGCACGTTTTGTTGCAGTGGCACGGCGAGAAGTTTACGTGGGGCTCCCACCTGGATTTCAACAGTTGCATGGTCTGGATGTCGCCGCTCTGCTCCTGAGGAGCTTGTACGGCACACGTGACGCCAGCACGAATTGGGAGTTCACCATCAGAAGCGTTCTTGTGGATGAGCATGGCTTTGTCCAGGGCCGTGCTTCACCGTGCCATTATTGGCATCAGCAGCGCCGCTTCCGGGTGAGCGTGCACGGCGATGATTTCAATCTTTGGGAGCATTCTTGGCTGTGCAATGGTTGCACGGAGAGCTGGCTAAACGGGGGTTGGTCGAGATCCGAGGCATCTTCGGGCCGCCAGGCACCCCGGGCACCTTGCAGGAGATGAGGCACCTGAATCGTTTGATCACTTGGGACAGGCAGGGCATCACCTGGTAGCCAGATCCTCGGCACGTCGATCTACTATCTCGCGATGTTGGCGTCGCAGGGAACGCCGTTACGACGCCACTTGTGAAGGAGAGCGTCGCTGTTTTAAAGGAGGAGGATGTTGATGTAGGAAAGGAGGGTGCAGAGTTGTATCGTAGCCACACCATTGGAGCTGGTCATCTTGCCCAAAATCGCACGGATCTTCAACTTGCCGTCCGAGAGCTTGCCGAAGGAACGAGGAAAATTACGGAACGACACCAGATCATGTTGAAGCGTGTTGTGTGGTATCTTCGTTCTGCCCCGTGTTCGTCAGCGGTGGGCTTGCCAGGACAATTTCTGCCTCTATGACGTGTACAATGACGCGGACCATGCCGGTTGCATCCGTACACGAAAATCCACCTCCGGAGTCGTCGTGATGCTTGGCCGGGGCCAGCTGCTGCATTCTGTGTGCCGCGGCCGCGCCGTCATTGCATTGGGCTCCGGGGAGGCCGAGTACTATGGCCTCGTCACTGGGTGCTCCGAGGGACTCGGTGACCACAGCATGGCGAAAAAAATGGGTACACTGCTGAACCTGCACGTGTGGATGGACGCCGCGGACGGAACCGCCATTGGTTCACGTCGAGGCCTGGGCAAGGTCAAACACATTGACACTATCTTCCTGTGGGTCCAGGATCTGACCTCCAGCGGCAATATCACCCTAGGCAAGAAGCATACATCGGAGAACTATGCAGATGTGTTGACCAAGCCTGTGGACGCCACCATGCTACGATGCATCATGCTAGCGATGGGATTCGAGTGTCTCTCTGGCCGGGCAGTCCTGGGCTACACCATCTAAGGCTTGAGCGGCTACGGCAGCACATGGGCCCAGCAGGCTGGAGCCGGTTCGGCTCCCGCCCTGTGTGCTCGGACAGCCCGCGGTGTGACCCCCTGTCCTCGGGAGTCGTGTAGGGATCTGAGGCCCTATGGACGGGGACTTGTAACTATGACCCCTTCCCCTGTAGGAGTGCGAGGCTGTAGTGTAGGTATGGGCAGGGGATGGGTAGGAGCATACATCATGTAGCATTGAGCACTGTGCGCTGTCATCCATAGCCTTTTGAGCATCAAGGGAGAGGAAACGAACTCGCTTTAGCTTGTCTCCCCCATCACCCCAAATCCTGTCAGCAGGTTTCGTGCGGCTTGGGTATACCCGCTTCTTCGGTCTTCAGGGCGCCTGTCCGAGACCACCCAAACGCTTTCAAGCTCGCCCCAAGACGGCTTCAAGAGAGCCCTGACAAGCTCCAATACGGCCCAACACCGGGAGCGGGATCACGACGCACACCCCGCAATACACATGCCCCAATGTTTTAAATTATCGTGGCGTGAAACGTGCCGTGAGGCTCCGGGTTGCCGACCGTGGGAAAATTGTGAGCATGTTTTCGGTCGAGCTTCAGATGCTTCGCGCGGGGCCGAATCCGCGGGACGCCATCGTTCCCGCTGCTTCCATGCGGCCATGGAGGTCACCGCCACCGGCGAGAGCGCTTGTATTTGGCAGCACAGGTGAGGCAGGCCGATGCAAATACCCCGTCTTTCTCGAGCCGATTCGTTTCTCCGCGTACCAGTTGGTGCCTACATGAACGACCAGAAAACACCATCTACACCCACCCAGACTCAAATGTACACCCATCCAGAAAAATACACACACAAATGTGGCACATGTATCAGGAAAGCAACCTGTATGCCCACCAAACCTGGGGCACCAAATCCTGGTAGAGACTGTAACCCACGGGCCGCAGGGGATCCGCGGGACATCCGGAAATTTCTGAGGACCTCCGAAAATCGAAGATCTCCTGGCCTTTTTGGGGACCCCTGGAGACTTCGGGGGACCTCTGGAGACTTCCCAGGACCCCCAGACATTTCCAGGGATCCCTGGAGATTTCAGACTTTGGAGGCGCGACGTCGGCATACCTTTCGCGGCCATCCGTTGGCTCTACTATACATATATGCATATGTCTTTGTGTATATATATATATATATGTATATGTATGTTTGTATATGTATGTATGTGTATATTTTGATATGTTCACACTTTGGCGCTGCACAGCGAGGTGGCTGTCGATATTTCGCTCTCCACAGCAAGGCCCCGCGACGACCACAAGAGAGCCCCCCGAAGGCGGTCCCAAGATCGGAGGGCAGATTCGGGCAGCCAGGATTGAAAACCGCAGGGTGCATCCCTAGGGACTCGGCCGCCCAACAACGTTTGTTTACTTTGACGGCGTTGGACAGCTTTCGAGCGATTTGCGCACGCGGGTCGCTAGAGATAGTTAACCGTCTTCCGTTGCAGTTTGATGTTCTCCGTTGCTGCTTCCCAGCCATTTGATCCAAGCACAGCTCGCGCTGGCGGCTATAGTCTACATATATACATGCGTTCTTGGAGCGGTGCCCGATGAGCCGTGTTACTCTGTCGGGGTTTACCTTGGGGCTGGCATGAACAGAAGAGCCCCCCCAAAGGGGGTAACGGAGAGTGGGGGAGTCGAGGTATTAGGATATGCGTGTTGAGTGACCCAGTCTTCAATTCATTCTGGTTGATGTTTGCTTGCTTGCTGGCTTGGTTGATTACTTGCTTGATTGTTTTCACCATCGTTGATGCACGAGCCGTGTACGCACTATCCGAGCACAGGCATCGAGCCATTGTTTGTTTGATGCTCTGGCTTGCCCCGCATCCGCCGACCCGTTGACTCCCCTCTTCTGCCGTCCTCATCTTCTCATTCTCCCCGTCCCCTCGAAACTGGCCGGACAGACTCCTCTGTGAGCGCAGGCATCGAGCCCTCACTCGTTCGGTTATGCTTCCTACCTCTTCGGCTGCAAGCGGCAGGGGAGGATGAATATAGGAACTGTCCACCATCAGTCCCGTCGCAATTCGCCAGACACTGCCTGGGCGGCTCTCGTCGAACGGTTAGCGCTAAGCCCCCCCTGAAAGGTGAGAGGCTCATATGGACATTTGTGCGAATCGCGATCGTCCACTGACCCCGCCCACTCACCTCGATGCGCATACCTCACTTTGCAGGGCTGGGACAGTCAATATTCACATGCCCCAATATTGCGTTGTTAATTGTGACGAGGTTGCGGTATCCCGTGGCATCCTGGGATGTCGTTTGGTATCTTGAAGTCTGTCTACCTTCGCGTTCGCAGTATAGTCGCAACATTCCAGCAGATGTAGCACCTGGTCGTCGTTCTCCGCCTCAACACCAGCTGCGTTGCCAATGCCCCCTCCGCTTGCGCAGCTTGGACGCGGACGACCACCTGGAGTCTGCGTCGCAGGGGTCCTCGTTCGCCAGCAGGCCGCCCGACGGTTCTCTTGATTCTCCTATCCTTTTTGACCCTTCCGTTTCCCAGTCCTCTTTAGGGCCTTCTCGTCGAGTGTTCTCCCTACCACCAGTCCAGGGCCTGGCAGGGCTGACATGGTGATGGTCCCATGGCCCCGCCACAGGGGCGGTTGGGGCTCAGGAAGGGTGAGAGATAGATCAGCGGCCGTGGGAGGACCTGGGTGCGGCGAGGAGTTTGTTTCTTGCACCGTGCGAGCCGCTGCTTTGCCTTGAGACTCGACCGACGGATGCTCTACAACGTTGCCTTCGAGGAGGGGTGCTGCCCTCCATCATTGTGGCGTGTGACAGACGGGAGCCAACCGATCTGGCGGGATCAGGCGGGGCGCAGAGCCGAGGGCGCGCGCTCGAAACTTGGCGCCGCCCTCTGGCCGAGTCTCGGCTCCAGAGCTTGAGCTGCAGGGGCACACTGCTTCCCACCCCGCGTGTGTGTTGGGCCCTCGTTGTCCCAAACCTCCTGTGTGTTGGGTCCTCGTTTGGAATCCGCAGCGCCCCGCGTCACTCACTCATTCCTTCCACCTCCTCCCTCCTGCTCTTCTTCGTCCGCCTCCTCCTCCTCCTTGCTCTGACTTTGCTCTCCGCATGGTCTCTGCTTCGGCACGGCCCTCACACGTATCATGATCCTATACGTCGCCGCTACGAAAGTTTTGACCCATTTCGAGGCTCTACCAAGACAAGGTCGAACGAAGGCTCCAACGGTGGGCAGGGACCAACGCATCATTGAGCGCCAGAGCCTGCGAGCAGCAAGACGCCCCCACTTCGACTAAAAGGTTAGAATTTTGATTTTGAGGGACTCCTGGGCTGAATTACCATTCCGACTTTGAACCGAATGGGTTTCGATTTCTGCTGTTTGTAGAATCGCAATTTCGACTGCGAGCCCGAAAATTTGGACTTCGGTCGAACTGTTATCCTGATCACGTCTCAAGCGGATTGTCGCCTCCACTCGGACAACCAGTGTGGCATTGATTTTCCAAACATTTGAAAGTGCGATTCCTTGCGGGACTATCTAGAAACAACGATTTTGACCTGATGTCGAAACCCTTCGGCCCGAAGTCGAAAGGGCGATTCCGCTGGATTCTTCTTCGAAGAAACGTGTTCGACCGAAGTCAACCCCCCTTGTCCGAATTCCAAACTGCATTGTACTGGGGCACCGTCGCCTAGAGGGCCCCTTGGCACATGTCGTCCGTTGACGACGTTTTAACGGGGACTCGCCACCAAACGGGACGAGTCGAATGTTGGCCGAGTTTTTGTAGCGGCGAAGTGGGGTCTCAGGCAAGTTCTGGTCGCGTTGCAAACAGCGCCGAGCGCTTGGTGCGTTCGGCGGCTGACAGTAGGGACCGATGAGACCAAAGCCAACGTTCATGTCAACCATCTGGGTCCGTCGCCGTTGCGAGAGTTTTGACCTGTTTCGTGTCTCTTCCAAGACAATTCCGAACGCAGGCTCCAATGGTGGGCAGCGACCAATGCGCCATTGAGCGCCCGAGCCTGCGAGCAGCACGACGCTTCCACTTCGACTTCGACCCCGGAAAGGGCCGAAGTAAAATTTAGAGGAATTCGCGGGCGGAATCGCCATCTCGATTTTGAACCGAATGGGTTTCGACTTCTGCTTTGGGCGGGATCGCCATTTCGATTCGGAACCCGAAAATTGCGACTTCGGTTGAAGTTTTTTCGATGGAGTCTCAAGCGGAATCGCCTCCATGACTCGGGCAACCCGTTTGGCATTTAAGATTTCTCAAGTTCAGCAACCCGGGAAGTCGGAAGTGTGGTAATCGCTCGGGACTTACCCGAATTAGTTAATTCGTTTTAGTGTCGATCCCGCCAAACATTTCTTCAGAGAAACACTTTCGACTTGATCGAAGTCGGACCCCCCCGGTCCGCACTCCAAATTGCGTGTACATGCTTTCGCTACACGACGTAACGGGACGAACCCTGGCAATATTGTTATGGGGCCTCGTCGCCTAACGGGCCCCTTTCAACATATCGTCCGTTGACGACGTCGTGCCGGGGCCTCGCCACCAAGCGGGGGGAGTGGAATTTTGACAGAAATTTCGTAGCGGCGAAGCGGTATGTCAGGCGAGTTACGATCGCGTGGCAAACGGCGCTGCGCACTTGGCAGCCGCGTTCGGCGGCTGCCAGCAGGGGCCGCCAAGGTTAATGCGAACGTTCAGTTTAACCTTGCGGGCCCAGTGGGGTCTCAGGCGAGTCATGGTCAACAGTGCTGCGCGCCTGACAACCGTGCTCTGTGGCTGACGGTAGGGGCCGCTGAGACCAGAGCAAACGTTCGCGTCAACCATCTGGGTCCGGCGCCGCCACGGAAGTTTTGATTGATTTTGTGGCTCTACCAGGACAGTGCCGATCGAAGGTTCCAATGGTGGGCAGGGGCCAACGCGCCATTGAGTACAGCTTTCGCTGGCCCCCGCCTGCTGACAGTGCCCTAGGATGATGGCGCCAAAGGTCGCACGCTTCGGGCTCGAAGTTGAAATAGCGATTCCGCCACATATTCCCCCAAAAATAGAAAACGAACCTCAATCGGTTCAAAATCGCAATGGCGACTCCGCCTGCAAGGTCCTCCAAAGCTTACTTCGAACCTTTTCCGGTGTGAAGTCGAAGTGGGCGCCTCTTGCCGATCGCGGGCTCGGGTACATAAAACAAGCAAGAGTGGACTCATGACGCGATGAGGGCATCCTTTTACTCGCAGCACCGTGCGGGCCCTTATGGGCCAGGCGTATGTTGATGTGTCTGAGCAGGCTGCTTCAGCAAACTCACCTCCGGGGGGGTCTTCCTCAGAGCCCCCCCGAGGTCCCAGTCGCGCACGAGCTCCACCTGAGACTGGAAATCCCATTTCAAACTGCAAAGCGCAGACAGGGTCGGAGGTCGCAGAAGACATGGGCGGTCATGGCGGGAAGGCTTGAACGACGCGTCGGGGAGGTGACCTTATGCACCTCATCACGACGCGGCCCCTTCACCCGACCAGAGCATAGATAAATTCTGTTTGGGGAGCGATCATTCTTTTAGAGCGCTGCCAGCAGGCGGGGGCCAGCGAAAGCTGTCCAGATAAAACAAGCAAGAGTGGGCTCATGACGCGATGAGGGCATCCTTTTACTCGCAGCACCGTGCGGGCCCTTATGGGCCAAGCGTGTGTTGATGTGTCTGAGCAGGCTGCTTCGGCAAACTCACCTCGGGGTGGGTCTCCCTCAGACTCCCCCCGAGGTTCCAGTCGCGCGCGAGCTCCATCTGAGACTGGAGCTCCCAATTACATTATCCACACCCTTTGGCTGGCAACGTCGAAATTGTTGTCGCAGTCGGGCAGGGCGAGGTGGGGGGCAGCGGCAACCGGGAAAAACACATTCACCACCACGTGGCCATGCTCAAGACAGGAAGCAGCGCCACAATTTGAAAAATCACATGCACCATCATAGCCGACATTCCGTGCATCGCGCTATGACGCCATTGCGCGCCGGCCCCAGAGTCGCCGACGCGGGCGACTGTTGCGAGCCCGCGAGGTCGGACCCCCGCTCGGCCGCCCTCGCGTCCACGAGCGCCTCGATGATGATCTCGCCGAGGGCGTGGCATAGCTCCGGTCGGTAGGTCTGCGCCGCAGCTGTCCGAGAAGTGCAGCTCCCTGGAGCCTCTCGCCCCTCGAGCGTGATCGGATGACGTCCTTGGCGATTGCATGTGAGACAGAGAAGAGCCGTTGCGCCTCCCAATGGCCCCGATCACCGTGGGCTTTATGGAGAGGGCCCCGCAGCGGCGCTGATCGAGGGGCTGCGCCCAGCCGTCGAAGTCCCTGATGAGGCTTCGCATCTCTTTCAGATCCCAGATCGACGGGTCGGGCAGCCTCCCGCGGTCGGCGGGGTGCCCCATCAAGCGAATGCCGCCGACCTCGCAGACGGCGCGGGTCATTGACGGCGCCGTCATGAGCGCCTTGGTGTCCAGGTCGAGCCGACGCCGCTCCCGTGGCGACATGATGACGTCGGTTCGGCCCCGCAGCGCGGCACGGGAAGCGAGCGCGGCTCTATGCCGAACATGAGGGCGACGCCAGCACGCCGTGGAAGTAGCCTTTGCCGACAAGCTTCGCGATGATGTCCCGGAATTTGGGGCCGGCGAGGTCGTGCTTCGGGTCGATCACGGCGTCCAAGGGCCACGCGTCGATAAGGATGCCAGCGCCGTGGGCGCGCCGTCGAAGAGCCTCTTCGAGATCTCCAGGCCGACGAGCCCCAGCAAACAGGTCGTGGAAACGGAGCGCGCGCAGGTTCGGGACCTCTGGCGTCGGGGCTGAGGCCAGCGCCAGTTCGTCCGCGTCGCGCGCGTGCCCGCCACAGCCCTCCTGGCATATGTGGAAGATGTCCCAGACCAGGGTCGGTGGCGACACCCGCTGTCTGCTCCTCTCGCCTCTCTGTGCGTTACCCTCAAGGCGCGCGCGTCTCTGTGGGGCTTCCTGCGAGTGTTTGTAACATCATTTCTTTTGTGGCCTTCTCGACGTGCACCTCTGCAGGACGGCTTCCGAGCGAGGTCAAGGCGGAAGCCTACTCTGACATGGGCGCGCCATTCGTAAGGCGGCGCAATCGCTTCATATGATGTGACGACTATCTTTGCTCATTCTTTGTGCGCTGTGTGGCCATCGTTGATTGTGTCTGTTGGAAGCTGAATTGGCGATCTTGCACGCGTGGGAAGTTCCCCGTTCTGGAAATATGCGCCCCCCACCTCGTGTTTCTGAGCTTCGAGACGGCATGGTGCGATCCCGTCAGTGCGAGCTCCCGTTCAATCAGGCCGCGCGGGTAGCGCTGGACAACCTGAGTTGTTCGGGTACCGAGGCAGGTTCACTTCCTGTGCTTCGCCGGTGGCAGCACCTGCTGCGTCTCTGCCTCGTCGCCTTGGCTGGGCGCTGCTACGCGTTTTTTTTTTTTTTTTTTTTTTTTTCTTCTTCTTCTTCTCCTTTTCTTCTACAGGGCATCCAACGCGACAGAGACTTCTCGATATGTCCCCCATTATCCAAGTTCTCAATCCCATTCTCTCACGTCGTTTTGCGTCGGGGTGGGGCGCCCCCACAGGTGCACTTCGACGCCCTCCTCTTCTCGCTTTCTGTTGTCCTTCCCCATCTCCATCCATCCATTGCTTCTCTCCTTCCATCTTTCTGTGTGGTCTTCTTTCTCCTTCGCGTTTCTGTGCGTGTTTGTTGCTATCGTACCGGCATTCACATTTGAACGATTGTTGGGCGCTGTGCCGTGCTGAGCGATCCTTGCCCCCTGCAGGCTGGTGTTCCCGACTGCGGCTAACGTCTTGGTGCGCCCTGAAAGCGCGTGTCAATGTATGAGGAATGAATCTCGAATAGCGTATTCGGGAGTGTCCCCCCTGGCAGAGTGATGCGTTGGGCGGGCCCAGACCGGCCGGCTGGCCCCCCCTCCTTCGGTTTACGATTTCGCCCCCATCGCTGACAGGTCGCAGGATGTAGGACGGCGGCGGACCACGCGTCGCTAAGCATTTCGTTCCCCTACTCGCGAAGAGTAGCCCAAGATTGCGGGGGCGCCCAGCGTTGTATGCGCCCAGCGTTGCACGCTCCCAGGGCTCCCAGGGAGACTCGCGAAAGAGATTCGGACCAAGTGCAGGAAGCGCCCGTGAAGACGGGTTTCCGAGATGACTCCTCCTGCCCCTCTCTCTCTCTCTCTCTCTCTCTCTCTCTCTCTCTCTTTTTTTTTTTTTTTTTTTTTTTTTTTTTTTTTTTTTTTTTTCTCTCTCTCTCTCTCTCTCTCTCTCTCTCTCTCTCTCTCTCTCTCGCTCTTTTGCATCGTCACTGCTGCCCCGTGATCTTTTGACTTGTTTGTGGTAGAGCCCCAGGCGTCGTCGTTGAAGGTGCGCGTTCACAGATCCAGGCAATGCGGATGAGGCCGTATGGCGCGGATGCCCCTTATCGGGGGGGTCACTCCTCCTCTCCCCCGTCCTCCTCTTCTCTTCCTTCTCTTCCTCCTCCCCCTCCTCTTCGCCTCTTGATCTGATTTGTGTTTGATGTTTGTCGCATTCTCGTTCAGGCTACTCTTCTTCGCAGAGCCCGCAGCATCCGCAACTACAGGTAGAGTCCTCGCGGTGGACCCCGCAGCGGCTCTGTGCAGATCCCTTTTTTCCCTCCTCTTGAAGGCGCATGGAGACGGATGTCTCTCATCGGGGGGGTCCTTCCCCCTTTGCCCTTTCCTCCCTTCCTCCGGTGGGTTTAGTCCCGCAGCTTCTGGGCGTCGTGGGAGTTCGCCTCCCCGCGTCTCCTCGGAGTCGGGTCTGCCCCCTCCCTCCTCTCTTCCTCCGGTGGGTTCATTCCCGCAGCCTTTGGGCGTCGTGGGAGTTCGCCTCCCCACGTCTCCTCGGGGTCGGGTCTGGCCCCTCCCTCCCTCTTCCCCTTCTCCCTGGAAAGTCAGAAACCTCTGCGGGGTGGCCGCGGCCCCGCGCGCTGGCACCTCGCGCAAAGGAGCGCGAAAACACGTGCTCGAGGTGGCCAGAGCCCGGCTCCCGTCGAGAAGGGCAGCCCATTTTGGGCGGAGCCGGCGCCCCCAATCGACAAGAGCAGCCCATTTTGGGCGGGGGCAACGCATCTTTCTCCCGTCTTGTTTCCCTTTTCTTCCTTCTCCTTGTCTCCTCCTTTCTTCCCCGCGTGTCGTCTCGCGTCGGGGGGGGGCCGCGCTGTCGGTGCTCCAGCAGGGGGCAGTTGGGCCCCGAGGCCCGAAGCTTTTAGTTGTCGAGCTCACCCCCCTCCCTCCGTCCCATCCAAGTGAAGATGCTGCCTGCGCCCGCCGCAGGTGAATTGGCGCGGCGTAGGGTTCTGCTTCCTCACAGGTGCACATCGACATGTTCCTCATCCTGTTTCTCTCTACCTTTCCCTTCTCTAGTTCTGCCTTCGCACAGGTGTCAGTCGAGAGACGCTCTCTCAGCGTTGCTTCCTTTCTCGGTCGTCGCTGTCGCACGCGTTGCATGTTCTTCTCCTCCATGCGTTTGCCGGCCACTCTCCATCTCGTCCCTGCATGTTTTTGCCTGAGGTGACGCTTTCTCCGACCGCCTCTTCAGGAACTCTGTCGCTGCGAGGTCTGCCCGGCCAGGTCTGCTTCATCTTCTGTTCTACTTCCGACGCGTGTGTCGTAAGGGTGTGTGTAGGAGATGTCCCAGACCAGGGTCGGTGGCGACGCCCGCTGTCTCCTCCTCTCTCCTCTCTGTGCGTGACCCATCAAGGCGCGCGCGTCTCTGTGGGGTGTCCTGCGGCTATGTGCCCTATGCAGGCTCCACCCCACAGGGGGTGGGTATAGCAGAATGGTAGCATTGCCCGACCACCCCTCTCACAGCATACATCCCCCCCGCGTTGGTGTAGAAGTCCTCGGCCGCAATCGTCCAACCGCGGAGCTCGCTGTGCTTCGCCTCGGCGCGGATCTTCTCCGGCGTCGCGCTCGTCGCCGCCGCGCCGTAGCCCGCGTCGCTGGAGTCGGCCATGAAAATGCGAGGGTCGGAGATGCGAGGGGTGGCGGGCCCTCAAAATGCACGCTTCGCAAGGGCAGCCCCGCGGGCGCGCATTCGGCGCGAGGCCCAACAATCGGGCATTGAAGCTAAGCTGTTTCACTTCCTGTCGCATTTCAGTCGTGATGGCGCGCCTCGGATGCGAGCGCGCGCGCCTTGCGCGTACGTGACCCCTAGCATGGAACGGAAACCCTAAACAATTAACCATTCGGGCGTCATCGTCATCATGATCACATCCACAATCCACATTTTCGTGTGTAGTTGCCCGCTCACGGGGCGAGTGCGCGCGCGTGCGCACGTCTGTATGCCCTGCCAGACAACGGGCATTCATCCGAACGCGCCCCGCGTCGCCGAGGGCGCCCTCTCGGACGTGAGTCTGCGCGTTGTCTCCACGGTTGCGCCCGCGCCAGGGGGGTCAGTCGTTCGCGGCGGAAGAGCGACGACGATGGCGACGCCGACGACTGCGACGCCGTCGACGACGACGACGACGATGATGACGTCGGCGACGGCGACGGCGACGACGGCGTCCAGGCCTCCCGATGTTCCCTACGAGGTTTCCCTAGCATGCTTTTTTTAAAGGCATCGGAGGCCCATGGAGGTCCATGGAGGTTTCCGGGGGGCTCCGCAGGTTTCTCTGGATGCCACTGACGACGACGACGGCGACGGCGACGGCGACGACGCCATCCACAGGCCCACTGCAGCGCCCTCCCCCCAGAGGTCTCCCCGGCGCCTTTTTGGACGTCCTCGAGGCCCCCGGAGGTTCTTTGGAGGCTCGAGACGCCGCCCGCTGATTCTCGCAGACCCGCACAGATTCTCAAGGATTTTATTGGGTTCCCAGCAGAGGTTCGCGGCGAATCCTGGTGGCTCCTCGCGGATTCTTGTGGATTCTGCTGTGTTCTGACGAGGGTCCGTGGCGGATTCTTGCAGATTCTCGCGGATTCTCACGGGCTCGGGTCTGTCGCGCGCCGCTCTCGGGCCGCGCGCGCGCGTGGCGGCCGCGAGGGCAGCGGGCGGCGATGACCGTGGCCGCCCGCGTATTTTTGCAAGCTTTTTCGCCCGCCTGCGGGCGCGGGGCAGCGCCTTCTGTCGTTCCACCAGGCGCGCGCGATCGCCTCCGCGCGTGCGAGTGCCGCAGCGCTCCTGTGATGTGAGCCCCTTCCCGGCAGCGCCTCTGAGCGCGCTCGCGCGCCTGAGAGCGCCCGCGCGCTTCCGTTCATGGGCGCTTGCGAGCAGCCGCCCGGGCGCGGGGTTCGGCCGTCGTTGCTGGGCGCCCCGCGGCTACAATGGCTTCCCATGAGTCTTTCCATGGCCTCCAATGGCATCCCGCCCCGCTGGCCTTGGGCGCCCGGGTCGGCCGTTGTCGCTGGCCCCCCCGCGGCAGAGCGCGTTCTCCAGTAGCCGCCTGTGGCCGTGCCCTTGCCGGCGCCTCGCTCGCCGCGGCTTTGCCCCCGTGGATTCGGATGGCTTCGCGCGCATTTTTCAGATAATCCGTAAGGGCTTCGCCCCCTGCCGCCGGCCCCCTCTCTCGGAGAATGGGCCATGGAAAAGCTAAGTCATGAGGCCTTGGCGCTGTCGTGAAGCAGTATCGAAACTTCATGCGAAGCCGAGTCGCAATCAGCAAAACCAACTGATCACAAGAGGGGTTACCACACCTGGCGATTGGTAAGACGTGTATGGTTTAAGGGCTTGGTTGCCACACCTTGCGATGAAAGGGCCGAGGGAGTTCTCGCAGTTTGGGTTACCACGCCTTGCGATGGATGTGCGTGATGGGTTCGAATTTCATGTGCGTGACGGAAATCGAATTTCAGAAATGTGGCAAATCCCATGTGTTTTTGGACCCTGACCCCGCGGATCTGCGTGAGGGGTGGCACCGAATTTCAGAAATGTGGCAAATCCCATGTGTTTTTGGACCCTGACCCCGCGGATCTGCGTGAGGGGTGGCACCGAATTTCAGAAATGTGGCAAATCCCTGTGTTTTTGGACCCTGACCCCGCGGATCTGCGTGAGGGGTGGCACCGAATTTCAGAAATGTGGCAAATCCCATGTGTTTTTGGACCCTGACCCCGCGGATCTGCGTGAGGGGTGGCACCGAATTTCACCCTGACCCCGCGGATCTGCGTGAGGGGTGGCACCGAATTTCAGAAATGTGGCAAATCCCATGTGTTTTTGGACCCTGACCCCGCGGATCTGCGTGAGGGGTGGCACCGAATTTCAGAAATGTGGCAAATCCCATGTGTTTTTGGACCCTGACCCCGCGGATCTGCGTGAGGGGTGGCACCGAATTTCAGAAATGTGGCAAATCCCATGTGTTTTTGGACCCTGACCCCGCGGATCTGCGTGAGGGGTGGCACCGAATTTCAGAAATGTGGCAAATCCCATGTGTTTTTGGACCCTGACCCCGCGGATCTGCGTGAGGGGTGTCGATTTCGAGCCCCCCCAGTAATTCAGACAACGCGCCCAGGGGACGCTGGAAAGTCTTGTTTGGGCCTCCCCCCCCCTCGCGCGGTCAATCAACTAGTTACAGTAACCAGCAAGAAGTCAACTAGTTACAGTAACCAGCGAGAAGCAGAACTGTAACACTGGAAACTAGAAACTACAACTGGTACAGGAAACTGCGAATCACGCGCCTCGCAGCCTGGTGGCCCCACAAGGGGGCCGGCGGATTTGTCGTTTTGGGCCAGTGCTCCGACTTTGAATTTCTGCGTAGATTATTCAATGAAAGTCAGCCCCGCGCCTGAATCGAAAGTGCGACGCTGGGTCAAATTCCAGCGCGCGGCGAACAACGCAAGTTTAGATCGCCGCTTTGGCGCAAAATCGTCGCGGGCAACCAATTTGTTTTTTTTTGCCGGGGGGCCCGGCGCCCCCCGCAACTCCGCTTTTCATGCTTGGGAACCTGAGGGGGCCATGGCGGCTCGAGGTAGGTGACCGCGAGCGGGGCGAGGTAGGGCGCGGCCGCAAGCTCGGCGCGAGCCTGCTCGGACAACCGAACGGGCGTAGTAGGGCTGGGGGGTCGCCTCATCACGTGGTAGATCTGGTCGAAGATGGCCCGGCCCATCCTTTGGAAGACCGCTGCCCACGCCCAATGACCGACCTGGCGCTCCAACAACTCCGCCGCCCACGCGGGTCTCACCACTTGGGCGAAGGTCGCGAGCGCCAGGCGACGCGTCTTCAAGGGGTCGGACCTGATCAGGTACGGTCGACCTCTCAGGGCGGCCCCCGGAGACTCGAGGCCTTCTCCCTCCTGCATCTCGTGTGCCGCTAGGCCCGCTGTCTCCATGTAGGTCTTGACCTTTGTCGCCATGCTGGGGGCCAGCTCCTGCTCGCGGCCCCTCGCGCTCGCGCCCGTCGCCGCGGCGCTGTAGTCGTCCATGCGCGTGCATTTCAGCGCGGAGAAGCCCCCCGAGTCGGGGTGAAGCCGTGGCGCGGGGGCCCCGTGCACCAGGCGGGCGGGCGCTGATCCTTCGCCGAGGACCGTCTCCATGCGCGCCTGCAGGGTAGAGTGTGCGAGAAACGTGGCCCGGGACCACCCCGCGGCGAGTGCCTTCAGGGCCAAGTAGCCAGACCCTGGGCGGGCCGCGATCTTAACGTTCTGCTCGGACATGTGCTGAACAAACTCGTCCGCGCCGACCTCGTCCAAGCAGCAGTAGGGCCAGCGCTGCGCCGGCGTCTCCAGACGGTAGAACATGTCGGGGATGTCGCCGACCGCCGAGTAGACCCGCCCGTCCGCCTTTAGGTCCGAGAGTTCCAGGTGCGCGAAGGGGGTGGGGCTGCCGAGCGGCACGTAGGGGGGCCGCTCCCATCGTAGGTCGGCCCTCTCCTGGTCCCAGATGACACGGACCTGCCCCCCCATCGCTTCCTTGCCATCCACCTCCGTCTCCAGGTACTTCTTGATGACTCCGAAGAGCGAGACCGACTCCACCTTCCGATCGGGAAGGGTCATCACCCCACCCTTCCAGAGTCGCTCTGCCAGGCGCAGACAAGCCCCCCGAGACTTCAGCGCGGGGTCCCGATGCGCAACCTGGCTCTCCAGCGCTCGCTCCATCGTCGCATCCGATCGCCTCATCATGCGCCCCGCCATGTCCGAGAGGTGCTCGGCAGCCAGAGGGCAGACGTTGACGGGCCTGGCGGGGGTGGCACCGGGCGCGGGCAGCGCCAACTCGCCCGCGTCGACTGAGCACGTCGCGCCCTTCGGCAGCGCGCGGCGACCCTTCGAGTCCACGCCCAGGGGCACGGCGACCCCCTCGCCCTAGTACGGCGAGCCCCTGCCAGCCAGGGGGCGCTTCGTAGCTGCGTCCAGGTCCATCTCGACGTCGTAGATGTGGCCCTGCCAAGAGGCCCGCGAGTCCAGTAGCTCCAAGGCCGTCCTCCTCTGGAGCGAGGTAGAGCGCTCCAACCGGAGCCGCGGGGCCCGACCCGCTCGCCGACCCGACGCCTCCCCGAGAAAGAGAGTGCAGGGCGCGGATGAGCCCGTTGGTCAGGGTCCTCACCATCTTGACGATGTCATTTGGGGCGGACTCCATGCGGCCAGCCGCCGCGTCCCAGGGGGGCAGCGGCAGATCCGGCAGAAGATCGCGGTCTCGAGGGCGAGCCTCTGGGGGCGAGCCTCTGGCGGCGGGGTAATGCCCGGCGTCTCCATGGTCAGGGGGGTGCTGCAAGAAAGAAGAAAGGGAGCTGCCCGACACCGAGACGTCCTCGATGCACGCGGCGCCGGAAGAGGTCGAGGCCAGGAGCCGCTCCACCCGGAACGTGGAGCACGGGCCGCGCCCGCGATTGCAGCCGCTGTCCAGGCAGACGGAACGCCAAGGCGTCAGCGCCCGCGCCCCGCGCCAAGGGAGCTCGGCCTCGGCGAAAACCTTCACGTGGCACGCCGCTAGTCTTCCTCCTCCTTGGCGCCCGCGGACCCGGCCTTCGCCATGTTTTTCTGGAGCGGCCCCTTCTGTTGCAACCGTGCGGTCAGGTCCTTCTCGACGTCGAGCAGGGGCTCCTCGCCGTCCATGGTCGAATGCCAGTCGAGCTCGTTGGCCAGGTCCCAGCGCACTTTGGACTCCCACTTGTTGGCTGAGGCACCCCATCGGCTGCTTCCAGTCCGCCGTGCAGTTGACGTCCTTGCAGGCCCGCTTCAGCGCGTCGACTCGCGCGCGCAGGATCTCGCAGCCCGCCGTCGTGATGAAGTCGGGCGAGGCCTCCAGCATGCGGTCGAGTGTTATGCAGTGCAGCATCATCTCGTGGCCGATGTCGTTCTTGCACAGCTCCTTCTGCTTGACCCTGTCGGTAGCGAACTTGCCAATGCTCTTGTACTTGCCGCGCGTCTGCACCAGGAGCTCGGGGGCCACCCGGGCCGTCAGCCGAGGGGGGATCTCGAAGGTGGGTGCAGACTTCACCTTCGTCAAATTCTCCATCGGGCGAACATGGGGGTCCTGGGCCGAGATTGACGCCCGTCTCCTCCAACGCCGACAGGTCCATTGAAACGTCGGAGCTTCGGAGGGCCCTGCCGTCGCCGTTGTCGAGCTCTGGTCTGCCACAGCCCGTCGGCTTCGCTGCTGGCGGTTTGCCTGGGTGGTCTTCTCGAACTGCTGCGCGCGGTCCATCGTGCAGTCGACGTGCATGCTCATGTCCGGGGGCGAGGGAATGTGCCCCCGGCTCCCTTCGCTCGAGTCGGGGCTCCACGCTGGCGAGTCCGACTGACGAGGGCTGCCCGAAAGAGCTTCGAGTGCCCAGCTTGCGAGAATCACGCTTTGGACAATGCGACCTACGTAGGTGTATTCTGGCTGAGCACCTGCAGCAGCACCTTCAGCCGCGCTACCTTGATTTTGATGTGCCAGGCCCGGCGGAGACTCTCGCCATCTTCCACGGCAGAGGAGGTAAAGGCGGAGCGGCTGCGCCCCGGCGCGTTGAAGAGGGAGAGCGTGGACATCCCAGTCGGCACCAAGACCAAGGCCGCAAAGGGAGGGGCCGCCAACGCCATAATACAACGCCAGCTAGAATCGAGGGGCAGGACTTTGGAGGTCGGAGCAGACCTCGAGGAACCAAGCGACGCGGCAGTCGTGACAGCGCTGCCGACCACGGAGTACTAGAAGAAGGTAGAGGACAAGGACAGCCTCCGGAGTTGCAGAGTTTTGCCGCGCATCAGAGCGTTTTCAGCGGCTGGCTAGAGAAGCGGGGTACGCAGCAGGGCAACCTGACAGAGGTGCCCAATTGGCAGCTACTGATGATGCCGAAGGGCCACATAGCCAGCACATGGATCAAGGAGTTCAGGACGCGGCGCGAGTCCAGTGTGAGGATCTCGGTCAAGGTTATCGGCTCTACTGCGCTACCAGACCCGAGAGCGGAGGGACCCAACCTTCACGAGGAGTGGGAGAGCACGTTGAAGGTCGTAGAGGACAGGGGCGCAGACCCCGAGGAGAAGGCTCGCGCGGCGGCCCGCGGCACCAGTCCCGCCTAGAGTTTCAGTGGAGAGGAGTAGGCAAGGTGGCACAAATTGAGCATGTTGTGTAGCAGTTGTTTTCGGGCCCTGGGCTTCAGCAGATAGCCTGGAAGGGCCCTGAGAGGTTAGTTGGGCAGTTCAAGATCGTAGATTTGGATGTGCGAGTTGGGGGATTGGGCGGTGTGCGAGCGAGTTCCGGTGTGGGGGAGGGGCCATTGTGTCCCCCCGCGCTGGTGCGGTTGGCATCCCCCCTATTCGTCTGAGCTCAGGCTTAGTAGGCACGCCCCGCGTGGGGTGCTCCCGCGTTTTGCGGGCCACCTTTCCGCCGTCTTCGGACTGCTGTCCGAAGGCGTGGGTCCCCCAGATTGGAGAGACCAGGCGCAACAACATTGTTCCAGAGCGTATGCAGATGCTGCAGGAGGTGGCATGGAGCTCGAATGGGGTAGACAGACAGACTCCTCCCCCTTCTCCTCCTCCTCCTCCTCCTCCTCCTCCTCCTCCTCTTCCTCCTCCTCCTCCTCCTCCTCCTCCACGTGTATCGACCGTGTACTCCAGGCCGAGGTGGGTTTCATTTTGGGCAACCAGCAGCTGCTCTTTTCAGCCTGGAGCGATAACCTGATCACCTTCGCGCCCTCCAACGGAAAAAGGCTGCCTACATCATGGAAATTGTGGAGAAGGCCCTGTGGAACCAGCACCGCTTGTTCGTAAAACCAGACAGCCGGGAGATGATCTTCGCGAGCCACGTCGCTTTTGAGAGCTACGGTTTTCGGGACCATGCTGGGCCCCGTTGGAAAATTCAGCCGTCAGTGAGATTTTTTTGGCCATCGGTCACATGCACGGGTTGTTGCGCCGAAGACGTCAAAGCAGCGACGCACATATTTGTGTTTGCTTCTAGAGGAACAGCCGTTTCCTAACCAACAGTTGTATCCTTTTCCGCAGGAGACTACGGAAGCGCCACGATGTGGCCGGAGGCATTATCAGATCCAGGGCAACATGTTGGCCACCATGCTAGGCCACCGAGCCTGTTGCCTGGATGCTAGGTCTTCGCCGCGAGCCGAACGAGACGGTACAGCAGTTTTGCCTGCGCAAGAACCGTGCCGTGAAACAGTTAGTAAGCACGCAGTGGTCAACAATTCCCCTTGTACGCGTGCCTTTCTCGGCACTCGCATCTGCAGCGGCACCCGGACAGCTGGGCAGCCAGAGCGGCCAGGGAGCGAGGCCACGACTGGGTCAGCTCACAAAGGCGCGTCTGGATGTCGGCGTCCGGCAGGTCTTCCAAAACCTTCTCCCGAGGCGGACGTGGCAAAGTCCACCGTTGGGACCAGTCTGGGTGGACATCCCCATTTTACGCGGATGGGACGCGGAATCCAGCAATTATTGTAGTGGCCTTCGGCCAGTGCCGCCGGTCTGGGTCGCTCGGATACACATATTACGCGGACACCTCACGCACGCACGCGACCAAATGCACATGCGGCAGACACACATACAGAGACACACTAGGCGCACGCCAGACACCAGCACGCACAGACATTCGCAGACACGCACCACACACAGACACTCGCACAGGAGCCTGTCAGGGCGTCGAGGGGGCTTCTTGGGGGCTTTTGGGGGCCCTCTTGGGGGCTCTTGGGGCCTCCTGGGGGCCTCGGGGGCTGGAAGGTTAGATTTTTTCCGCTTTTCGTCCCTCTTTTGGGTCCTCTTGGGGCCGTCTTGGGGACCTCTTGGGCCGTCTTGGGCGGCTTTTGGGCCGCCTTGGGGCCCTCTTGGGCCGTCTTGGGACTGTCTGGGGGCCTCCTGGGCCGTCTTCGAGCGGTCTTGGGGGCCTCTTGGGCCGTCTTGGAACGCCGGAAAGCAGAAAAAAACGACAACCCCATAAACATGAAATTCGCTTGGCGAAGGACCCAACCATATGCAGTTGTGAATACCGTCTTTGTGAGCAACGCGTTCCGTGGGGCTCCCTATGGGGCCACGAAGCGCTGTCCTGGGTGGGGGAGACGCACGCGAACACCCCCACTGGGGCCTTCGGTGGAGCTCCCTATGGGGCCACGAAGCGCTGTCCTGCGTGGGGGAGACGCATGCGAACACCCCGATTGAGGCCTTCGGTGGAGCTCTCTATGGGGCCACGAAGCGCTGTCCTGAGCGGGGGAGACGCATGCAAACACCCTCTATGGGGCTACGAAGCGGTGTCCTGGGTGGTGGAGACGCATGCGAACACCCCCACTGGGGCCTTCGGTGGAGCTCCCTATGGGGCCACGAAACGCTGTCCTGGGTGGGGGAGACGTACGCGAACACCCCCACTGGGGCCTTCGGTGGAGCTCCCTATGGGGCCACGAAGCGCTGTCCTGCGTGGGGGAGGCGCATGCGAACACCCCCACTGGGGCCTTCGGTGGGGCTCCCTATGGGGCTACGAAACGTGTGAGAGGTGTGCCGAGAGCAAAGGCAAGGAGGGGGAGGAGGGAGGAGGGAGGAGGGGGGAAAGGAAGGAAGGAAGGAGGAGAGACGCGGGGCGCTGTCTCTTAATTACCCCAGCGGTTCCAGCCACCCGATAGCCACCCAGACGTGCCAACGCATGTGTCACCAGAGTCTCAAGCTCTCCCCGACCTTCGGTGGAGATCCCTATGGGGCCACGAAACATGTGAGGGGTGCCGAAATGGGTGTTGGGGAGTGCCGAAATGAGTGGTGGGGAGGCATGCGAACCCTGCCATTGGGGCCTTCGGTGGAGCCCCCTTATGGGGCCACGAAACGTGTGAGGGGTGTGCCGGCACAGGTGGTGGGGAGGCATGCTGACCCTGCCACTGGGGCCTTCGGTGGAGCTCCCTGTGGGGCCACGAAACGTGTGAGGGGTGTGCCGAGATGGGTGGTGGGGAGGCATGCGAACCCTGTCACTGGGGCCTTCGGTGGAGTTCCCTATGGGGCCACGAAACGTGTGAAGGGTGTGCCGAAATGGGTGGTGGGGAGGCATGGACCCTGCCACTGGGGCCTTCGGTGGAGCTCCCTATGGGGCCACGAAACGTGTGAGGGGTGTGCCGAAATGGGTGGTGGGGAGGCATGCGAACCCTGCCACTGGGGCCTTCGGTGGAGCTCCCTATGGGGCCACGAAACGTGTGAGGGGTGTGCCGAAATGGGTGGTGGGGAGGCATGCGAACCCTGCCACTGGGGCCTTCGGTGGAGCTCCCTATGGGGCCACGAAACGTGTGAGGGGTGTGCCGAAATGGGTGGTGGGGAGGCATGCGGACCCTGCCACTGGGGCCTTCGGTGGAGCTCCCTATGGGGCCACGAAGCGTGTGAGGGGTGTGCCGAAATGGGTGGTGGGGAGGCATGCGGACCCTGCCACTGGGGCCTTCGGTGGAGCTCCCTATGGGGCCACGAAACGTGTGAGGGGTGTGCCGAAATGGGTGGTGCATGCGGAAATGGGGCCAGCTCCCTATGGGGCCACGAAACGTGTGAGGGGTGTGCCGAAATGCATGCGGACCCTGCCACTGGGGCCTTCGGTGGAGCTCCCTATGGGGCCACGAAGCGTATGAGGGGTGTGCCGAAATGGGCGTGGGTGACGATGACGATGATGATGACGATGATGATGATGATGATGATGATGATGATGATGATGATGATGATGATGATGATGATGATGATGATGATGATGATGATGATGATGATGATGATGATGATGATGATGATGATGATGATGATGATGATGCTGATGATGATGATGATGATGATGATGATGATGATGATGATGATGACGACGACGACGACGACGACGACGACGAGAGGAGGAGGAGGAGGAGGAGGAGGATGAGATGATGATGATGATGATGATGATGGGAAGGGGAGGAGGGAGGAGGAGGAGGAGGAGGAGGAGAGGAACGCGGGGCACCGTCTCTTCAAAACGAGGACCCAACACCACAGGATGGTTGGGAAAAACCAATGGAAATCAACGATTTTTGCCTCTGGGGGCCTCTTGGAGGCCTCTCCAGACGTCTTGGAAGGCTCTTGGGCCGTCTTGGGGCCATCTTGGGCGTGTTCGGGCGATCTTTCGGGGTCTCGGGACTTTCTTAGACCGTCATCAGAGACTTTTGCGGCCGCGGCCACCCTTTTAGCGCATCCTCGAGATTAGAGCCTTCTGTAAAAGCAGCCCCCCCGCATCCGCCGGAAACTCGCACCCCCCCCCCCATCCCCCCTTCCCCGGCAGAGCCACCCCGGCAACCCCCCCAGAGGCTGAGGCTCAGCCTCGAGGCTGTAGCTGAGACTCCTTGAAACTCACGCGCCTGATCGGCGGATTAGGAGTTTGGCAGGCGAGCTCTTGCGCAGCCTCGGTTGTAAAGACAGGCCCGGAGAAATTTGCTCTTGAGTTTTTCCCAACCATCCTGTGGTGTTGGGTCCTCGTTTTGAAGAGACAGCGCCCGCGTCTTCCTTCCTTTTTCTCCCGCTGTCTCCCCTCCTTGCCTCTGCCCCTTGCATGCCCATCCCATTTCGGCGAACCCCCACAGGGTTCGTGGCTCCATAGGGAGCTCCACCGAAGGCCCCAGTGGCAGCGTTCGCATGCAGTTCCACCTTCTTTTCGGCACACCCCTCACAGGGTTCGTGGCCTCATAGGGAGCTCCACCGAAGGCCCCAGTGGAAGCGTTCGCATGCAGTTCCACCCTCATGTCGGCGCACCCCTCACAGGGTTCGTGGCCCCATAGGGAGCTCCACCGAAGGCCCCAGTGGCAGCGTTCGCATGCAGTTCCACTTTCATTTCGGCGCACCCCTCACAGGGTTCGTGGCCCCATAGGGAGCTCCACCGAAAGCCCCAGTGGCAGCGTTCGCATGCAGTTCCACCTTCATTTCGGCGCACCCCTCACAGGGTTCATGGCCCCATAGGGAGCTCCACCGACGGCCCCAGTGGCAGCGTTTCATGCAGTTCCACCCTCATTTCGGCGGACCCCTCACAGGGTTCGTGGCCCCATAGGGAGCTCCACCGAAGGCCTCAGTGGCAGCGTTCGCATGCAGTTCCACCTTCATTTCGGCGCACCCCTCACAGGGTTCGTGGCCCCATAGGGAGCTCCTCCGAAGGCCCCAGTGGCAGCGTTCGCATGCAGTTCCGCCCTCATTTCGGCGCACTCCTCACATGGTTCGTGGCTCCATAAGGAGCTCCACCGAAGGCCCTAGTGGCAGCGTTCGCATGCAGTTCCACCTTCATTTCGTCACACCCCTCACAGGGTTCGTGGCCCCATAGGGAGCTCCACCGACGGCCCCAGTTGCAGCGTTCGCATGCAGTTCCACCCTCATTTCGGCGAACCCCTCACAGGGTTCGTGGCCCCATAGGGAGCTCCTCCGAAGGCCCCAGTGGCAGCGTTCGCATGCAGTTCCACCTTCATTTCGGCGCACCCCTCACAGGGTTCGTGGCCCCATAGGGAGCTCCACCGAAAGCCCCAGTGGCAGCGTTCGCATGCAGTTCCACCTTCATTTCGGCGCACCCCTCACAGGGTTCGTGGCCCCATAGGGAGCTCCACCGACGGCCCCAGTGGCAGCGTTCGCATACAGTTCCACCCTCATTTCGGCAAACCCCTTACAGGGTTCGTGGCCCCATAGGGAGCTCCACCGAAGGTCTCAGTGGCAGCTTTCACATGCAGTTCCACCCTCATGTCGGGGCACCCCTCAAAAGGTTCGTGGCCCCACAGGGAGCTCCACCGAAGACGGTACTCACAAGTGCGGCACTCACAAGTGCATATGGTTGGGTCCTTCGCCAGGCTAATTGTGTTCAACTGGGACTTGCCGCCTCCACCGGGCGCATCCTCCTCCTCCTCCTCCTCCTCCTCCTCCTCCTCCTCTTCCTCCTCCTCCTCCTCCTCCTCCTCCTCCTCCTCCTCCTCCTCCTCCTCCTCCTCCTCCTCCTCCCCCCCCTCCTCCTTCCTCATTCTCCCCCCCCTCGTTTTCTTCCTCCTCCTCCCTTCCTCCATGGCGTTGATGTTCGGCGCGGCAGATTCTTCCAGAGGCAGATCTACGAGTGCATCGAGGCCTACTTGAAGAACGAGGATACGCAGCACAGTGGTAGCAATGCGTACCGGGCCACGGTCACGGACCCGCTGGACAAGAGGGCCGTGAACATGGTTATTGGCAACTTGGACGGGCTCGAGGACCTCACGAAGGCCACCGCGTGGTTGCAGGACAAGCTCTCCTACCTCAACGGCCCGGCTCCAGTGAAGGTGTACGCCAAAGGCGACTTCAAGGGCATCGTGTTCGTAGAATTCCGGTCGCCTGCACTTCGTGATCGTGCCGTGGATTTGCTCCGGAGTGCTGGCCTCACAAGCGGGGGCAAGAAAGTGTGGGCGTCGCAAGACCGCTCGCTACCGGAGAGGGCGGCGCGCAACTTCTGCCTCGGCCTGAAGCGCGTGCTGAAGGAGGAGTGGGAGGTGCCGTACACGATCTCTGTCAGTGACGAGTCGCCGCACATCGTCAAGGTAGGGGGCGAACACGCGCTGACGGCGACAGTGGTGAACAACACGGTTCAGTACGACTGGCAGGGGGAGTGGAAGACGTGGACTGAGCTCCACGGTCACCCTATGATCAAGGAGTTGGCCGTGAAATCGACGGAGCTGTTGGCGAAAGCGGCGAAGGGCATGAAAGGCACCAAGGGCGGAGGCACGGCGACCAAGGGGGGCGCGAAGGGCCACCGCGCCTAGCAAACACAGCACATGAGCAGAGTTTCACCCATAGTTTCACCCGCTGGTGGAGGTGGCGCCCCTACACCTGCTATTAACGATTTTGTTCACTCCCGAATTCAACATTGCATTGACGATATGGTTTCACCTGCAGTCGGCCCTACTGCAGAGGCAGCGCCGTTATCCCGAGCAGAGCGTGCAGAGGAGTTCCGCGGCGGACGCCTTCGGCCTTGCCACCGGCAGCTCCGCGCTGGCACGTGGAATGTGGAGGGGCTCACGGAGGCAAAGCTTACGGAGCTGGAGTGGCACATGGTGTCCTTGGACATTGATGTGCTGTGCATCCAAGAGACGCATAAACCAGCTTCGGAGTATTATGTAAGAGAGACGGGGTATCTGGTCATTTTGTCCGGCTCTCCCAACCCAGACGACAAGGAGACGGCCGGCGTGGGCTTCATCGTCTCCCCGAGGCTCCGTTCAAGCATCGTGGGCTTCCGGCAGGAAAATGCACGCATGGCTTATCTGAAGATGCGGGTGCGTGGGGGCAAGGCGGTGGTCTGCAGCGCTTACGCCCCGCACAGCGGGAAGTGCTTCGAAGACCGGCAGCAATATTATTCTGACTTGGGGGAGCTTGTGCGCAAAATCTCAGGGCACGGGCCGGTCATGGTTTACGGCGATTTCAACGCCCGGCTGCACCGTCGTTTCCCACAGGAAGAGGACGTCCTTGGCCCTCACGTCTTCGGCTGCCCCCGGGCTGAGCACAACCCAGCATCAAACCGCAGCCTCTTGATAGAGATGTGTGTGAATCTGAGGCTCGCCGTTGGCAACACGCACTTCGATGTTCCCGCAGACAGACAGATAACTTGCTACAATGTGGGCTGTCAGCCGTCTGACCCTCCCGAGCCACGCAATTTTGGCCAGATCGATTTTGTCCTCATGCCCGCCGCTTGGATGCATCAGCTTCGACATGTTCACAGTGACCGCTCACGAGCTCTGGCTTCGCATCACTTTCTCGTTGTGGCTGATCTGGAGATCGACGTCCCCCGGGAGCCCAAGAAACGGCGCCCTCGACAGCTTGATCTTAAAGCGCTGAGGGGGCCGACTGGCGAGAAATTTGCACGGGCGTTCGACGCGGCGATGCTCTCGGAAACCGCGCGGGGCAACGTGGTGACCGCTACTGACCTCGAGGAGGCTATGACTCGTTCTTTCCACTCTGCCGCCGGCGACTGCATTCCCCGCCTGCAGCTCGCGCCAAAGCGCCCCTGGATCTCTGGGCAGACGCTGTCCCTGATTCAGCAGAGAACGGAAGCGAGGCTGAGCGGGAGGGTGGATCAGGAGAGACAGCTGCACGCAGAAGTGAAACGCTCCGTACGCAACGACAGGTCAGCGTGGCTCGACACACTCCTCGCCACTGGGCAATGGGACCAGCTGAAGCGCCTCCGGAAGGGCTTTGCTCCGAAACAGGGACGGCTGAGGGGCAGGGGTGGAGAGCTGGTGGACTCCGACCGCCGCGCAGAGACAATGGCCGAGTATCTGAACAAGGTGCAGTGGGCCCCCCGCGCCACAACGCTTATGTCCAGCGAGCCCCTTGGCGACGAGCTGAACGTGAGCGACGCCCCCATCAGCAGCGAAGAAGTGGCAGCGGCAGCCAAGCGCATGCGCTGGGGCAAAGCTTGCGGCGCTGACGGGGTGCCCGGCGATTTCTGGAAAGCTACGTGCAGGGCGGGCTCCGCGGCGCAGAGATGGGCGCTCGCATTATGCGAGAAATGCTGGCGGGAGGGGTCGGTCCCCGAGGCGTGGCACGATTCCTTGGTCACGACCATATTCAAGAAGGGCGACGCTTCCAAATGCGAGAATTATCGCCCGATCTGTCTGCTGCAGGCCGGGTATAAGCTCTTCGCCAACATCGTCCTCGAGCGCCTGAAGCAGGCCGGGGCCGAGGATCGCATCTGGCCCACGCAGTTCGGGTTCAAGTCGAGAAGCGGCACAGCTGATGCCGTCTTCCTGGCGAGGCGGCGCCTGGAAGAAGTCTGGGCGTCTAGAGATGGACAGCTCGTGCTACTGGCGCTCGACGGGGCGAAAGCGTTCGACAGCGTCATGCCCGACGCGATGATCGCGGCCCTGAAACGCTTTGGGCTCCCAGAGCGGGTGTTGAACATCGTGGGCTCGATCTACAGTGGCAGAATGTTTGCTGTGAGAGACGCGGGGCAGACGTCTTCCAGGCAGGCGCAGGGAGCGGGCATCTGCCAAGGCTGCCCGCTCTCTCCGTTCCTCTTCGTCATGGTGATGACCGTCCTCCTGGGCGACGCCCGGCGGAGCCTGGGAGATGCTGGCGCAGATATCAGTGACCTTGTTTACGCCGACGACACGTTGATTGTCGGGGCATCTGCGCTTCAGGCAGAGTCCTACATGAGAGCTATAGAGTCCGCTGGGTCCAACTACGGCCTCGTCTTCAATTGGGGCAAGCTGGAGATGTTGGCTGCGAGGTGTGAAGGGGACATCTCTAAGCCCGACGGTGGTCTCATCCCCCGCAAGGAGCACCTGGTCTACTTGGGCAGCGTGCTCTCGGCAGACGGTTCAGCCGGGCCGGAGCTCAATCGACGGCTGGGCCAGGCGAAGGCAGAATTCGAAGCATTGTGGCGGGTGTGGTCCCGTTCCACGGTGTCGACCCGGAGGAAGCTGATGATATTCGAAGCGTGTGTGCAGACGAAGCTGCTTTACAGCCTCCACACCACCTGGCTGAAGAAGCAGGAACTGGCCAAGGTGGACGCGTTCCACGTGAGGTGCCTCCGGCGCATTCTTGGCATTGGCCACTCGTACTGGAGCAGGGTGACCAACGCCAGCGTGCTGCAGCTGGCGGGGCGGATGAAGCTGAGCAGTGTCTTACTCCAGAGGCAACTGTGTTTGTTTGGACAGATAGCAAGATGCGCGGGAGGGCACCCTCTCCGAGACGCTATTTTTGACCCTCCGCCCCCCTCCCCGTCCCCCTCCTCCCCTTCCCCCTCCCCTCGCCCCTCTCCCCCGTGCATGCTAAAACAGCCGCCCGGCGCTAGGAAGAGAGGTCGTCCTAGGCAGACGTGGGCCGGAGAAGTCGGCAGGCACGCCGCTGCCGTCTGCGACGATTGCGGTTTTCCCAAAGGGAATATAGATGTTATCCCAGCAGACAGCTGGAAGACAGCTGTGCGGAGGTATTGCGCGCCACGCTAGCTTGTCTCAACTGCTCATGTGCTTGTCACGAGGCTTCGCAACATCCTCCCTTCCTCGTGACCTCGCAGTCCCCTGGGGGGCTGCGATCTGCGAAACTGTCATCACTGTCGTGGGCTCCTGCAAGGTCCAGCGGAGGGGTGTCCCACGCAGATCACCATGAGACCTCGCCTTCCCCTGGGGGACTGCGATCTGCGAAACTGTCGCCACTTTCGTGGGCTTCTGGGAGGGCCAGCGGAGGTACGTCATATGGAGATCACCACGAGACCTCGCCGTCCCCTGGGGGGCTGCGATCTGCGAAGCTGTCGCCAATTTCGTGTGCTTCTGGTAAGGCCAGTGGAGGTACGACATACGCAGATCACCATGAGACATCGCCGTGCTCTGGGGGGCTGCGATCTGCCAAGCTGTCGCCACTTTCGTGGGCTCCCGGGCTCCTGCAAGGTCCAGCGGAAGGGTGTCCCACGCAGATCACCATGAGACCTCGCTGCGAAATTGTCGCCAATATCGTGGGCTTCTGGGAGGGCCAGCGGAGGTACGTCATACGCAGATCACCACGAGACCTCGCCGTTCCCTGGGGGGCTGCGATCTGCGAAGCTGTCGCCTCTTTCGTTGGCTTCTGGGAGAGGCAGCGGAGCTACGTCATACGCAGATCACCACGAGACCTCGCCTTCCCCTGGGGGGCTGCGATCTGCGAAGCTGTCGCCACTTCCGTGGGCTTCTGGGAGGGCCAGCGGAGGTACGTCATACGCAGATCACCACGAGACTTCGCCGTCCCCTGGGGGGCTGCGATCTGCGATGCTGTCGCCACTTTAGTTGGCTTCCGGGAGGGCCAGCGGAGGTACGTCATACGCAGATCACCACGAAACCTCGCCGTCCCCTGGGGGGCTGCGATCTGCGAAGCTGTCGCCACTTCCGTGGGCTTCTGGGAGAGGCAGTGGAGATCCGTCATACGCAGATCACCACGAGACCTCGCCGTCCCCTGGGGGGCTACGATCTGCGAGGCTTTCGCCACTGTCGTGGGCTTCTGGGAGGGGCAACGGAGGTACGACATACGCAGATGACCACGAGACCTCGCCGTCCCCTGGGGGGCTGCGATCTGCGAAGCTGTCGCCTCTTTCGTGGGCTTCTAGGTGGCCCAGTGGAGGTACGTCATACGCAGATCACCACGAGACCTCGCCGACCATTGGGGGGCTGGGTTGCGACGTTGGGGGGTCCAGCGGCGCTGCTCCCACGAATTATGCCTCAAAGCGTCTCTCCTTAAGGTGCTTCCACCCTGTGAGCGATCTATCTCGTAAGAGCGACGCCGCAGATGTGAACATGTGACTCTGGCCCGACGTTCTTTGGCGAATCGTTCAAGGGCACGGCGGATCCTTCAGTGCTCGCTTTTGTATTGCGCGGTCCGATGTATAGTCGCCGCATGTGTACAACAGGGTTGGGTACGCCTCTGGGTAGTTCGTAAGGAAAAGGGGTGGAAAAGGCGCAGGCGCGGGCGAGCGGGAGGAGCCTGGAGCGCCCGCGGAGTCGCCTCCAACCCCGCGGCGGAGGGGCGCCCGACAGCGGCGCCCGCCGGCTGCGCGCCCAGGGACGGCGTGCCGCCCATCGGCCCGACCGTTGTGCGGGACCGTGCCGGGCGGCGGCGGCCTTCGCTGTCTCAGCGGCACCGTGGCGTTCGGTCGCAAGTCACGGGAGCTCGGTGCAGCCCCTCGGTTCCGTCTTTGGCGTCGAGGAGCGTCGACTAGCGTCTGGGAGTCGATGAGGTAGCACCGCTTTAGCGTCGGTTAGCGTCGATGTGCGTCGATGTAGCGTCGAATGAGTGTCGATCCGCGCCGACTCGCAAGAGCCGACAAGGTGGTCTGGGAGGCTTTCATGAGTTGCCACAGAAGTAGCGGGTACGACGAAAACCGACAGCAATTCATGTTCATTTCAAACAGGGCTCGCTGTCGGTGTCGCCGCGGACGTTGTGACTTTGCCCTTTAAGACAGGATGTCGCCTGCCAACAGCGGCCGCTGTAGGTCTTGGGCACCGTCGGTTGTTGGACACCGCGAGCAGTTTCTGTCCGTACCGATTTCGGGCTTCCCGGCGCCATCCCGCCGCACATTCGTAGGTGCCTCGACGCGGGCTCTTGTCTTGTCCTGGATTTTCGAAAATGGCTCGGGACAAAAAGTTGTCCCAGGGAAGGGGTTCAAACCTCTGGGGAGCCACGGTGTGACGAAAGCCCGACGTCGGATGCCTGGGTTCACTAACGAGTACTTTGGAACCCCGCTGTTTCGCAGCTTTGCTGCTTCTTCGCCTGTGGTTTCGCAGTGCGTACCAGAGTGTGCCTCACCAGCGCGTAGAGCCGCATTTCCTGAGCAACCTGTTCGTACAGGTCCAACAGAGTTCTTTGAAGCAAATGTGAGCGAGTCCAGATGCGGAATTGGCGGCCCATTTTGCCCGTGGTCTCCCCGTGTTGTCTCCCGCATGGTCTCCCGCGCGGTCTCCCGCGTGGTCTTCCGTCTGCTCTCCCGTGTGCTCCGGCATCGTCTCCAGTAAGGCCACCCGTGTGGTTTCCCATGTGGACTCCCGTATGGTCTCTGGTCTTCCTCCTGGTCTCCCGTATGGTCTCCCGTGTGGTCTCTGGTATGGTCTCCCGCGTGGTCTCCCGTACGGTCTCCGCACGGTTTCCCACATGGTCTCCCGTACGGTATCCCGTACGGTCTCCCCTATGCTCTCTTGTACGGTCTCCCACATGGGCTTCTTTTGTGGTCCCCCGCATGTTCTCTGGTATGATCTCCGAATGGTCTCCCGTATGATCTCCCGTACCGTCTCACGTATGGTTTACCGCAAGGTCTCCCGTACGGTCTCCCATCTGGCCTCCCGCATGGTCTCCCGTGCGGGCTCCCATATGGTCTCCCGCGTGTTCTCTTGCACGGTCTCCCGTATGGTCTCACTTGCGATGGTGTCCAGAAAGGTTTGCCTCGGGAATGATCTCCCATATTGTGTCCCATCTGATCTTCCGCATGCCCTCCTCCATGTTCTCCTGTATAGTTTCTCGTGTGGTCTCCCGTACGGTCTCCCGTATTGCTTTCGTATGGTCTCCCGTATGGTCTTTTGTATGTTTACTCGTGTGGTCTCCCGCATGGTCTTCCGTACGGCCTCCCGTATGATCACCCGTTTGCTTTCCCTTATGATTTTCCGTATGGTCTCCCGCGTGGTCGGTCTCCCGTATGGGCTCCCGTTTGGTCTCCCGTATGGTCTCCCGTATGGTCTCCTGCACGGTCTCCAGCATGGTCTTCCGTGTGGTCTCCCGAATGGATTCCCGTATGGTCTTCCACATGGTCTTCCGCATGATGGTCTCCCACATGGTCTCTGGTATGGCCTCCCGTATGGTCTCCCGCACTGCGGCTTGCGCGCCTAGGTTTGTCCACCCCGCGTCCCCCATTAAGCCGCGCCTAGGGTCACTCTTTGCGTGTAGCCGAGAGTTGAGACAGCCGTAGTTGGCTTTCGAGGGGCCCCCTCGTCGCCATGGCTGGACGCAGCTCAGGGAACCGGTGCGCTTGGGACCGATTTCGAGCTGCCACTACCCCAACTCCCCTTGCTCCGATCTTAGAGCGGTCTGGAGCGCTTTGGAACGGCCGCGGCGCCCGACACTTGCTCCAGGCCCGCCGGTTCTTGGCGATTCCCAAGTTACCCCCTCCGAATTTGTATCCTCATCCTGCCTTCGTCTCGCACGGGGGCGGCTCAGGCCCGAACCCGTCGCAGGTGCAAAATCTTCGTTTCCGCAGCCATTCTGGCTCTCTGCGATTCTGGCCGAGGCCGCTCCCGGGCACTGCCTTCTCTTTCCTCGGGGAGGCAGTGGATGGGGATGCCGGGCCCGGCCGACGAGGTGACGGAGCTGCTTCAGCGGGCGATGGAGGCCCAGGGTGTCCGCGGTTCGGCGGGGTCGCGGCCGCGCCGCACTCGGCCGCATTCGGTGTTGGTTCGGTTCGGTCGGTGGCCGTGCCGTTGGCTGCGCCGCCGCGCCCTTCTCTGGGCAGCCTGCGGCCGCTTCGGCCTCGGTCAGTCTCGGCCTCGCTGCCGGCTCCCCCGACGTCTGCCGATGTGGATTTGTGAATCCGTGGCCCTGGAGCCGATCTTCGTCCCGGATATTCGTTTTTGACAGCCCTGGGGCCCGATATCGAGCCCCAGAGGCCGACATCGAGGAAAGAGACCAGAATCGAGCGTCCCGGAGCTGTTTTGAATTGCCCCGGGGCCCGATAACGAGCCCCAGAGGCCCGAATCGAGGAAGTACGCCGGGACCGAAACGTCCAGAGCATCGTCGGAGATTGGGTCGGTCTCGCTGCCGGTTCGGCGGGTGCTCGGCTTCGGCTGCCGCCGCGGGCGCCTGGCGCAGGCGCTCGGGGCCGAGGTCCGGCCGAGGCGGCCGCGAGGCCGAGAGCGACCGAGGCCGACGGGCCGCAGGCTGCCTGCCCACGTTCGAGCAGTGGCGAAGCGTCCTGGCCTGCCTATAGGCCCACCACAGTTTTGTGTCACGAACTTTTGGCGGGGCGCACGAAGTGCTCTCAGAACAGTTCCGGCTGGGACTGTCTCGTTTTGACACATCGCGTTTATGTTCTAAGAGCACGGCTTTTGTTTCTTTGATCATCTCGTGGTAGGCCTGTAGGAATGCCAGGACGGTCGGCTCTTGCTCAACACATGTCTGCGTCGTGGAGAAAGCACGAGGCGTGGCAAAAGAACAGGGAGGCTTTGGGCCATTTTCGGCCTCCAGGGGCCCTCCCTGGGTGAAAAGCCGGCCCCGGGGATCGCGTCGAGACCTCCAGGGGTCTATGCTGTGGAGACATCGTCAGCAGGTGCGTTGCGCTCCTCGGGGGCCTGGGGCGACAGCAGAGCCGCGAGGCCGAGACCCACCGAGGCCGACCGGGGCGCAGGCTGCCCAGAAGGGCGCGGCGGCGGCGGCCCAGAAGGCTGCCAATTGAGCGACGCACGAAAACGGGGTCGTCTTCACCGACGTTCGCGCGTAAGCTGCCCGCGCAAGGTCGCGCGTGAGCGCCCTCGCTTCCAGCGTAGCGTGCCGCGCTGGCGGCCCGCGTAAGCCACCGCGTAAGGTCGCCGTGTCATCTCGCGTAAGGCCGGGGAAATGTAAGACTCGAGTAAGCCGGAACTCGGGTTTGCCGACGTTTTTTGACGAGCGCGTCCTGGATTTTGACGGTCCGGTTTTCGTGGGATGTCTGCGGCGGGAGACGCGTCAAATTTCATATTGGGTCTCGTCATTTTTATGATGGCCCCGTCAGGCCAACCCGAGTCCCCCGTACCCGAGTCTTACGTCTCCCCGATAAGGCCCGTTTTGGATCGTCGCTCCATTGCGAGCCCTGTTCCTGCGTGCCCGGTCGTCGCTGGGGTTTCGGACACCCCCGCTGGGGATCCCTTGGCTGCAGACCTCCCTCGAACTCGGAGCCCCGGCCGGCCTGCGGGGGCAGGGCTCGCGTGCTGCTTTGCCTGGCAGCGGCACGGCAGCCGAGCGAGCCGAGCCGAGCGAGCGCGACCGACTTGCGGCGCAGCCGAAGTCGTCGAGCGGCGGACGCCCAGGGTGAGGCGCACATGGTGGTCCAGCGCGCGCACGAGCAGGTGCGTTCGGGAGCAACTCCTGGGAGCCTCGACTCGGCGTCACCCCAACATGCTGATACTGTGTGTGCGTCGCCTCCCCCCCCAGGGGCGACGCGCGCGCCGAGAAATCTTATAGTAGAAAGAGTGCGCTCGTAGAACACTCCTTATTTCAAGGGGGCTCCAGCGCTACCCCCCCTCCCCCCCTCCCCCCCTGCCTTGGAAAAGGAGGGGGAACTTCCAAAGCTCCCCCCCTCTCCCCCTTCGTTGGCATTTTTTAGCTAGGGGGGGCCCTAGCTAAGGGGGGGGGCTCGGAAGCTACCCCCCTCCTTTTCGGAGCCCAGGGTCAGCCTGGGCTCCCCTTTCCAAGGGGGGGGGCGGCTTCTGAAGCTACCCCCCTCCTTCTGTTTGGATTTTATAGCTGGAGGGTCCCTGGCTAAATGGGGGGTGGGCTTGGCACCTACCGCCCCTCCCCTCCTCTTCGGGGTCCTGGGTAAGCCTGGGCTCCCCTTTCCAAAAGGGGAGGGGGGGGGGCTTCCGAAGCTACCCCCCTCCCCTCCTGTTGGCATGTCCAGCTGGAGGGAATTGGCTGAAGGGGGGGCTTCGAAGCTACTTTTCTTGCTTAGTTTTCGGCCCCCCTTTGATTTTCGGCGTACTTGTGGTTTTCGGCGTCTCTTTGGTTTTCGGCGCTTCTTTCGTTTTCGTTGGGTTTCTGCGCCCCCTTGGTTGTCGACGCTCCTTTGGTTTTCGGCGCCCTTTCGGTTTTCGGCGCCCCTTTGGTTTTCGGCGCCCTTGTGGTTTTCGGCGCCTCTTTGGTTTTCGGCGCTCCTTTGGTTTGCGGAGCCCTTTTGATTCTCGGTGCCCTTTTGGTTCTCGGCGCCTATTTGTTTTTCGGCGCCCTATTGGTTTTCGGCGCCGTTTGGGTTTTCGGTGCCCTTTTGGTGTTCGGCGACCCTTTGGTTTTCCGCGCTCCATTGGTTTCCGGCGCCCTTTCCATGTTCGGCGATCCTTTTGTGTTCGGCGCGCTTTTGGGTTTCGGCGCTCTTTTGTGTTTGGGGCGACTTTGGTATTCTGCGCTGCTCGGGTTTTCGGCGCTCTTTTGGTCTTCGGCGCATCTTGAGTTTTCGGCGCACCGCTGATTTTCGGAGCTTTTTTGGTTTTCGGCACCTCTCTGGTTTTCGGTGTTCTTCTGGTTTTCGGCGCCTTTTGGTTCTCGGCACCTTGCTGTTTTTCGGAACTTGTTTGGTTTTCGGCGCTTCTTTTGGTTATGGCGCCCTTTTGGTTGCCGGTAGCTAAGCCTCCCCCCCTTTGGATAGAAGTGGGGGGGTAGCCTTCGGAAGGCGCAAGGGGGGAGGGGATGGGAGCTTCCGTGAGGCGGAAAACAGGGAGGGAAGGCGACGGGGGGGGGGTCTTCTGGCAGGCGGGGGTTCAAAGGGGGGGGTAGCTCAGCCCCCCCCCTTCGGAAAGGGTGTGGGGGGGTAGCTTCCAGAGCGCGCAAGGCGGGGAGGAGGGGTGGTAGCTTCCGACGAGCGGAAATAATGGGGGGAGGGGGGTGGGGGTCTTCGAACAGGGGAGGTCCAAGGGGGGGATACCGCACAGAAAGCCATACACTATAGGATGGTTGTACTATATGTTTTGGTCGGGCGATCGCCTGCAAGGAAAACGCATAGTACAAGTGTGTCCTTATGCGTCACATCGACCCCTCGAGTCGTGAAATAATCACAGCAGACAATTTTTGGTAACTTTCTGCCTCTGGGGGGGCCTCGCTGGGCCCCAGGACCGTCAATAAACGAGTCAGGATGAACATCAGGTCCAGGGGAATGGGTCGAGACCTCTGAGGGTCGACACTGTGAACAACTCATGACGCCAGGGGTCTGGGTGGAGCTTTGTATGTCCTCGTAATTCCGTCTTTAGATTGCATTCGCGATCGATGGCGTCTGGTAATCGAGGGCAGCCCTCCCATGGAGCATCGATCCGCGCCGATTCAGCATCGATCAGCGGGAGGTAGCGTCGGGTAGCGTCGGTTAGCGTCGGTTCGCAGGAGCCAGCAAGATGGTACGGGAGGCTTCTGGGAGTTGCCACCGAAGGTGCGGGCGCACGGGGCCGAGCTCCAGCGCGCCCACGAGCAGCTCGCCCGCGCGCTGGTGAGCAGCTCTGGGCGGCCAAGCGCCAGCAGCGCCCCCGCCGCCGCGCGTGGCGTGCCGGACGTCATGGGAGGAATACGGTGAGATTTTGGCGTCGCATTGTGTGCAACGGGCGATCTCGTCCTACAGTCCTCGAGTAGGGCATCGACTACAGATTTGTTTTACCCCCAAATTGGTTTCTCCGTCGAAGCAACAAAACATGTGGACTGCGCAATCGATCTACTGAACATTTTATGTATTGTTCGTCGATTGGGTGGGAAAATCAATTTGGGGGTAAATCAATTCTGCAGTCGATCCCCTACTCGAAGTCAGGACGCTGAAGCGAGGGCCACTTCGGGCTGAGGAGGGGCGCTGGCTTTCGGGCCGTTCCTTTGATCCAGGTCGGGAGGCTGGTTTCGTGGCCGAGGCTCGCCGTGGCCAGAAAGGCCCCCTCGCTCCTTATTCAGAGTTCCTTCTGGTAGCGCGATGACTGTAGTTCAGTCCCCGGGACCCTCACGGATCGAGTTGGTTCGAGAGATTCTGCAGAGGAATTGGGTGTGGGGCTCCAGTGGTGTTTTTTTCTCGATGTGGCATTTTTTACGCGACGTCCGATCTCAGATATCGCTACCCTTGCCTCGTGTCCGCCTTTTTGGGCCTCCTGGAACAGCCTCGTCGCTACGGCTGGATGAGCCTCGAGATCCTCGTCAGAACGCACCCTGGGAGAGGTCCGAGGAGTGGCGGTGTTGGTGTTTTCTCTTGCTCCCCCAGGAGCTCGCTGAGGTGGAGCCGCAGAGCGGGCAGCAAGTCGTCGCAGACCACCCTCGCCGAGAGCACACACTGCACCTTCCCAAGGACGAGCCTCCAGAGTCGGCCAGCCCAGACATGGAGGAGCTGCCGGAGATCGGGCCTTCCAAGATGGGGTCGGGCCACTTTGGCGGTTGTTTTTCTCAGCGATCCTCTGAGGTTTGAACCAATCGCTTGCTGGGCGACGTCGGAAAATGGAGTGGTGTTTGCCGATTTTCTCGCGTGAGCTTTCCGCGTCAGGTCGCGCGTGGGCGCCCTCCTCTCCGCGCGGCGTGCCAAGCTGGCGGCCCGCATACGCCGCGGCGTAAGGCCGCTATGATGTCTTCTCGCGTAAGACCCGGTTCTTCTCGTCGCTCAGCTGTTTAGCGACAACTGGACGAGGCATGCTGCATTCGCGGCGGCCTCTGCAGGCCAGGGGAGCTTGCATACCTCACCAGCCCGCGGCATGATGATTGGCATCACCGTACCTTGACGCCGATCTTAAGGATTCCCTCAGTATCTGCGGGCGCATCTCTAAGATCGTCATCGCAATTGGGCTCCAGCTGCCGGCGCGTTCGGCGCTCCGTGTGCGAACCTGTCCGGCGCATTTGGCGCTCCAGCTGCCGCTGCCGACGCGCATCTTGTTTTATCCACTCGGTTGCCAACGACGCAGCCTTGAGTCTGCCGACGCGTCCTTCTGGGTGCATGGCCGAGCGAGCGAATCTCAGGGAGAGGGAGAGCCTCCAGCCCTCGTGATGGCTGGCTCGTCTCGGGAGGTGGCCCGAGGATCGGAGGAGGGCCATGGCGGAGGCAGCGGCGGCCCTCTCCCCGGCGTGCTCCGTCCTTCCCGGGCCTCCCCGGTGCTTCTCGTCGCCACGGCTGAGTCCGCCTTGGACAGCGCGTCAGGGCGGACGGGTCCCGCGAGCAGCCTTGAGCGGTCGTTTGGGCCGGGCGGGAGAGCCGTCGTTGTCTCAGCTGGCCGGCCTCCGAGGAGCCGATGGGCTCGGAGGATCGCACCGCATCGCAAATGCATCGGCCGAGGCGGCGCGATCTGGAGCACGTTCTCCTCCATCTCGCCGCCGCCGGTGCATCGCCGATGCGTCGGCGATGCGGCGGGATCCTCCGACCCCATCTCCTCCGGCCGCTTTTGTCATGGCACCTGGCCCCTATCAGCCGACTGACAAGGGTCGGTAACCGAACAACAAAGATCAGTGACCAAGAGCGTGCCCGCAATTGTGAGCGAACATGTAGCGCGATCGAAACCGTGAACGAAACTGAAAAGCATATAGGTTTCGAACCAACAATTTCGCCCACACTCGGGCTTGCTCAGAAAGATTCGGGCGCCGGACACCCCCCTGATAGAGACGAGGCGACGGTAGGTTCGCGTCTTGCCGACGCGGCAGCGACACAGCGCGGGAGCTCAAGGTTGAACGCCGCGAGGGGCCCAGAATCGGCCAACATAGGACGATCCGCCGATTCGCAAAGCGCCGATCGCTCAAGACTCAAGGTTGAGCGATCCATGTGGTTTTCGGAGACACATGCCGAAGTCGTCACGACACGAACCTGATGTACGCGACATTTGTGGTGCGTCCAGGAGTGCTACGCGATCCCGAGCGAGAGCTCCGGGGAGACCCGCGACGACGCGGTGCGCCATGTGGTCGGGATCCCGGGCGCCGGCGACGAGTCGGATGCCCTCGCGCCGTTCGGGTTCAGGTTGTGGGAAGGAACACGTGGATCATGACCAAGATGTCGCGGGATCTTGTCGACGCGGACCTTGGTCATGGTCTATGCCGACCGTCGCCGATTTGCGAGGATGACCAACTAATCGACAGTGACCTCTATCGGAAACTGGAGCATATACGTTACCAGTGGAGGGCTGTTTTGCAATCCCAGGAATTTTTGAGGGTCGAAGGCGACGTCGGGGTGGTGTGGTGTACTTTTTTTGTTCCCCGCTTTCCCGGGGAAACAACGACAAATGTATACACCAGGATCCCGTATACACCAGGATCCTCTTTCCTGTGCGAGTTCCAGTGCGGGGACGGAAAATGCGTCAGTGCATAGAGTTCGGCTCCTGACACTACGATCGGTGACCAAGATCGGCACGGACGTTTCGGCGTTCAGTCTTGGTCATGATCGCCGTTTTCTCTCCCTCCAGGGACCAGTGGAACAAGCGGGCCCCGTTGATGTCGGCGAACACGGGGCCGTTTGCCATGCAGGGCTGGAGGAGTTCAGAGGAGAAAAGGTACCGATACCACTAAACCTCCATCGTTTTCATTTTTTCCCAACCCTCCTTGGTTGGGCATTCGTTTTGAACAGAGCACTGCGGTTTCCAGTCCTCCTCCTCTATCTCCTCCCGCCTCCCGTCTCCCGCTTCCGTCCTGTCGCCATTTTCGAGGGCTGCTGGTGGGTCCTGTGGAGTGAGGCGCCGCGGGGATCTGAGCGGGACCTCGCCGTCCTTGGGGTGCTGCGATCGGCGACACTGTCGCCACTTTCGAGGGCTGCTGGTGGGTCCTGCGGACAGGCGCTGCGGGGATCTGAGCGGGACCTCGCCGTCCCTGGGGGGGTAGGCGATCTGCGACATTGCCGCTACTTTCGAGGGCTGCTGGTGGGTCCTGCGGACTGAGGCACCGCGGGAACCTGAGCGGGACCTCGCCGTCCTTGGGGGGCTGCGATTTACGACACTGTCGCCACTTTCGAAGGCTGCTGGTGGGTCCTGCGGACTGAAGCACCGCGGGGACCCGAGCGAGACCTCGCCGCCCCTGGGGGGGGGCTGCGATCTGCGACACTGTCGCCACTTTCGAGGGCTGTTTTTGTGTCCAGCAGAGTGAGGTACAGCGGGGACCTGAGCGAGACCTCGCCGTCCCTGGGGGGCTGCGATCTGCGACACTGTCGCCACTTTCGAGTGCTGCTGGTGGGTTCTGCGGGATGGGGCACCGCGGGGACCTGAGCGAGACCTCGCCGTCCTTGGGAGGGGGGCTGCGATCTGCGACACTGTCGCCACTTTCGAGGGACGCTGGTGGGTCCAGCGGCCTGAGGCACCGCGGGGATCTGAGCGGGACCTCGCCGTCCCTGGGGGGGGGTCTGCGATTTGCGACACCGTCGCCATTTTCGAGGCCTGCTGTTGGGTCCAGCGGAGTGAGGCACCGCGGGGACCTGAGCGAGACTTCGCAGTTCCTGGGGGGCTGCGATCTGCGACACCGTCGCCACTTTCGAGGGCTGTTTTTGTGTCCAGCAGAGTGAGGTACAGCGGGGACCTGAGCGAGGCCTCGCCGTCCCTGGGGGGCTGCGATCTGCGACACTGTCGCCACTTTCGAGGGCTGCTGTTGGGTCCAGCGGAGTGAGGCACCGCGGGGACCTGAGCGAGACCTCTCCGTCCCCGGGGGGGCTGCGTCAGTAACCACTAAGTCGCCCTTATATCTTGATCGGGGGCCTGCGAGCCTTACGATTGCTGCTCGCAAAATCACATGCGTCCATGTTACGGCATCGCCCCCGTTGTAGCAATCCTGATGTACTTGTGCCTCGCATTGCGCAAGGGTTGGGTACGTCGCCAGGGTAATTTGTATGCTGGAGCACCCTCGTCGCTACGGCTGGATTAGCCTTGAAATCCTGGTCAGAACGCAGCCCGAGAGAGGTCAGTGGAGCAGTGGTATCGGTACTGTTTTGCTTCCCCAGGAGCTCGCTGAGGTGGACCCGCAGAGCGTGCAGCTTGTCGTCGCAAAGCATCCTCGATGAGAGCACAGACTGCACCATCCGCCCGGACAGCACCAAGCGCCTGTGCTGGGACATCGTTGGCCTGTGCCTCATCTTCTACGACTTCGTCACGATCCCCTTCGTCATCAGCTTTCACATCAGCGATGACAATTTGATTGACACCATGGACTGGGTGACATTGCTCTTTTGGACGGCAGACATGGTCCAGGGCTTCTTCCTCGCATACTTCGACAAGGGTGTACTCGTGACCTCTCATGCTAAGGTTCTGAGGAACTACATGAGGGGGTGGTGCCTGATCGACATCCTCGTTGTGCTCCCAGGGTGGATCGTGAAGTTCAGCGACGCGTGGTCCAGTGGACAGCCGGTCGGCTTGTTTGGCAAGGTATTGAAGGCCGTTGCTCGCAATCAGAAACCTCCTCGCAGCCCTCGGAGTTCTCAGAGCGCCTGGTCAACCCATCATCGGCCGCCGCAGCACTACAAATTAACCTCCTGGGGCTATGGGGCGGGGACCAATCTACGCCGAGGAGGAAAAAGGCAGGGGGCGAGGCGGGCAGAGAGAAGGAAGTGAGGGAAGATATGGAAAAGGATTGGCCCAGTCGGTAGCTAGTCCTCGGTTAGAGCCCCTTGAGGAGCTTTGCACGTTCAGTGTTCTTCTTGGGGGGCAACCTCTTTCTCTTCCTCCTCCTCCTCCTCCTCCTCCTCCTCCTCCACCACCTCCTCCCCCTCTCGGTGGCGCGCAAGAGGGCGCACGGCGAGAGAGTCAGCGGGGGACTTTCGAGAAGGCCCCTCGCCCACAGAAAGACCTTCTGCCCCGTATACGAGTGTCTCAGATGATTCCGAGATGGGACGGGGGGCGTATCTTCTTGTGAGGCCCCTGTGAAGGCGTCGTCTAAGAACCCCTTTGTCATCTTCAAGTCGAAGACAAAACACGTTCGGAGCTCCGCGCGGATGGATCTCTTTGATCGGTGCTGACCCGTGGCGCTCGGAGCGTGCAACCAGCAGCGCTGGAGACGCCGCCAGGGGGAACTTGGCATTCTGTCACGCCTCAGCATGCCAGGGGGCACGGTGGAGATGGGTGTCCCACCCATTTTGTTTTCAGAGCGTCCACTGCAGTCCAAGCGGGCTCCAAAATGGCACTGCTAGGCTCACCAGCGGGCCCTTGAGAGCCTCAACATTGATCTCTGGGGGGGTCCTGGGGCTCACGTGGGCGCTCCAGGGACTGTCTAGGGGGTTGCGGGAGCCCAGAGATGCATCCGAGACGGCCAAGGTGCGTAGCCCCGGGAACGGCCAAGAAGGCCCCGCGATAGCGTCGAAAAAGGGTTCCAGAAGCCCCGAGAGGGCCTCAGAAGAATGCTCTAGATGACCTCGACCGGCTAAACTCATAAACTCGGGAGGCTCACGCCATTCCGCAGGCCCCAGAGATGAGGATGAGCGAATGTATTGCTCTTCGCTGCCCAGTCTCTTCCCCTATCAGCCAAATTATAGAAGTTCTGTAGTCTCGGATTCGTGCACCTTGTCGGGCCTCCGTTGGAGCTCTCCTGAGGCTCTCGCGGCACGAGACCGCCCCAAGAGGCCCAACGCCCCACCCACCCAGACGATCCAGATGGGGCTCCCGCTGGCAATACAGGAGGAGGAGGAGGAGGAGGAGGGAGGAGGAGGAGGGAGGAGGAGGACGAGGAGAGGAGGAGGAGGAGCAGGAGGAGGAGGGGGAGGAGGGAGGAGGAGGAGGAGAGGAGGAGGAGGAGGAGGAGGAGGAGGAGGCGGAGGCTGGAAAGAAAGGCTTTGCGACGAGTGTCATGCACGAGCTGGAGCGGGCAAACTAACACATTGCTCCACTTTGCGGTTGGATACCTCAGCCATTTTCGACATCCTGGGCTGCCAAAGTCCTTGCTGAGGTTGGGGGAAGGGCGCGAAACGGGGCGAGGAAGCGGAATTGATTCCTCCTCCTCGACCTGATTATCTTCCTCCTCCTCCTCCTCCTCCTCCTCCTCCTCCTCACTCTCCTGCTTCTCCTCCTCCTCCTCCTCCTCCTCCTCCTCCTCCTCCTCCGCCTCCGCCTCCGCCTCCGCCTCCTCCTCCTCCTCCTCCTCCTCCTCCTCCTCCTCCTCCTCCTCCTCCTCCTCCCCCTCCTCCTCCTGCCGTCATGGTGTGGGAAGCTTAGGGCCTCTGCAGGCGGTCTCATGTCTAGGTGATTGGGTTTTCCCCTTTAACAGCTTCATCCTGCCTTTTGCCGTGCGTTCTCTCTCCCTTCCTTCCCCTCCCCTTGCAGCCGTTCTGGCACGTGCTGCGTTCATTTTTTGCGGATGGGGACACGCCCATAGTCCCGTTCGGGACCCACCATGCCTGCGATGTTCTTCCTGGGGGGCTTCTTTGCTGTTCCACTGGCCGCGGCGTTCGCCGCCTGGGCGGATCTCGTCACGCCACTGGGCTTGACAGCCCCGACCGCGGCGGGAGAGGGCTCGAGACGGGTGGGGTACCCAGACGGATCAGCCACTGCTGGGGGCGTCTGGGAGGCGGGAATGGGGGCCCAGCCGGGGGGGCCATCGGCCAACGCCGCCAGGTGAGGGCCCACCACCTCTCATTAGCCGAGGATGGGGGGCTCAGGGGCAGGGCCGAGGGCGGAGGAACGAGAGAGCCCCGTCTTAGGGGAGAACCCAGGGAACAGAATCAATGGCGCACCCAGGTCGGCAGCGGGCACCTCGCGGAGCAGAGGCGCAGGGAACGGGGCGGGCATATCGTCGGGGGCCTCGCGCAGGGGGCCCGGGCCGCTTATTCCACCGCTTGGCAGCAGTGGCTCTACTTCACGAAGGCCCAGAATCAGAGCACCTCCTTGATGGGGCTCGGGACGGAAGGGCGAATGGAAGACGAGGAGGTGTTTTTGGACCGGATAGTGCGCCAGGCGCGCAGAGGGAGAGCGGGTGGTGCTATCCGAGCGAAGCTGCTCGCCGCGCGCCGCTTCCACGTGGCGTCGGGGCGCCCAGACCCCTTGGAGCTGGCCCCGCGGGTGTGGCTGGCCCTGGGCGGCCTCCGTCGGATGGGGGCCAAGCAGAACCGGAAGTACCCCGTCGCGATCGAAATGCTGTCGTGGCTCCACGGGGGGCTGAGCGCCGGGGGGGCCGGGGGCGCCTCCCAATGGGCGGTCATATCGTTCGCCTTCTACATCATGTTGAGGGGGTCGGGGTACCTGGCGGAAGCCGGCGAACCCTGGGTGGAGGGCCGGGTTTTGCCCGCGAGCCCCCGCCGGGAAGGAAGCGTCTGCCACTCGTTCGGAAATGCGGACGTTTACATTAAGAGGGGGCAACACCGAACCATGTAATTTCGGCTGCCGACGAAACCATTACCGGACTGGGGACGATCTCTGCCCGGCGAGGGCGCCGGCGGAGCTGGGGGAGCTCGCCCCGCGGCGGCGGGTCTCGGAGAGGGGCCCCCTGTTCAGGGGCGAGGAGGGGAAACCCATCGGGGGGGCATCATGGACCTACTTCCTCGGCAGGGCGCGCAGACAATGGGGGTCGACCCCGCCCATGTCGGGAGTCGCTCTTTGCGCGTCGGGGGGGGCGACAGCCGTGTGCCGCGCGGTGCCCGACCCGGAGAGGCCCAAGCGCTTTTGGAGGTGGGCATCCGACGCCTTCCACGCCTACCCGTGGGAGGCGCGCGAGCCCCGAGGGGGATTGGCGGAGGCGATGTCGGCCCGAGGGTGCCAACTGACGGTGGGGGGCGCCGCGCGGGGCCCGGGAGGGAAGAGGGCGACCCCTGGGGATCGCTGGAGGAGCGTTAGCTTGGGACGCTGGGATGGGCCGGCCTACTAGTGGCAGTTCCCGGGCCCATCCCCATTGCGCGCTGTCTGCCGGCGGCGCCCCCTGGCCAGGGGACGGCGCCCCCTCGGTCGAAGGGTCCCTGGGGCCCTGGGGCCCTGGATGGGGGCGCCCGCGACCCACTGGAATCCTGAAGTCGGGGACAGCAGCGGGGGGATTTGAACTTGTGGGTGGACTGCCTGGGGCAGTAACCCATGTACGCGCCCCAGTTCTCGTCGGCGCGCCTGGCCTTGTGAAGCCGTCGGCGCCGGTGCGGCACCGAGGCAGTGGGGCTGCCGGCGGGAGGGCGCGCGCAGGGGCAGTGCCCGCCCCCCCCCGTGCGGGGCAGAGGGCGGGCGTGGCTGGGTGCGTGGAGGAAACGCCTGCCCGCAGTCTGTTTCGATGATAGCGACGCGGGGGGGCGGACTGGGGGGCGGGGAAACCTGGCGCGAATGGTCGGTGGTCCAAAGGGATTCATCCTTGGAGTTCTGCCAGTAAGAAAGATCTCCCCCCCCCCCGTCCAGTAGAGCGCCGGGTGTCCCAGTCGGATTTGTTTCTTTTATTGGGGGCTTTCTCCCTTAACAGCTTTATCCAGCTTTATCTATCAGGCCTTTTGCCGTGCGCTCTCTCTCCCTTCCACCGCCCCCTGCAGCCGTTGCGGCGCGGGCTGCGTTCGCTTTTCCCGCCGCCCACCCTGCGTAGGCGCGCGGACCACCGTCCAAAGAGGCGGTGGTCCAAAAGGGCTCATCCCCGGAATTCCGCCATCAAATATGGTCTCGCTCCCCCCTGCCTCTGGTGGTGCGCTGGGTGTCCCAGCCGGACTAACTCCTATATCTTGATGAAAGACGGACAGACTGGGCAGCGAAGAGCAGGGCATATCTGGGTCCGGCGGACTGGCGTGAACCGCTCGCGTACATGAGTTTTGCTTGTCGGGGTTCTCTGGAGCATTCTCCTGAGGCCGTCTGGGGGCTTCCTGGGACTATCTTCGACGCTCTCTCGGGGCCTTCTTGGCCTCTCTCGGATGCATTCTTGGGCTCCCGCATGCCCCGAGGCAGTCCCTGGAGCGCCCACCTAAGCCCCATGATCCTCCCATGGACCTCTGGTGGGGCTCTCAGTGGCCCGCTGGTGAGCCTCGCGGGGCCCTCTGCTGCCTTGAAGCGATATTCGAGGCCTCTTGGGTCGCAGTGGACGCGTTGAGAACACAATGGGTGGGACTACTACCGTGGCAGAGTGCTAGGTGCTGTATGGTGGGGTTTCCGGGAGTTCTCTTAAGCCCCCCTTTCGTCAAACTTCCCCGCGTGCATCGTCTCCCCCTGGCGGCGCCTCCGGCGCCGCCCCTGGCGGGCCCCGCGCGCCAGGGAGGGGGGTCAGCACCCGTCCAGGCAATCCGCGCGGATTTCTGAGAGTTTATGGTTGTGCAGTTATTTTATGTTCGACAGAAGGCGTCTACGAAACCCCTTACCTACTTGGAAGGCCTCGCCCCGCTTCGTCCTGCGCGGCGCCAGTCCCCCCCTCTTCGTCTCCGGCAGGGCCGACTTCGGTTCGATCGATCCGATTCGATATCGGCTTGGCCAGCCCGATCCGATCTAGTCCGATATTCCGACGATCCGATGCGGCCCGATGCTTGACTTGCATGGCGCTGTTGTGGCCGATTCGACTCGATTCAATTTCGACTCTTCGCCGACGCGGCCTTATTCGATGCGCGTTTCGATCCGATTCGATTTATCGATTCGATGCTGACTGATTTTGCCCTTCTTCCTTCTAGGCGTTGCGCGCCATCAGGATCATGCGACTGGCGCGGCTGGCCAAACTGCAGAGGATCTTGCACAGCTTTTACGACCACATCGAGGCCTTGCTCATTCTCGCCTCCCCCTCCTCTTGCCCCCTCCTCCTCCTCCTCCTCCTCCTCCTCCTCCTCCTCCCCCTCCTCCTCCTCTTCGCCTCCGCCTCCGCCTCCGCCTCCTCTCCTCCTCTTCCTCCTCCTCCTCTTCCTCCTCCTCAGGACGAGCGGAAGTTCATCCTGATACACCTGGTCAAGTTGTTGCTCCTTGTTTCCGTGATGAACCACGTGATAGCGTGCGCCTGGTTTTTCATCGGTTCGGAGACGGAGCAGTTCGGGACGAGTTGGACACGAGAACATCTGAGCATCGATCGTCACACCATGCTGGACAAGTATCTCATTTCGCTATTTGAGAGGCTTTCGTCATTTCGTCATCGCCGTCATCGTCGTTTTCGTCATCATCGTCGTCATACTACGCCGTTACAAAAGTTCGTCACGTTTCATGAGAGCTTGAAGGTGGCATGGGTTTCGTGTCTTCCTTCCGCGTGAGCACGCGGGCAGAGGCTGACCACTGCCCCGGCCGCGCCGAGCTGGCCCCCCCTTCCCCGTAGAATCCTAGCGGACTGAGTCAAGAGCGGTCGGATCAAAGATCCGGGATTTCGAAAAGTGGGATTTCACCCCTTACTATAATAGTACAGATTTAAAACGGGACATTTTGAAATCCCGACGTAAATTCACACGGTTCTAGAAATCCCACCGGGGCGGCATTTGTCTTTGCTTATGCAAGATGATCGACTTTTATGTTCTGACGAAACTTTTGTAACGCCGATGTATCCGTGACGATGACACGAGATGCTCGGGTGTCCCAGGTAGGGAAAGTAGCGCCCGGCCCGAAAGGGCATATGACCGAAAGAACATTGTGACTGAAAGCGTGCCCGAAGTTGTGGTCACAAACGTAATGTGGCTGGAATTGTGACCGAAATGGAACGTTTGTGTTTGTCTCGCAACAGAAAACTCGGGCAGGTTTTTGGGCAAGTTTTCGGTCTTTGCGCCCCCTTGATATGGACGAGGATGCGTGAGGATTTGCGATATGCATGGTGCGAGGAATGAAGGCGCTAATCTCTCAACGAGGGCTCCTGAGCTGTGGGAGTGCTCGGCTGGGCTATCGCATCGACGCGCTCTACGTAGGAGGCTCAATGGCCGTTGTGTTGTTCTCTCGAGGCCCATTGGGGCAATCTGGAGGCCATCGTTGCCAATCTGGGGCCATCTTGGGCGGTTTTGGAGGCAAGTTTGGAGCACAAGGGCGATTTCAAGGTCGTACTATACAAATTTTAGGGCCTCTGGGGCCCGCGAGATGTGTTGATGGGCTCGCTGTTGAAAAGGGAGGCGGGTCCCGCTGGGAGGGGACAATCTGAGGGCGCTTCAACTTTTTCAAGTCTTGTCAGCCCGTTGAAGGGGGGTCGGCGGACACTGGAGCCTCACTCAGTTCACGCCCGCAAGCATGAGTGTCAGCGCGACCAACGAGGTCGAACGTGCCTTCTCCATTGTCGTACTGTTTGTCGCGATGGTGTGCTTCTCCTCCATAGTAGGAAGCATCAGTGGCTCCATGACGACGCTGCGGAGCATGAGCAACGAGGTCACTCGGGATTTCTGGCTCTTGCGGAAGTATCTGAAGCAGCGTAACATCAATCAGGATCTGAGGCGCCGCGTCTGCAAGTTCTTGGAGTTTCAGGTCATGGGCAAGCCCAGGCGGGTAGACAGAGGCCAGCTGACGCTTCTGGACAAGCTTTCGGCTGACTTGTCGGACGAGCTCCGGCATGCCGACCATTGGCCCGTGGTGGAGAAACATCTTCGGCTGCACGTATGAATGACCCTTTGCCAGGGTGACCTTTGGTGGTGTGCGCACTTCTTTTTGGAGGGCGAGGGCAACCCAAGCACGCAGGCCGCTGCCGTCGCATCGCACGCAGCGGCCTGCAACACTCGCATCAAAGGTCCTCTTGCCTGTGGTCGCTCCTGCGCGTAGCCGACTTCCTTGCTTCCAGCTTCTGCAAGGAGAAGAAAATGCCAGGTGCCACCAGCTTTGCGGCCTCTGTTTTAGCGAGATCATCTTTGCCGAGTCGGAGGTGGTCTTCAGGTTCGGCGACGAGGGCAGGTTCATGTATTTTCTCAAGCAAGACGAGACATTTGGATTGAAGGGCTCGTGCATGGACTTCAGGCATGGGCTGGACGGAGAGAAGGAGCCGATAATTGAAGGCGCGTGGATCAGCGAGGCCGTTCTCTGGACGGACTGGAGGCACTTGGGGGAGCTGAAGTGCAACCACACTTGCGATCTGATGACAGTGGACCCGAACCAGTTCGCGGCAGCCGTGCGGCATCACCCGAGGCCCTGGTTTCTGGCCAGAGAGTATGGCTACTTGTTCCTCCATTGGTTGAACTCGTTGGAGGGAGACGACGTGAGCGACCTCTTGTGCGACGATTTGTTCCGCAGCCACTTCAAGGGTGCCATCGAGACTGGCAATGTTTTCAGTGACAACTGTGGCTCTGTCAGCGAGTTTACCACGGCTCTCAAGGCTACTTCTTGGCACCGGGCGCAGCGTGATCACGGCGAGGCAATGCGATCTTTCTCACCCAAGCTTTGGTCGATGTAACGGCCCCTGGGACCGATTCGGGATCTAGCTCCAGCTGTATAGAGCAAACGTCAGAGTTGGCTTGGGAACTCGAGCCTCCGACGGCGCGCAGTCTTACAACAGCTTTAGCTTCTAGGGCGCAGTCTGGTCAGCCTCCTCCCTAATTAAGAGGCGTGCGGCGGGTTCCCTACATAAGGGTTAAGTGTTGTCAAGCAGAGCCCCTGCAGAGGCCATGGTATGGTTCGACTCACGGTCTGTCGGGCGGCGCCATGTGTGCCCGCACTCTTGCCAGGCTTGCCCGACGGCAGGCAGGAAGGGGGAGTGGGCAAGAGAGGAGGAAGAGAGGATCGGGATGGTGGCAGCGAGGAGAGGTCCGGAGAGGCATGGCAAACGCAGCCGCTCTGGCCCCCCTGGCAGTGTAGAGTACCTTTTGTGGCTCTGACAGAGCGTGCTCTGCCAGAGGCTCGCTGGAGAGGCGTGGCTACAGCAGCCTCTCCCGCTTTTGCTGTGCGCGACCTCAGGGTGCAGTGGCTGCGCCGAACCTCCCATTGTCGCGCACTTTTTAAAAGTAGCGAGGAGGAGGAGGAGGAGGAGGAGGAGGAGGAGGAACAGGAACAGGAGGAGGAGGAGGAGGAGGAGGAGGACGAGGAGGAGGAGGAGGAGGAAGAGGAGACGGAGGAGGAGGAGGAGGAGAAAACGAGGAGGGGGAGGAGGAAGGGGGAGGAGGAGGAGGAGGAGGAGGAGGAGGAGGAACA
>CAUYUJ010017170.1:1899894-1907394 GCA_963575745.1 Prorocentrum cordatum | reverse complement strand
TGGAATCACTTCCGATGTTTCTTCGTTTTTTTTGGCTTTGATTTTGGGGCCTATTTGGAAGGACCGAAAACCATGCTGTGGCATGGCGCTGGAAGTGATGACGTCAGCGCTGCAGCGGGAGCACGATTCGGAACGAGCGGAAGCTCGGAAATGAGGCCAGCTTTGCAGCGGGAGCACGACTCGGAACGAGCGGTAGCCCGAGAATGAGGCCATCGCTTCAGCGAGAGAGTCATTTCCAAAAAACCCTAGCGAAAACCCAACTCCCAGGAATCCCGTGTTAAAATCCAGCACGCGGAGGGGGGCCGGATATTTCCCAGACGTCACCAGCGGAGAGGGGAGAGTATTATTCATATTGTGTAATTGTGGAGCAGGAGGAGGAGGAGGAGGAGGAGGAGGAGGTGGAGGAGGAGGAGGAGGATGTGGAGGAGGATGAAGAGGAGGAGGACGAGGAGGAGGAGGAGGAGGAGGAGGAGGAGGAGGAGGAGGAGGAGGAGGAGGAGCAGGGGCAGAAGGGGAGGCGGAGGAAAAGGAGGAGGATGAGGAGGAGAAGGAAGATGAGGAGGAAGACGAGGATGATGATGATGATGATGATGATGATGATGATGATGATGATGATGATGATGATGATGATGATGATGATGATGATGAAGATGCTCATGCTGATGATGATGACGATGATGATGATGTTGATGATGATGATGATGATGACGATGAGGATGATGATGGATGATGGATGATAGATGATGGATTATGGGTGATGGATGGTGGATGATGATGATGCTGCTGATGATGATGATGCTGATGATGATGATGATGCTGATGATGATGATGGTGATGATGATGATGATGATGATGATGATGATGATGATGATGATGATGATGCTGATGCTGATGCTGATGCTGATGCTGATGCTGATGCTGATGCTGATGATGATGATGATGACGATGATGATGATGAATGATGATGATGATGATGATGATGATGATGATGATGATGATGATGATGATGATGCTGATGCTGCTGCTGCTGCTGCTGCTGATTGATGATGATGATGATGATGATGATGATGATGATGATGATGATGATGATGATGATGATGATGATGATGATGATGATGGTGATGGTCTTGAACTTTAACCGTATAATGTGTGAGGGTTGTGCGGTTGCGAGCTTGCGATATCTGCAACCACCACGGGTCAATCCTTTTCTGTGGAGGCCTCAGGAGGCCTGCGCGGGGGCCCGCGCATGCGCCCCACGGCCCGAGGCGTGACGCTCTGCGCTGCCTGGCAGGGGCGCATGTGGGGCGGCTCCCGCCCGCTGCTGGCTGCGCCGGCGGCTCCAGAAGCGCCGCGCTCGGCGCCCGCCCCCGCCCCGCCAGCGCGGGGCTGCCCGGCGGCCGCGTTGCCGCCCGTCGCGCAGGTCGAGGACCTCTGCGCGGCCATCGTCCAGTGCTCGCCAGCGCTGGCTCTCCCCGCTTGGGACCTGTGCCCTGATCCCTGCCCGGCTTGCCCCGAGCTGGAGTCAGGGCGGCCGTTTTGGGGCGGCGAGCTGGGCTTCGGGCTGCTCGCGCTGTTCGTGTGGGAGGTGCTCACCACTTGCGTGGCCGCTGCTTGCGGCCTGGCGCGCCGCTTCACAAAGGCCTTTGGGGCGTCCCGCGGGCACCTCCTTCGGGGGTTGGCGCGCCACCAGTTCTGGAGGACGCGGTCGATCGACGAGTACCTCGTGGACGTGGGAGGGTGCTGACGGCGGATGAACATCGGCGATAAGGTGCTGGTGGCTTACGCTGTGCCAGGCCCTGTGCTGCTTCACCGTCGTGTGGTGGTGCGTGTCAGCGCCGTGCAGCCGCTGCACGCGGCGGTGGTCTCGCCAGAACACGACGTGTTCGTCGAGCATTTCACGGCCGACAGCACGGACATCGCGGCGTGGCACCTCTGCGGCCCTGGTGGAGCGGTTCCCGCTGCCGCGGCGGGCCAGGCGATCTATGACTTCCAGCCGGCGCTCACGGCGCAGGAGTTCTTCGGCTTCACGCCAGAGGCCGACCGCCTCATCGCGGCCCACGACGCGCAGCTCGGGGCCGGAGGAGGCGTGCCCGCGGCGGGACCAGGGGCACCAGCAGGCGCAGGCGGCGGAGGAGGTCTCGGGGTGGCTGGCGGACCTGGCGGAGGCTTGGCGGCGCTCTTGGGCGGCGGCGGTGCGGCTCCTGCAGGCGGCGGGGGGGCATTGGCAGGAGGCGGCGCGGGCGCCGTGGTGCCCGCTGGCGCCGCCCCTGCCGCTGCGGGCTGCGCGGCGGCTGGCGCCGCCTTGGCGGCCGCGGGCCCCCCGGCGGCGGCGGCCGCGGTCGACGGCGGAGCGGCAGCTGCCACTGGGCCCGCGGCGCCCGCTATCGGGCATGCTGGTCTCGGCGCGGCTCTCGCGGGCGCTGATGACAGAGGAGCGCTTCCTGGACCCGCGGCGGGTGGGGGCTCGGACGCCTCGGACTGCCGTGCGCTGTCGGTCCTCTGCGACGCGAACGGCCAGCGGCGCAGGTCCTTCGCAGACGCGGTCGCCATCCTGGCCCCGGCGCAATGGGCCGACTGGCCCGTGCCCTGGCCACGGACCGTGGCCTGGGTTATGCGTTTCATGCTGGAGAACGGCAGCGGCGCTCTGGGCCATCATGTGCAGTGGTGGTCTAACATCAGGCTCACGCTCGATGGCGTCACTGTGTCCACGCACCTGGAGTTCAGCTAGATATTCGAAACGGCGTTGTGCTATGATCAGCTGGACGTCAGCCACCTCGGGGCTCTGGAATTGGTGTCGCGACAGCTGCTGCCATACGAGGAGCGGTACCGCGACGAGATTCTGGTTACGAGACTTGGCGACGATGCTCATCGGGGCGAACAGTGCTACTTCACGGGCATGGCCACCGCCTGGGGTCTCATGGTCGCGCCGGAGCTCAGCACTTGGATCAGCGAACAGATCTCCCGTGATAACGCCATTGCCAAAGAGCGGGGGAAGGCGAGAGAAGAACGCGCACTGGCCCGACCAAAGAAAGGGGGCAAGGGCGGCAAAGAGGGCGAGTGGCCTTCTTCCGCTCCTCCACGGTTTCGGCTGCCAGCCGCCCCTCGGCCCCGGGCTGGCAGGCTTTCCTTTCTTCGGCTGCCGCGAGATGAGTCGCCAGCGCGACGTGTTCCCGCTACCTGCTCTTCCACTTCCTCAGCGCGGAGGTGGCTGCTCTCGAGCTCTCGATCGCCGTGTGCTCCGCCGCCTTCATGCTCAAGAATGGGCTAACGATGGCATCCACCCACTGAGCCTTCTCTCTGGTCGTGGTGATGATTCGGTCGGGCCGGTCATTCGGTCATGCGGCAGTCCTGCCTCGAGCCCTTGGAGCGCAACTACGCGGCGGCTGGAGGGCGCCGTGCCGACTTTCACCCCCGCGGGGGCCTTCGTGAGCTCTGCTGCTCATCCGTGATGTGCGGCGAGACTTCCACCGCCGTCGTGCCCTGCAGCAAGGACCTCGTGTCCTGGCCGGCCGTGGGGGCCGTTTCAGTTGACTTGGCTAGCGCTCTCTCGATCGAGCACGCCTCCTGCCCGAGTGACTTGGCGGCCAAGATGCGACGACCTCCGGCTGCAGCGGCGGCCCCTCGGTCTGAGCTCGGTCTCCGCAAGCTTTGCGTGGACCCCACCTTCCGACGCCGGCGCGTCTGCGCCGACTTCGTCCAGGGGATGCTGGAGCGCGGAGTGGTGCGCCTCGTGCCTGCTCAGGCTGAGGCCACCGTCGGATTCTTTCTCGCCAAGAAGAAGTCTGGCCAGCAGCGGATCATCTTCGACGCTCTGTTCGCCAGCTGCGATTTTGAGCCGCCGCCGTCCACGCGCTTGCCGTCCGCCTCGGCCTTCTCGAGGATGGAGACCAGCGAATGCGATGTGGTCTGGTACTCCGTGGGTGACGTGCAGAACGCTGTCTACGCCGTCTCCGTGCCGCGCGAGCTTAGGTCCTACTTCCGCCTGGCACCCGTTTGCGCTGGGGTGGTGGGGCGGCCGCTGGTGAGCGGCGTGCGTTCTTCTGCTGGCGCCTCGCTCGCGCCCGTCTTGACGGTCCTGCCGATGGGCTGGAGCTGGGCCCTGCGCTTTTGCCAGCTGGTCACGGAGGAGGTCCTCGCGCGCGGAGGGTTGGGTGCGGGGGCCCTGGCCAAGGGCCGCGCGGCCTCTCGCCCGCGCGGGCCCCAGCGGCCCCTTGGCGCTGAAGGCTACGTCGACAACTTCATGGTCCAGGGGGCCCCGAGGGAGCGCGTCACCACCGCGGGGCGGCGGGCCACCTCCAGCGTAGAGGACCAGGGCTTCTCTGTCCACGAGGGCACCTCCGAGGCGGTCGACCGCGCCGACTTCGTTGGGCTCTCCACTGGCGCACGCCGCGCGCGTTTCGCCCAGCCGCATGTGGCGCCTCCGGCTTGCCATCGAGGAGCTCCTGAAGCGCGGGCGCTGCTCTGATGGTGTTTTGGAAGTGGTTCTGGGGCGCGCTACCTGGCTGATACTGCTGCAGCGGTCGACCCCGTCGATCTTCAGCTCGGTCTACGCTTTCGTGAAGGCGCGCGAGCGGCAGGTCGCTCCTCTCTGGGATTCATTGGCACAGGAGCTGAAGTGGGCCAGGGACCTGCCCCCGCTGTTCGTGGCCCACGCAGGCGCCGAGTGGCTGCCCACCGTGACGGCCAGTGGCGCCTCGCCATGGGGCTGTGGCGCTTGCGTTCGCCGGGCCGACCCGGGGCTGGTCGCCCGGCGGGGCCGCGCCGCGGAGAAGTGGCGCTGCCGGCAAGGCGCCGCCGCGGCCAGAAGCCACGCCTTTGTCACCGAGGTTGCCGAGGCGGCATGTGCAGACGACGTCCCTGACAGCCTGCGGCAGGCCGACGAGTTCAAGAAGTCTTACGACATGATCGAGGCGAGCTCCACCGACCGCGAGGCCTGTCCTACATCAGGCGGCAAGAGGGGGTCGACATGGCTCTCCCGCGCGGCACTGCTGATGGTGATGCTGAACCTGCTTTGCCTCTTCCAGCCGCCCCGACGTTCCCAGCCCTCGGCGCGGTCGGCCCCTTGCCAGATGCTAGGGGAGCTGGCTGGTCGGGCTGGCGGCGCCCTCTGCGGTGGCGGCAGCGGCTCGGCGTGCCCGATGCCGCCGATCATCTCCGAGGTCGGAGCCCCTCCGGGACTCGTCCCGCATGACGTGCCTTGAGAGCCGCTCAGTGGCCGAGGCTACTCGCAAGGACTACTTCAAGAAGATGAGGTCTTTTCTGCAGTGGGCCCTGGACTCGGGCCTCGACTGGAAGGACATGAAAGGTCTCGACGACGCGCTGGCCTTCTACCAGGACTAAATTTTCTTCGCGGGCATGGCGGGGGACGTGGCCAGCAAAACGGTGGCAGCGGTGAAGTTCCACTACCCCGAGGCGGGCCGCTACGGGGGCCAGAGCATGCCCCGCTCGGTCAGAGCGCTGGCGGGTTGGACGAAGGCGGTCCCGCGCAAGACGCGCCTGCCCGCGCCGCGCGTGCTGATGCTGGCCATCGTAGGCCGCCTGCTGTCGCGCAACCTGGTCGAGCTGGCGGCGGCCTTCCTGCTGTCGTTCCACGCGTATACCTTCGACCTGGCGAGCGCGATTCGCTGGAGGCGCTCCAGCTGGTGCCGCCTGTTGCTGCAGCGGGCCCCCAGGCAATGTGCTGGGGCCTCCTCCTGGGCCCCCTGGGGCTCGAGAAGCCCGCCAAGGTCGGCGCCTGGGGCGAGAGCGTCGCGCTGGGCGATCTCGGCTTCCTGCGCCCCTGCCTGCTGAGACTGAAGCAGAGGTGCCGCGCGCCCGACCAACGGATCTTGAGCTTCGAGCCTGGCAACGTCACGATCAGGATCCAGGAGGCGGCAGAGGCGCTTGCCGTGGCAGCCATGGGCGCCACCGCGCGCGGCCTGAGGCACGGCGGCGCCCCTCGCGACCTGCTGGCCAAGCGGCGGAGCCCGCTGGAGGTCAAGGCGCGGGGCAGATGGCGCAGCGATGCCATGGCGATGCGCTGCGGCATGGAGGCCCGCGCGCTGGCAGAGCTCCACAAGGCGCCGCGGGCCGTGCTTGACTTCGACAGCGCGGTGCGGCCCAACCTCTCCCGCACCGCGCTGGACGGCGCGGCGCTGCCACTGTCGCCCTTCCTGGCGAACAGGCGCTGACGGGCGGCGAGGTAAGGCTTCGCCCCCGCCGCATTCTGCGGCGCGCCTTGGGCTCAGCGAGGTGTCGCCACAACCGGGTTTTCTTGGAGCTTTTCGCTGGTGAGGCGGGAATGCCCAGGGCCATGGGCCATGGGGGCCCGGGGATGCGCCGCGATTTCAGTCCATATTCTAAAGCAGCCCTGGTTCGATCTGAACCGCCGTGCGGTTCAGTCAACGATTTTGGGGTGGATCTCGAGCAATGTGGTTCGGCTGTGTGGATGGGGGCCCCTTGCTGCGCCTGGTCCTGAGCCCGCCGCGCCCCCCCTGGCTTCAGCTGGTGCCGACTGCGCAGTGCCGAGCATGTTTGGGGCACCCCGAATCTTGACCCGAGGGCCTCCGAGGCCTGCAAACGCGGGAACGACCAGTTGCGTTTTTGTTTGCAGGTGGCTCGAGGCTGCCTCCGCGCTGGTACCCCTGTGGCCCTCGAAAACCCCAGGGCCAGCTGGTTGTGGAAGGCCCCGCCGCTCGAGCGCCTGGCTCGTCGCTCGACTAGCCAGGCCTGCGCCGTGGATTACTGCGGCTTCGGGGCGCGTTGGCGCAAAAGGACCAGGGTGCAAATCTGGGCTCGCAGTTTTTCCGTGCAGCTCCCTGCTCTCAGTCACGGTCGTGGGGGTGTCAGCAGTCACCCTCGGAAGCCTCGCATCGTCTTGACAGGAGTGGATCAGAGTTCGGGCAAGCTCTGGACTCGCGTTGCTGTGCCGTTTCCCCCCGTTTCTGCTCCTGTTTTGCCCGGGTTTATGCCGTCTGCGGCAGATCGCTTCAGTATAAGATGGCGGCGAATGCCAGTATCCCGTTCGGGGTGTCTAGGGGTCTTCTCTCTCTCTCTCTCTTTCTCTCTCTCTCTCTCTCCTCCTCTTTCGTGTGTGTTATGTTGTGTTGTGGTGTGTGCCTCTTTCCTCTTCCTCTCTCCTGTTCTCTCTTCCGTTCCGCCGAGCGCCGCCCAGGACCCCCCCTGTTCGCCGGACCTGCCTGGCCCGAGACGCACAAAAGAGTCTCCTGGCCAGGGTGAGTGACACGATGATGATGATGCTGATGATGATGGTGATGATGATGGTGATGATGATGCTGATGATGCTGCTGATGATGATGATGATAGTGATAGTGATAGTGATGATGATGATGCTGATGATGATGATGGTGATGATGATGACTGTGATGATGATGATGATGCTGATGATGATGATGATGATGATGCTGCTGCTGATGATGATGATGATGATAATGCTGATGATGATGATGATGATGATGATGGTGATGATGATGATGATTATGATGATGATGCTGATGCTGA
>CAUYUJ010017170.1:1870936-1899794 GCA_963575745.1 Prorocentrum cordatum | reverse complement strand
TCCATTGGCCCTGCACTCCAACAAAATGGCATCATGCCTGACCAGCTCGTAGCATTTGAGCATGTCCAGCAGCACAATGATGGCGTCGTCATCGCACAGGGTCGCCATCTCCTTGGTGAGAGCCAAATCAAAGGCCGCATCACTCGACGACTTGCCTCCAGTGTGGCCCCAGACCTCTGGGAGCGCATGGGCCTTCTCCCACGCTGCCGAGACAGGCCGCCTCGCCCGTCCCCAGATCCTGACCAGCGTGTTCATCAGCACAATCAGGCGCTCCCCACCCCTGGCTTGGGGAGTCTCACGAGCTTCGAGAGGAATCTGCCGTCTGGCCACAGCAGGAGGTGCTCGCACCGCTCGATGAGGCGCGCCATAGCCGTCAGCGCCCCGTGGGAGAGGTGCTCCATGGCCCTGGGCGCGATGTTGATCTGCCCGACGCCTGTCTGCCAAGAGAAACAACGGATTGCCATGAGTACGTCGGCCGCCTCAAGCCTTGGCAGCTGCTCCCAAGTGTCAGCATCAACAGGTCGGCGAGCCAGCTCACCGCCATGCCGCACCCAGAAGCTTTCCCAATACTCCAGCTTACGATCAGCCAGTACGTACCCATGTTGTAGCCCATTGCCTCCGTCCACGATCTCCTGGAGAGCCTTGGGCTTCATGAATCGGTGAGCTCCCTTGGCTCCGGCCACAAAAGCTGCCTGCGCCCACTGCCTCCAGCTCTGCATCACGGCCTTCTCATGCTTGGCCTCAGCATCGGAGGAGATACTCAGGATGCGGTCGACCTGCTGCTCGAAGTCTGCCTGCGCTAAGGCAAGTATGCCACGCGAGAAGAAGCCGACGGCCTCGGCGTCCAGGTGCGGCCAGACTCCCTTCCTCCGCCAGATTCCCTGGAAGAAATTCTCGCACTCCAGCAGGTGGCGCGCCGCCTTGGAATGCACGGCGTCCCACGATGGGTCCTCGCCTGCACGTCGCGGGGGCTGGTGTCGCTGAGCTCTCGACCGAGGCCGACCACCATCGGAGGAGAGACCAGCCACTCCGACGACCTCCGCAGCAGGGGGTGCCCCATCGCCCAGGCCAGGCACTCCGTCGACGTGCTCCTCGCCGACGCTGCCGAGCTCGAAGACCTGCTGCGGGCGAAGCTGGAGCACGAAGCTCTGCAAGGCCACTCGAACCCTCCTGAGGTGACGAGCCCAGCGCGCAGCCTGCGCCCAGGCCTGGGTGTCCGCCGACCTCCTGCTCCAGGCACCTTTCACGACAGGGTGAAAACTCGCCAGCTCGAAGGTTGGGGGGCCTGGCACCGTGGAGTACTCCGCCACGTCATTCACGAGGTCGTAGCGGCCCCGCAGCTCGAACTCGATGCCGCTGAGCACGACGTCCCAGGCCCTGGTGATGCCCCCGCTGTCCGACGCACTCTGGATGATCGCCAAAATCGGGTCCCAGTCGGGGGGGAACCTCGCGTGGAGGCAGGGGAGGAGGGGAGGAGGGGGGAGGAGGAGGAGGAGGAGGAGGAGGAGGAGGAGAGAGGAGGAAGAGGAGGAGGAGGCGCGAGAAGGAGGAGGAGGAGGAGGAGGAGGAGGCGGAGGGGCAGGAGGAGGGGAGAGGGAGGGGGAGGAGATAGGAGGGAGGAGGGAGAGGAGGAGTGGCATGGGGGGGAGGGGGAGGAGGAGGAGGAGGAGGGAGGGAGGAGGAGGAAAGAGGAGGAAGGAGGAAGGAGGAGGAGGAGGAGGAGGAGGAGGGGAGGAGAACAGGAGGAGGAGGAGGAGAGGCGGAGGAGGAGGGGGGGGGGGGGGGGGGAGGGGAAAAAAAGAGGGGGGGGGAGGAAGAGGAGCAGGAGGAGGAGGAGGAGGAGGAGCAGGAGGAGAATGAGAATGTTCCTTCACGAAGTGAATCTTACTCTTTCGAGCCCCACGGGACCCCAGGGGGCCAACAGGAGGCTCGGGGTCCCGCAAGCGCGGACTCAGGCGAGGAGCCACACGATCGGCGCGAGCCCACGACATTCCACATCGACCTCAACTCTGACAGGAACTGTCCACGATTGCCAATAACTGCGACCAGACAGTGCCCACCTCTGAACTTCGTACCTGTTGCAGCCTGAGCGAAAAACATCAGAATGGATATTCAGAGATACAGGAAAATTCGTCAACAGCAAGTGACCGAGAAGAGAGAACAAACGTGCCACACTGCCAGAAAAGACACCATGAAAAACATATCCTCAAACTCTCGGCGATCACATCTGTTTGCAATCGGGTGCTGGCGGCGGTGATGGGGCAGGAGGCGCCGACTCGGCCATCTCGGCCAAGGCCTGTCCCAGCCCTCCCAGCGCAGCCTCCAGCCCGCCCGAAACTTCTTCATGAGCGGCTGGCTTCTGCCCAAGCGGTGCACGACCTCGCAAGATATCGATGTCTCCCAGCAGCCGCTCGCGCACCCTGCTGGACGCCCAACTCGCGGCGGCCCCAGGCTCCACAGCAGCGGCGGCGGCGCCAACGCCCGCGACCAGCGAGGCTCGATCCAGGCGTGCACGTCGACGCACGAGAGGCTGATGCGGCGCCCCAGCACGAAGAGGGAGATCCACCACTTGCCTGTGAAGCTCGACGAGCGGGACGAACTCCTCCGCCTCGGTCCTGAAAACGCTCGGCGCCGAGACTGAGGCGGTCTCCGGAGCACCTACGACGAGCGGCTCCTTCACATCCACGGTCTGCTTCTCGGCACTCCTCGGAGTCCCTGTGCTGCGCGGGGCTCCCCGTGGCGAGCCCAAGCCAGGCGCAAAAACGACAGCGCCGCACGAGCACCTCAAGCCTCTGCCCAGGAGAGGCTCGCGCCGTACTCGATCAGCCGCCGCCGTGACCAGACTGGCGCTTGGCTCCCCAGCTCCGCCCCACGGCTCGTGACGGGCCCTGTCGCCCGCTGCCTTGATGGCCATGCCCTCCAGCAGAACCGAATTGGGCACGTCCATGAGGCCCGCGATCTCTCTCAAGGCATCGCCCAGCCTGTGCTTGTGATGCCCCAATTTCTCGTCGAGGCGCCGGTGCAGGAGCAGCGCCCTCCCCAATGCCTCCAGACGCGCACTCATATCCTGGACGAGGTCGCTCTCGAGGTCGAGGTTGTGGACTGCCACATGAACCGCTGCAGACACCAGCTGTGCATCGGCTTGCTGAGAGCGCTCACGTCGTAGCCGTCGGGCCAAATTGCTTGCAGATTTTCTCGCCCAAGTCTTGCCTGGACTCTCGTTCACTGACACATGCTCGGGCCAAGGGCCCCGCAGGTCTCCCGTAGCCATCATCCTCAAGAGGACACACCAGACAAGAACGAAAGCCTCCTGCTGCACCGGATGCGAAACATCTCCTTACCGGCTTGAGCAATGGGGCTGTCGCACGCTATTGTGCGGCTTGAGCCAAAATGGCTACGGACAGGAGGAGCAGGAGGAGGAGGAGGAGGAGGAGGAGGAGGAGGAGGAGGAGGAGGAGGAGGAGGAGAGGAGGAGGCGGAGGAGGAGGAGGAAGCGGGGGCGGCGGGAGGAGGATGAGGAGGACGAGGAGGAAGAGGAGAGGAGGAGAAGGAGGAGGAGGAGGAGAGGAGGGAGGAGGCGGAAGATGAGGAGGAGGAGGAGGAGGAGGGGGAGGAGGAAGAGGAAGGAGGAGGAGGAGGAGGCAGGAGGAGGAAGACGAGATGAGGAGGTGGAGTCGGAGGAGTCGGAGGAGGAGGAGGACGATGAGGACGAGGAGGAGGAGGTGGAAGAGGCGGGGGCGGAGGCGGAGGCGGAAAGCGGAGGCGGACGAGGAGGGAGAGGGAGGAGGAGGAGGGAGGATGATGAGGATGCTTGCTGCTGCTTGATGATGTTGCTGATGATGATGAGCTGATGATGATGATGATGATGTGATGAGGAGGAGGAGGAGGAGGATAGGAGGAGGAGGAGGAGGAGGCGGAGGCGGAGGAGGAGGAGGAGGAGGAGGAGGAGGAGGAGAGGAGGAGGAGGGAGAAGGGAAGAGGGAAGAGGGAGACGGGAGGAGGGGCGGAGGGGGGAGGGAGGAGGGATCACGGAGGAAGAAGGAGGGGAGGAGGGGAGGACGGGAGGAGGGTGGAGGGAGGAGGGAGGAGGCGGAGGAGAAGGAGGAGGAGTTAGAAGGGATGAGGGAGAAGGGAGGAGGGAGGAGGGATGATGATGATGCTGATGATGATGATGCTGATGATGATGATGATGATGCTGATGATGGTGATGGGGAGGAGGAACACTACTATGAAGTGTGCTACTCGTAGTAGTACTACTCTTACTACTACTATTACTATTACTACAACTATTACTACTACTACTACTACTATTACTACTACTACTACTACTACTACTACTACTACTACTACTACTACTACTACTACTACTACTACTACTACTACTACTACTACTACTACTACTACTACTACTACTACTACTACTACTACTACTACTACTACTACTACTACTACTACTACTACTACTACTACTACTACGGCTACTACTACTAGTGCTGCTGCTACTATTACTACTACTACTACTACTACTACTACTGCTACTACTACTAGTACGACTACTAATACTACTGCTACTACTACTACTGCTGCTGCTACTACTACGGCGACGACTACTACTACTACTACCACTACTGCTACCACTACTACAACCCAACACCACACCAACACCACCACCACCAACAACAACTGCTACTAGTACTACTACTGCAACCACAGCCACAGCTACAGCTACAGCGGCGACTGCAACTACGTTCTGCTACTACATTTCACTTCTACTTCTATTACTACGACTACTACGACTACTTCTACTACTACTACTACTACTACTACTACTTCGACTACTACAACTACTACTACTACGACTACTACGACGATTACTACTACTACTACTTTTACTACTATTACTACTACTACTACTACTACTACTATTGCGACTCATACTACTACTTTGACTACGACTACAACTGCTACTACTACTATTACTACTACTACGACTGCTACTAGTACTAGTACTAGTATTAGTACTAGCACTAGTAATTGTTGTAGTTGTAGTACTAGTAGTAGTAGTAGTAATAGTAGTGTAGTAGTCGCAGTAGTAGTAGTAGTAGTAGTAGTAGTAGTAGTCGTAGTAGTATTAGTAGTAGTAGTAGTAGTAGTAGTAGTAGTAGTAGTAGTAGGAGTAGCAGTATTAGTAGTAGTCGTAGTAGTACTACTACTGCTGCTACTACCATACTAATAATACTACTACCACTACTACTACTACTTCTACTACTACTACTACTACTACTAACTACTTTCTTCTACTACTACTACTACTACGACTACGACTACGACTACTACTACTACTACTACTACTGCTGCTGCTGCTGCTGCTACTACTACTACTATACTTCTACTATACTACTACTACTACTACTTCTTCTTCTTTTCTACTACTTACTACTATTTCTTACTACTACTACTACTACTATCACTACTACTACTACTAGTAGTTAGTAGTAGTAGTAGTAGTAGTAGTAGTAGTGGTAGTGGTAGTAGTAGTAGTAGTAGTAGTAGTAGTAGTAGTAGTAGTAGTAGTAGTAGTAGTAGTAATAACAATGCGAGTACTAATCGTAGTAGGCGTACCAAGAACACTAATACCAGTATTAACGGTGGTAAGACGCAGAAGGAGAGTACTAGGAGGAAGAGGAAGAGGAGCAGGGGGAGGAGGAGAAAGAGGAGGAGGAGGGGGAGGGGGAGGAGGGGGAGGAGGCGGAGGAGGAGGAGGAGGAGGAGGAGGAGGAGGAGGAGAGGCGTATCGGCCTGAGAGCGGCAGGACCTCAGGTGGTGACCCAGCCGAGACAGAGCCGATCCTTTGCGCTGCCTGGAAAGGCCGCCACTTCTTTCCCTTTTTGAGCCCCTGCCAATTGATTACATATTGTAACGACGAAGCGGATTGCCGAGCCACCCTGGCACCGCATGCAGAAAGCACGGCGAAGGTTCCCTCGCGTCATCCTGAGAATCTGGATGGCCAAAGCTGTGTTGGACGCCCATCACGCCAGTTCACATATGCGTCGAGGAATGGCTCAGCAGGCGTCAGACTGGTTTTGCCAATGTGGAAAGCATGTGAAGCCCTGGCATTGGTTTTGTTCGTGTGGCAGGCCCTATCAACAGAGAAGGAGGGTCATATCCATCTCGCAGGCTCGCCGCATTGCCGAAAAGTCAGCGTTGCAGTACCTTGGCAAGGCCCCGGTGGCCACAATGATTGCAGCGGAGGCCCACCACGACTGGGGCTAATGGAAGCCGCCCTCGCTGGAGGGTCTCATCCCAGACTACAAAAAGCGTATCAAGGATCGTCAGCCCACCATTGCAAAGTTAGCAGTGGCGGCCGAGACGGCCGACAAGTCAGATGCACCAGAGATGGAAGATATGACGATGGTTTCATGCTGCTTGTCGATTCTCAAGCCGATCGGAAACAATTGGCATATGCCCGATCTTGCAAACGCAAGCTCGAGCAAACACCGAGGGGCACCCAGCACAGAAGGAAGGAGTTCGAGATGCAAGAGATCGAACTGGAAGAGCAGATCCAGGATGCTCGTGCCGTGGAGCAGGAGGACCTAGAGCAGCAGCAGGCGGAGGAGGAGTGGCAACAGGCCACTCGGCATACCGTCATGCACATCAGTAGCCCTGGCCAGAGCAGCAGCTTGGAGGATTCTCCGATACAATGCCCCTGCCCCCACAGCCTCCTCCAGTATCTACCCATCATCCATATGTTGCGATGAGAGGTCCTTATGGTGGCAGGCGTTGTGGATGGGATGCTCCAGGCAAGGGTGCTTCGCTATCAGTGAATTAGCCTCCACCGCAGCCTCCCCAGCTGAACACATCTCTTCAGTACAATCCACAGCAGAGGGAGACGATTGCTTCTGCCATTCAAGTGATCATGACCAGGCAGGACGCGATGGAACCACAATTCGTGAATTTTCAGTCTACCCTGATCAGTATGATTTCAGGAAGAGGAATGCCTCTTGCGGTAGGGTTTATTGCGCATGCGAAGGGTGGCAGGCCCGTCCATGCTTCGCCTCCGCCACCACCTGCGCAGGAACCGCCGCAAGCAGCCCGGAACGGTGCACCAGGGAGAGTTGCTTCGCCATTGACTCCAACCACACCAGACCCAATATCGACGGCATAACGCAACAAGTTCAATGCAGAACATCCCACTCCTGGGACGGAGGAGCTTTTAGAGCAGCAGATGAAAGAGTGCGAGTCCAAAGCCGCACCAGGGCTTCCGACGCCAACTCGGATGTGGGGCCTGGGGCAGACGCCTTCGCGAAGCCCACGCCAGTGGACATGCTAGAGCCTACGCAGCCGATAGGGTCGCAGCAGGAGGATTTGATCCTATGAGGTCCGTGGCAGGCAGGCACGGAGAAGGCGAGCCAGGGCGACCAGACCATTGGAATCACACCAGATCTTCAGAAGGTGACCGTGAAAGTGAACATGCCTGGAGCTCGGCCCGCGGAGGGTGGCACTGGGAACGCACCGCCGCACAGGAGTTACATGTTATCCAGCATCGAAAAGGAACTGTAGGTCGAGGTGAATTTGGGCAAGGCAAGTCTCGAGCTCATGGGGAGTTCGACGTCGACGTTGCAGTCTTTCATTCTCCCTCGTCTAAGTCAGCCTCCAGCAGGCCGCAGAGACCAGCAGGGCCTCGTGCTGCTGGGGGCCGTGCACTAGGTAGGGCACCTGCAGCAGTTCACGCTGTGGCTTCTGTTTCCTTTGGCGATGTGGAGTGCATCGGTTGAAGTCATCGACCGACGCTTCTCTCATCGCACATCGTTGCCACTCTCTTCGTCTTCCACCCCTGCATGCCCTGCCGTGCGCCAGAGTGACGCGTGCAGCGCCGCGGGGATATCCGCGCGTGCACGATCGTCACTGGTGGAGGGGAGGAGGAGGAGGAGAAGGAGGAGGAGGAGGAGGAGGAGGAGGAGGAGGAGGAGGAGGAGGAGGGAGGAGGAGGAGGCAGGAGGAGGAGGGGGAATTATGGGGAGGGAGAGGAGGAGGAGGAGGAGGAGGAGGAGGAGGAGGAGGAGGAGGAGGAGAGGAGGAGGAGGAGGAGGAATAGGAGGAGGAAGAGGAGGAGGAGGAGGAGGAGGAGGAGGAGGAGGAGGAGGAAGAAGAAGAAAAAGAAGACTAAGACGAATAAGAAGAAAAGGACTAATCATAATAATAATAATAATAATAAGAATAAAAAGAAGAATAAGCATAATACTACGAATAATAAGAAGAATAAGAAGAGGAATAATAACAATAATAATAATAATAAGAATAATACTAATACGAATAATAATAATAATAAGAATAATAATAAGGAGAAGACTAATAAGAATACTAAGAATAATAATAATAATAAGAAGAATAATAAGAAGAAGAATAATAATAATACTAATAACAATAATAATCATAATAAGAATAAGAATACGAATAATAACAATAATAATAAGCAGAATAAGAATACTAATAATAATCAGACGAAGAAGAATAGTAATAATAATAAGAAGAATAATAAGAATAATACGAAAAATAATAAGAATAATAATTATTCGAAGAAGAATAGTAATACTAATTAATAAGAAGAAGCAGAATAAGAAGAATAATAAGCATAATAATAATAAGAAGAATAAGAAGAATACTAATAAGAATAATAATAAGAATAAGAAGAAGAAGAGGAGGAGGAGGAGGAGGAGGAGGAGGTGGAGGAGGGGGAGGAGGAGAGGAGGAGGGCTCCGTGGCCATTTTGGCTCAGGCCCTCTGATTTGGCCCCGTTGCCGTTCAGTGATTGGTTGCGCGCCGCCCCGCGTGGCTCAATTCGCTTGGCATAGTCCACCGGCGCTCGCCAGAGGTCCGGCGCCGCCGCCAGCTTCGGGCCTTCGCCCAGGGGTTCATTGACTACGGCTCGGACTCGGTGCCCGTGCAGGTTCCCAGTCGGCTCGTGTCGAGGGCGACGGCGGTCATTCGGTTTCTCGAGCTCCGCGATCTTCGCAACCGGTCGGCTGGAGCGCCAGCGCATTTTGCTAGCTGCGCAAGCATCGCCGCGGGGTTCGGGCCTCAGGATCTTCGAGACGCCTTCCAGGTTCACCGAGCTGCTAATCGTGCACAGCATGTATGGCACTGTGCGGGTCCAGCGCGCCAGGTGTGCCTCGCTGATATTCTTCGGCCTGCTGTTGGAGGTGGTGCGGCGGGCGCTTCTGCGCGGTCTTCTTCGTCATCCTCTTCGGCTCCATCGCTTGGCATTATGCCGTCGTCGTGGACGTTTGGGAGTTGTGAGGTTCCCGCTCGTGCCTCTCAACGAGAGCCTCTTCGTGAGAAGCACGCTCGCGCGCGCATTAGCAACGAGTCGCATGCATGGCGCGCGCGGAGGTCGTGCGCGCCCGTGCTGGCGCACAGGCGTGAGCAGACAGCGTGTGCATGTGCTGACCTGTCATGCTGAATAGGTGAGTGTTTTGCTTGAGTGAGGGGTGCATTGAAGTGTTTGTGAGTGTATTGCTTGTGTGAGGGGTGCATTGCAGTGATTGCTTAGCAAGGGCTTTGCGTTGGGGAGCGGGAACCTCCGACACTTTGTACATAGGGTGTGAATGAGGGGTGAGTTCAGTGAGGGGTACATTTTGCAAGAGATCTGCGGCTGCATGGCGCTGGTGGCCGTTTGGCTATAGGCGTACTGTGCTCGAGCCACTTGTCCCGCCCACCCACCCCCTGTAGTTAAAGGCAGTTTTCTCAGCGACCCGTGGCTTTCGAAGGGGAGCCCGGGGAGACGCGGGCAGAGGTCCGGCAACGCGCTGACGAGGTGGAGTACGTTCTTCCCCCACCAACGAAAACAGTGCGCCGGCAGCAGCATTAGCGGCGGTGTTGCTGCCGACAGTCTTCCTGGCCTGCCCGCTGTTCCGGTCAGGTTTCCTTCTGGCGGGGTGCCCCCTCCCGCAGAGAACGGCTTTGAGGGTGTGCAGGCGGCTGCGTGGGCGCCCATTGGGTTGGGCTCGCTGGATCCTGGTGTGGGCTTCTTATTCAGCGGTTTTACCTCCAGTGTGGCCTCACCGTCTGCTTCTGGATCGCGTATTGGGCTCCCCCTTTTTCGGTTCGTTGTCGAAGGCTCCGATGAGGTGGGCGACAGTATGGGCGATGATTTTATCAGTGGTTTTGAGTATTCGGGGCTGTACTTTTTTGGGGTTTCAAGAATGTATGAGTGCTGCTCTAGCGTGCAATGTTCTTTTCTCCGCAGCTGACGTCCACGTCGTTCTGGCAATGACATGGAGTTTCTGGTATTGTTGTTGTATGCGTTGTGCTGGCACTGGTGCTGTATGAGGTTCCCATCCTGATCAAATTGTCATGAGTGCCGTCGGCGTGGGTCTCGTCGTGAATGGCTTCCTGTTCTTGGTCCCTTTCAAGGTCTTCCTGGTGTCTCGCAGGTTATCGGAGGCATTGCGGTCGATGATAAAGAAGAGGAGGAGGCGGAGGGGGAGGAGGAGGAGGACGAGGAGGAGGGGGAAGAGGAGGGGGAAGAGGAGGAGGAGGAGTAGGAGGGGGAGAAGGAGGACAACGATGAAGAGGCAGAGGGGGAAGAGGAGGGGGAGGCGGAGGAGGAGGTGGAGGAGGAGGAGGAGGAGGAATATGAGGTTGATGATGATGAGGAGGAGGCGGTAGAGGAGGGGGATGGGGATGAGGATGGCGATGATGATGAGGAGGAGGATGAGGATGAGGAGGAGGAGGAGGAGGTGGAGGAAGAGGGGGAGGAGGAAGAGGAGGAGGAGAAGGAGGAGGGGGTTGGGGGTGGAGGTGAGGGTGGAACATAGGAGGATGAAGAGGAGGAGGAGAAGGAGTAGGAGGAGGAGAAGGAAGAGCAGGGGTGAGGAGGAGGAGGACCACAGCGAACCAGCTTTGCATCAACGATGCTGCAATACACCCTCACGTCCCAAGTCCTTCTCATACGCCCCAACAAGTCTTCGAGTCGCTACAAGAGGCGCCTCCCTTGAGGGACCAGCACAGTTTGGCTTGCAATTTTTGCGAAAGCCCCAGTTTGAAACAGGAGCAGTCTTGCTTCTCTCTGGCGCGTAGTGAGGAGCACGAACACCACTAATCATACAGTTCGAAAGGGTGTCCTGCGATACTCCCGTTTCGAAATCGTACCGCGCCCCCATCCGCAAAATTGTTGCACAAGTTCGCCTTGGGGGTCATGCGCTTCGAGGGCGTGTTCAGCGGCAGCTCCATTGTGAACGCGAGCTGCCATGGATCCGTGCAGCGGTATGTGCGTACCAGAATCGGGTGAACACTCCATTTCGAACAAGAAACAGCTCTTCCTCTTGCGAAGCGTTGCATGGGAAAACGAATGCGCGCGGCGCTGAGGCGAGAACCCCATTTTGAAAAAGGAGCCGCCCTCGATTCGTGAAGCTGGTGCGAATTTTTCAACAACAATGTGCGCGGCTTTATGGGGCGAGCACCATGTTTCAAACGACCTCCTAACCGTTCGCCGAATACACATGTGGCAAACGTTCAAGGTACATATGCGTGGCGCCACAGCCAGAGCCACATTTTGAGAAGGTGCCGCCCTCTATCAATGAAGCGGCTGCCGAATTTCAAGACGAGTTCGCGTGGTGCTAAGGCGAGAGCGACATTTGGACAAAGGAGTCGCGCTGCATCAGTGAACCTGGTGCAAACGTTTACGACGAATGTGCGCGGCGCTGAGCCGAGAACAGAACCGTGAAAACCCGACCCCGTCCAACAGTGGCGTTGTTGTAAACGTTTAAAACGAATGTGCGTGGCGCTTAGGCGAGAAGTATTTTTTGAACACCACACTCCCTCTATCAGTGGCAGCGGTGCAAACTTTGAAGACGAAGGTGCGCGGCGCTTAGGCGAGAGCCACAATCGGAAAAAGAGCGGCCCTCCATCCGTGAGGTGTTCGTAAAGTTTCATGACGTGTGCGCGTGGCGCTAAGGCGAGGGCCACATGTTGAAAATTACGACGCCCTCCACGAGTGATTTTGGTGCAAACGTTTACACAGAATGTGCTTGCCGCTGAGGGGATTGTCACATTTTGGTACCCAGCCCCTCAATCGATGACGCTGTTGCCGATGTTTAAGACAACTATGCGGTGCGAACTTTGAAGACGCATGTGCGCGGCGCCCGGGCTAGAGCCACACTTTGAAAAATGAGCCGTTCTCCATCAGTGAAGCTGTAGTAAGCTTTGAAGACGAGCGTGCGTGGCGCTAAGGCGCGAGCCGCATTTTGAAAAGGAGCCGCCCTCCACCAGCGAAGCGGTTGTAGGTTTCGAAGACGCATGTGCGTGGCGTTTCGGCGAGAAAGAATTTTGATAATATCCGTGAAGATTTTGCGAATGTGTAGGACGAACGTGCGCGGCGCGTAGGCGACAGCCACAGTTTGAAAACCACAGTTGCACACGTTTAGGACGAATGTTCGCGGCGCTATGGTGAGAACCACATTTTGCCCGCCCGTTCCGCCCGTGAAGCTGTTGCAAGTTTTGAAGGCGAATGTGCGCGGCTCCAAGGCGAGAGTCACATTTTGAAAGCCAGCCCCCATTCCACTTCAGGGTCGTAAGTGGTAGGGGAGACTCTGGCGAAACCACCGGCCCGCCCTGCCAACGCGCTTGCTTGAGGATGCGACAAGGAAGCGTTTTTTTCGAGGACAAAAGGGGTTGAGGCTCAGGAAGAGGAGGGACGGGAGGGGGCGGGGGGAGGGGCGAGGAGGGAGGAGGGGGCTGAGGAGGAGGAACAGGAGGAGGGGAAAAGGGGAGGGGGAATGGGAATGGGGGAGAGGGAATTGCCGGGGTGGGGGTGGGGGTTAAAGGAAGGATAATGTTGATGATGCTGATGATGAGGACGATGATGCTGCTGGTACTGATGCTGCTGATGGTGATGGTGATGGTGGTGATGATGATGCTGCTGATGATGGTGATCATGGATGATGACGTGGATGATGAGGATGATGAGGATGATGCTGATGCATATTATAATTTTGATGATGACGCCGGCGACGACGATGATGATGAGGAGGATTAGGATCATAATGCTGAGGATGATGCTGATTCTGATGCTGAGGATGATGATGCTGATGCTGATGATGATGATGATGATGATGATGATGATGATGATGGTAATACTAATAACGTTGATGCTGGAGAAGATGATGCTGATGATGCTGCTGCTTCGTATGATGCTGATGCTGATGATGATGGTGATGATCATGATGAGGACGAGGATGAGGATGATGATGAGGATGATGATGCTGATGATGATGCTGATGATGAGGATGATGACGATGATGATGGTGCTGATGATGATGATGATGATGCTCACGATGCTGCTGCTGTTAACGATGATGACGATGATGATGATGCTGATGATGATGCTGCTGCTGATGATGGTGATGATGATGATGATGATGATGATGATGATGATGATGATGATGATGATGATGATGATGACGGAAACTGATGCAGATACGGATGATGTAGATGCTGATGATGACGCTGATGCTGATGCTGATTATGATGCTGATGCTGATTATGATGCTGATGCTAGTAATGTTGATGATGCTGGTGATTATGATGATGATGCTGATAACGATGATTATGATGATGCTGCTGGTGATGATTATGATCATGCTGATGATGATTATGGTGATGTTCATGATGATGCTGGTGATGCTTATTATGAAGATGATGATGGTGATGATGCTGATGTTGCTGCTGATGATGTTGCTGCTGCTGATGATGATGATGCTGATTCTGATGATGATGGTGGTGATGACGATGATGATGATGATGCTGCTGCTGCTGCTGATGATGATGATGGTGATGATGATGATGATGATGATGATGATGATGATGATGATGATGATGATGATGATGATGATGATGGTGATGATGATGGTGATGACTATGTTGATGAGGAGGAGGAGGAGGAGGAGGAGGAGGAGGAGGAGGAGGAACATAACAGAAACATGCCGCCCCTCTGGGAGGGGGCGGCCCTGGCCGCGGAGAGCCGTGGGCGGCCGCAGGACCCCGCGGTGGGAGCTGGACGGCCGCCGCGCGTGCGCGCGCTTTGCCTCGCATGGGGCCGAGCACTCGCTCGGCTTCGAACGCCGCCGCCGTCTGCGTCGTCGTCGGCGGCGTCGTCTTCGTCGGCGGCCTCGGCGTCGTCGTCGTCGTCGTCGCCGTCATCATTATCATCATCATCGTCGTCGTCGTCGTCGTCGTCGTCGTCGTCGTCGTCGGAGGAGGAGGAGGAGGAGCAGTGAGTGAGTGACGACGGTCGCGAAGCTAGTCTGGGTGACATTGCGAAGCCCGTCGGGCTAACTCGGCGCGGCTGAGGACCTTCGGCCACCACCCTGCGAGACTATTAGCGAGATGCTCAGCTCGATTGGGGTTCGCGACTTCATGGCATACGTGCCTAAGGACTCGCAAACTCTGACTAGCATAATGTCCACACTGGCAAAAAACAGCATTTTAAAATGTAGACGCATCTGGTGACTACTATGCACCATACCCCCCCTCGATCTGCAGTTTCACCATTCCTGGCAGACCGGACAAGACCCCATCCATGTTAGGGGTTTCGAAACACGGGCTAGATCTGCATGCTTCCATGGCGGCATGGGAGGAGGAACTGAGGCATCTGAGACACCTACGTCCACACCCGTCAAGCACGTGGGAAGACGTGAATACTAGCACAGCCGAGGGAGCAGGAGGGGTAATGGGCCGCTCAGATTTCTTCCTAGGGGTTTCGCTTTCAAGCTCCTTCTCTTTTTCCAGTGTGTCGATCGTGTCGCGGAGCAACCTCTCACGCTCAAGGGTGGCGCGGGCTCGGTCGGCGGCAGCCCTGGCTAGAATATCCGCGACAGAGTTGCCTCGCACGATCCATGCTGCTCCCCAGTGTGAGTTGATAAGCAACAGCGACCGAAGAAACATCTCGGTCTCGAAACTACTTGCCCATGTCCCACCGGCGGTCAGCATCGGGCCCTCACGGGATTGAAATTTGCACTCCGCCCACACGTCAGCCACTCCGCTGATGTACGTTACGTACATCATGTTGCGTCCAGTCAGCTGCGCTGCTAGCAAAAGCGACCGAAGTTCTCCTCATGGTGCTGTCTGCCTGGGGCCAACCAGCGGGCCCGAAACGGTGGCTCCACCCTCTGAAAGGCCCCAGGGAGTTTAAACGAACACCGGCCAGCCCGACCCGTCGAAAGCGATTGCTGCCAGAGTCGGCGTCACCTCTGGCGTCTCCCCACAGAATCAGAGGGTCCTGTGCTGTGACGAAGCCGAAAGCCCCTGTGTCTGAAACACCAGATGAGCTGCCAACTGTTGTCCAAGCAGCGACATGTGCAGGTAGGGCCAGTGCAAACCAAGCCGACTGAATCAAACCACGAAGCCAGCAACATTCGACTGGTTGATGCTGCACCTAAGCCTCGATAGTCGGCGTGTCGAGTGAGGTGCCGCGTCGGCGTTGCACGAACAACTTCATCCTCGGTGATACATGGTCTCTTTATCTGCCCCCACATCTTGCACACAAGCCGGACAGCACAACGCCTTTGCGCGCAGCTGCCTCGGCGCGCCGCTCCCTTTGCCAGGAAACTCAAGTTACACTAGTGACTAGTACTTCTGCTAAGCGATGGCCGTGAGGCATAGGCAGCAAAAGGCGTTGTAGCGCACGAGGTCGTTCCATATCCACCCCTTCAGCCATGCCTGTGTCGCCGTGATGATAAACCAGCCATCGACATGAACCTGGGCAGGCGATGACCATCCATCGAAACAAACAAGGTAGACAATCGTGGGAGGAAGCCCGAGCCGAAGAGTGTTCGACCCTAGCCGATGCATGTGTAATAGCTCGCACTAGTTACGCATATCCCAACGGAGCAAACTGGCGCCATGCTACGTCGGACACTCCGGGATGATGGCCAGCGGCAAACAAGACACCGCGTTCGTGGTTGAGCTCCCATGCGAACCCGCAAGCACGACGCAGTCGCCCCCGACGTCGACATAAGCGGCTGAACGCTTCAATCGGTCGCCAACCTCTTTTGGCTTAGGGGAGAAGTGCAATGAGGACAGCATTCACTTGATGCGGAAGGGGGCCTTGTCTTTCCATGAGAAATCAGGCAGGCGGCTGCTCGAAGGCCGTCATTGCACAGCAACGCGCAATTCTGAAGGCGAAAGCCGTCGACTGCAACTGCGTTGGCTTTCCTTGTGCTGCCCGGCCATGCTCTTGATGGCGTCTGGCTCCACAAGGGGAAGCGGGGCGACAGGGCGCATTGGGGGTCTCCGTAGGAGGATCCATGGTGGCCTCCCTGTACCCTCCAAGCTTGCCGCGCTCATGCTGGAGCATGGCCAGGGGGCCCGAGACTGCGCGGCCCGCGCCAGAATGGGTGCAAGTGGCTTCAGTCAGCTTCCAGATTACGGGGCACGTCAGCACTGAGTGCGCCCGCTTCCCCCCTTGGTCTAGCCTGTGCTTCGGCCGCGGTGTCCAATCTTGCTGTGGAGCCGTCAAGCACTTGGAGGAGCACTCGAGAACCGCCTGAGCCACGGAGCCCTTGCGGACCTGGACATTCTCGACGCACTCGTCGACGATTGGACGCGTCGGGGCCCGCGCCTCCAGACAATTTTGAACTTGTATGCTTTCCGATGTAAGTCGGGGCCATGGCAAGGGGACGCGGCAGTTCAATGCCAGCGGGGTTCAGAAGCTTCGCGGCCGACGGGCATCTGTCAAGGCCCAGAATTCGGGCGCTCACCGCCCGCAATGGAGTTCAGGGCGACGGGCTTGTTTATCCTTGTTCGCCAGAGGTTTCCGCAACATTTGGGGATATTTGGCCGCGGGCCCTAAGTGGGGCAACGTCTCACCCGAAACGTCGAACTCAGTTCCTTCTTCGGCGGCGTTGGCCGAGGACTGGCAGAGACGGGCGAGCTTGCTCCGAGCTTCGGTTCTGCCCCCCAGCGTCAGCGGCAGCCACTGCGCGCCTGGCCAGCTTCAGTCCTCCTTCCCAGTGGAGAGATTCCGGGCGAGGGCTGGAAGGCGCCTGCGCTGTGGGCGGCGTCGGTCGTCTCAATGTTGACGGCCGAGCAAGCTGCGGAAAACATCGCGCCGACAGGTACGCGTGGGAAAAAGTCCGCCCCATCGTGGGCCTCGATACTCTTGGCCCCTTTTGCCGCCCCTGCCGTGTCCAGGGAAAAATCGCACCTCGACGGGGCTTGGGGGTTTGGGGGGGGGGGGCATGAAACGCTTGGGCCCGTCTGGGGCCAAGATCTGCCCCCGGGGCTTGGTCCGCGCGCCCATTGGGCCCAGGTCTTCTGGAGTAAGGTTGAAGGCGCCCCCGCGATGCTTGCGCCCTCCGCAATAAATGCGTTTGCGGTTGATGTGTGGGCAAAGGGTTCAGCGCGTGTGGCATCGGCCGCTCAGAGAATACATGGCAGCTGTTCTGGCTTCAAGTGGGGCCTGTTAAGGCCCAGTGAAGCGACCGCCCACCCCCCTTAAGTTTCGTTCAGTGCGTCGCCCGAGCGTCGCCCGTGCGCCGGCCCTGGTTTGCGCTTCTGTCCCGAATCCCGGCCTCCCAGAGTGCGTGGGCGACATGTGGCGCGACTTCGGAATTTCTCTGGCGATGTATAGGTTTCCGACGCCGGTGCACCAGCAGCCATTTTGGCGGTCGCTGCGCATTCTAGTTCGACGGTCCACCAACGCGTTCTGTTTCCAATTCGGCGCAAGAGGATTTGTTGGTGCTCATTTTCGGGGGCGCCAGCCGTTGCCGAGGACGAAGACGCCTCGCGTTGATTGGGGGCTGTGCGTGTCGTGCCACGGTGGGGGTGGCGTCACGTCGCGCGACGCGGCGCCACTTCGCCCCGTCGCATCGCGCCCCGCGCCCCCATGTCGTTTCGCGCCAATCCTCCTGCCCCCCCCTCTTCCTTCCTTTTCCCCTCGTCCAATGCGCTGCGCGTTTTGTCCCGTTTGCGAAATCGGTATTCAGTTCCTTTGTGTCAGGCTGCCGTCCTGTCCGCCTCCCTACTCGCCCCCAGTTGTCCTTCCACCCTCCTGGAACTTCTTCTCGCCCTCCTCGCTCCCGCCGGCCCCCTTCGATCGCCTTCCATCGCTCCCGCCGCCGCTGCGCCGCCCCCGCGCGCCCCCTCCTCGCCCGTCCGTTCCCATTCCCGCCCGCCCTTCCCTCGCCCCCCTTCCATCCTCTGCTTCCCCCCCAATGCGTCGGCGGGCGAGACGTCGCCAAATTGCTGCAGCGACGGACCGATGTTCAAAATCTGACGGGGCGTGCGCTTGAAATAGATTAGCCCGTACGCGCTGCATCTCCATGTCGTCTCTTGGTGTCCTCGCGTTCGTAGTCCTCACGTGCGTGTCTTGCTATTTCTACGATTGCCGCGCGCATCCCTTGATTGTTTCGCCGGCGGGCCGTGCAGTTCGCACGCCGTCAGGAGCCCGCGGCGCCCTTCGAGCGATTCGCACGCGACCTGCGCGCGACGCGCGAACGGCCCGAGCGACGCCCGCGCGACGCACGCGCGACGCGCGCGCGACGCGCGCGCGACGCACCCCGACCCGCGCGCGAAGCACCCCTGCCAGCGCGCGACGCACGATCGACCCGCGCGACGCACGCGCGACGCACGCGCCACGCGCGCGACGCACGCGCGACGCACGCGCGACGCACGCGCGACGCACGCGCGACGCACGCGCGACGCATGCGCGACGCAGTCGCGGCTTTGCCCGCCCCTAGCATTTCTCCGAGCAGCAATGCGCAACGGCCGTCGGCCCGCCGTGCTTGCGTTGTTCACAAGTGGCGGCGGCTGCGTCCTCCATTGCGCCGGGAAAGGCGGCGCTTGCCCCTGTTATTTCCCTTTTCCTTCTTCGTCGTCCCTCCTCTCTTGTCATTCCTCCTCCTTCGTCCTCTCTCCTGCCTCGTCTCCCTCTCTCCTCCCCTTCTCCTCCTCCTTTCTACCGGCCTCCCTCTGTCTGTCCCTCCCCCCTCCTCTCTCGTCTTTCTTTTTTTTTCTTTGCCACCCTGTGTCCCTCTTGATTTGCAAATTCTCCTTCGGCCCCCCTTCCGCGGCCGCGGCGCGTCGCCGCGAGCGGCGCCCCCGCCTTTTGCGAGCGGCCCCGCCGCTGGCGGCGGGGGGGGAATATTACGAAGAGAAAAGGAGGGGGGGGGGCAGGGGCGCGAGGCGGGCGCGGCGGCAAGGGCGGCCCGGCTGGGGAATGGGGGGGGGAGGGGGGGTGGGCGGAGCGGGCGGGTGCTTCTGTAATGGTCATGTTGGTGATCATGGTCGTGGTCGCGTTCGTCGCCTTGGTCGCGCTGGCGGCGGTCGTGCCGCTGGTGGTGGGCGGTCTGGTGGTGGTCACGTCGGTGATCGTGCTGGTGTCGGTCGTTGTGGTGGTCGCGACAAGCGTGGTGGTCGTGGTGGTGGTGATGGCGGTAAATGGTGTTGGTCGTAATCGTCGCGGTCGATGTGGTTGCGGTCGCATCCGTTCGTGGTGATGTGGCGGCGGTAGTTTTGGCGCTGGCGGCGGTTGCGGCGGCTGTGGCGGCGGCTGCGGGGACCTGCTGGCCTATCGCCGGGGTGCGCTCAGCAGCATCGCTGCATTTGTAATGTTAGAGGGATTTGCTGATCTGCCGAGGTGGCCCAGCGGCCGCCTTCTTCTCGCCGAGAGAGCCGCAGCATGGGCGACTTTCTTTCTCCCGAAGGCGGCCGGCCTTTTCAGCGGCCGTGGAGAGGGCGACGTGCGCGCGATCCGCCCTCAGGGTGTCCGCCGCGCTGGCGACGCACTCACCAAATTGCCCCCTTGCGAGGGCGACGTGCACGTTCGAGAGGGCGGCTGGCCTTGTCGGCGGCCGACGCACGGGCGGCGCACGGGCGACGAATGCGCGGCGCACCTCCTGTCGCGAAGGGGGGGGGGTCAGCGCGCCGGTCGCTTTACTGGGCCTTCACAGTGGGGCCCTCGAGGAGGGCGTGCTTCCTGAGGGCTCCTCCGCCTGCCTCGCCGCCCCGCGGGCTCAGCGGCTCCGCTTTTGCGGCTGGTGCTCTGGGCGGCTCGGCCCAGGGGGGGGCCTCGCGTCGGCGGAGGCGGGCGCGCCGCTGGAGGTTTGCGAGCTCTGCTACCCCCTGGCGCTCGCGAGACAGGCGGCCCGCGTGGTGCGGCTGGCGCCGCGGGAGAGAGCGCCCCTGGTCGACCAGGCGCGCTCGCTGGCGGCCCAGTTCGGGGCGCTCTCGACGCTCGAGCCCGATGCCGCCGAAGGCCAAGGCCAAACCCGAGGGCAAGGCGAAGGCTGAGGCCAAGCCTGCAGCGCACGCTCGTGGGCGAGGCATCGGTGCAGTCGGAGCTGTCGGAGCTGGCGGCGGCGGCCGACGCGGCCGTGGAGGCGGTGCTCTGCCTGGTGGGCCTGGTGCGGCCGCGGGCGCCGCAGGGGCCGCAGTCGCCGCGGCGGCGGCTCCCGCGGGCGGCGCGGCTGGGGCGCCTGAAGTGCCTGGTGTCGGCTCCTTGCCCGGGCTTCCTGGAGCCTTTGGCGGTGCTGGTGGCGGCGTGCCGCCCGCCCTGCCTGCGGGCCCTGGCGCGGCGGCTGCTGGAGGTGGCGGCGTTGGCGCGGCGTTGGTCGGCGCTCTGGCTGCAGGCGGCGCTGGCGGTGCAGGTGCTGCTGGGGCGCCCCCCGCCGCGGGCCCCGAAGGCGCGGGCGCCGTCCTCGGGGTGCTCAGAGGCGCGGTGGCGCCGGCGGCAGGCGTGCAGTTCGGCGCCTTGGTGGGCGGCGCTTGGGCGCAGACCTCGACCTCGGCGGGGGCGAGCCGGGCCAGGGGGCTGACGCTCGAGGCCCCTGCCCACGACCCCGCAGGAGTCATCTGCGGCACCGCGCTGTTCGAGGTGGACGGTCGGGTTGCCTGGCGCGGGGGGCAGTATCCTAGCGCCCAGTTCAGGGGGGCGTCGCTGCCCGCGGAGGCGATGCGCTTGGGCGGTGCCCTCCCCGCGCGCGGTGCAGGGCCCTCAGGGCTGCTGCACCTGTGCGCGCAGTGGCCCGCGCGCTGTGGCGAGCCTGCTCAAGCTGGACGCACTGCTGCGCGTGGAGTGGCTGCGGCTTCGCTCGGCGCGCGGGCTGGTGGAGCCTTGGGTTCGCCCCGCCGCCGTGGGCGGCCGGGGCGGTGGCAGCGGCCGCTGCGCGCCAGGTCCCTTGCCTGGAGGTGCGGCTGCGGATCGCCTTGCTGCAGCTGCCGCGGCCCGCGCTGAAGGTGGGGGTGGCGCCGCTCTTCGCGCGCTCGGAGGCCGCGGCAGACGCCGCCAGCGGAGCGAGTCGGCCAGTCGCAGTGATGGCGATGGGGGGCCGCTTTTCGCGACGCCCCCTCCCGGGGCGGCAGCGTGAGCCCGCTGGCGGAGAGGTCACCTGGCGCCCTCTACGACGAAGCGATGCAGATCATCGCACGCGTGATGGGCTTGCGGGAGGGGGCGGAGGGCAGCGAGACGCGTCCGGAGGTGGTTCACTTGCAGGCGATCGTCTTCGGTCACCATCCCGTGTCGCAGTTGCGGGTCAGCGCGGTGCCGGGGCTGCAGACGCTCGCGGCGGCGCTGGATCTGCTGGGGTCCTTGGCGAAGGTGTGCGACGTGCTGGCGCAGCGGTTCAAGGCTCTGGAGCTTTCGCTGTCGGACGCGAACTGGCAGGTTGCGAGCGAGCTGGAGATCGTGCCCGACGCGAGGCCGTCGCTAGCGTCCATGGGCGAGTGGGACTTGGCGCGGCGCTCGGCAGTGCTGCGCAGGCGCTTGCAGGAGGCAAAGAGCCGCGGGCTTCCAGCAGCGCCGCCCGCGACGATGCGAGGGGCTGGCCCGAGGAGAGGGCGCGGGAGGGCTCGAGGCCGCGCTCGCCCTCCCCTCGCGCGCCAGGCCGCGAGGCAGCCCGCGCGCGGTCGAGGGGGAGGGCGTGGCCGCGGGAGGGGCCGCTTCTTCCCTCTGTGCGCGGCCAGCCCCACTCCCGCTCCGGGGGCTCTGACGGAGGGGGCCGGCAGCCCTCGCCCGAGGCGGGCCGTGCTGGCTCGCAGCCTCGAGCGCTGCAGTTTCAGGCCTGAGGGGCCGGCGGCCGCAGCGGGGGCGCCTCGGGAGGCGGGTCGCGGTCGCCCGCGGCGCCGTGGCAGCAGGGGGCGGAACGCGGGCAGGATCAACGGTTCGCGACCCTGCCTACCTGGAGGGGGTGCAGCTCGCGACGCTGCGGCTCTGCGATGAGGCCGAGTGATGATGGTGCCCATGCTGATGATGCTTGTGCGAACGCGGCCAGTTCTTTGCAGGCCGCCTCCTCGAGCAGACCGCCTCGGGCCTCTCCGTCGCGCTCGCCGCCCCCTCGCTGTGCCGCGCCGCTGCGGCCCCCCGCGCTCGTTGCTGCTGGAGATAGCTCAGCCTGGGCTGATCCGCTTGCCGACTGGCGGGAGCTTGCGGGGGCCGCGGGCGATCTGCTCAGAGAACCCTTTGACGTGCGCCCTACCCTGCTTAGCCAGTTCAGAGCCTTCCCAGGTTCACTTGGTCGCTATGTTCGCGACCCCATCGATGTCGAGCTACGCGGGCACATGGCCACCAGTGGAGGTCGGCTGCAGCGTGACCTGCTGCCGTTACCGTGCCCTACCATCGTGGAGTCCGGCGTCGCGCGCGACGGCGAGGACTTCGGCGATGTGAATTGGGGGGCGCTCCACTGCCGGCTGGTTGTTATTGTGCTGGCGCTCAACTGGGAGGCGGGCTTCCTCTCGCCTAAGTTTGCGCGCTGCTGCCGTGGCTGTGCCAACGCGGCCCAGCGGGCTGCCCTGGCTGGCTTGGCGCGGCGGCTCGTCCTGGCCACGAGGATTGAGACCAGCCTGCCCAATGATCTGAACTGGGAGGACCGCCTGCAGGATAGGAAGATCGGTCACGGAGGGTCTGAGATCACGACGCCCCACAAGCCCGCGCTGGAGCAGGTGCTTGACGGGTTGCCGCCGCCGGGAGTCGCCGCTTCGATCGAGGCCGCCGACGTCGCGACGGGCTTCGTCCGCGACTCCCTGCTCGGCCCGTCGCTGGCGCTGATGCCGCCTGGGCTGCGCCGCGCGGCCCCCGCTTCAGCGCGAGTGGGATCGCTCGCCGCGACGGCGCCCCCGTGCTGAACGGCGCCTCTGGTGTCCCAAAGGCCCGCGGCGCTCCTGTCAAGTGCAGTGATGGGGAGCTGCGGCCCGTGCTTAGGCTCATCGCGAATCTGATCCCGTCGAACGCGTGTCAGGAGTGCATCGCGGGGGGCGCGCCCGAGATGCCGTCGATGAGGCAGGCCAGCGATCTAGTGCTCGCGGGGTCCGAGGACCTGCTGTGGAGCGGCGTCGACAGGAATACCTTCTCCTATGTCTTCCGCGCGCCGCCGCCGCGGCGGCCGCTCACGGTGATCGGCCCCCCCGTCCCCTCGCGGCTGCTGGGCCTCAAGGATGGTGGCGCTACTCGCATCTGCCTGTGCGTGATCGGGGTGGGTTGGGTCAGCGCGGCGGGGGTCACGACTCACTTTCACCGCAATATGCTGCGCCAGAGCAGTTCGGTGCCGCGCGGGATTAGCCCTGGCTGCGAGATCGCGCGACGGCGCCGATTGCCGCTGGGCGTTGAGAAGCCGTGCCCACCTGCCTGGATGGCCTACATTGACAATCTGGAGATCGCGGAGCTCGTCGACAAAGCCAAAGCGGAGAAGCTGCTCGGGACGGTGCCGGCGCTGCTGTCTGACGCGCGGGCTTGCTATGAAGCGGCTGGCTCGCCTGGGTCGCTGGTCAAGGACCTTGGCCGCGTGGTGCGGGCCACGACCTTGGGCGAGCTAGTTGATGGAGTTGAAGGGGTGCGCCTTCCTCCTGCAGGATATTTCGCCGAGATGGCCAGCCTGACGTTGTGGGCCCTTTGCAGGAAGCGGGCTAGCATGCGGTTGATTCGCGCCCTCCTTGGCCGATGGGTGCGAGTGCACTGCTTTCGCCGCCCGCTGGCTGCGAGATTCGCCCGCGCCTGGCTTTGGCTCGGCGACCCGCGCTGCGGAGGCCGCTTCGGCGTCAACATCGTCGAGGACTTGCTGATGTGCCTCGCTCTGTCGGGCCTTTGCGTGGCTGACATGCGGCTCGAGGTCGACCACCTGGTGACGGCGTCGGGCGCTTCGGAGGCTGCAGGCGCCGTGGTCTACAGCGCGGCCCTCACTGGCCGCGGCCGCGCGCTGGCTGTGAGGCGCCAGCGGCCTGCCAACGCCGCTGCCGAGGAGGAGGCCGCCTTGATCACCGTCTTCGACGGGGTCGGCGGTGGTCGCAGGGCCTTCGAGATCCTCGGGTTGGTCCCCGCGGTTCATCTGTCGTTCGAGGTGGACCCCTAGGCGGTGCGCGTGGCGCGGCGCTGTTATCCTGGGGCCCAGCACCTTGGGGATGTGACGGAGGCGGGCGCGCCCTCTTTGGCGGGCCTGTTGCGGGCGCGGGGCCGCATCGCGCGCGCGTTGGTCATCGGCGGTTTCCCCTGCCAGGTGTGCGCGAGCCTCAACGTGGACCGCCGGAGCTCGTCGGACCCTCGAGCCTCCCTCGTCGACTGCATGGTCGAGCTCATCGGGGGTTTGCGGACGGCCATGCCTGAGGCGAGAACGTTGCTTCGACGGCTGAGTCCGGTGTTCTTCACCTCAACGGGCTCTTCGAGCGTGTCCCTCTGGAGATCGAGGCCGGTGACGTCGGCGCGGTCAAGCGACCCCGCCTGTCCTGGGCATCCTGGGACTTCCTGCCGTCGTACGAGGCCGGGGCTACCATGGTGATGGCCAAGGACTCGTCAGCGCGCCGCGTGTGCCGCGTTGCGCTGAAAGCTGTGCGGCCGTCGCTGGAGGAGTGGATGCCGGCTGGCACGAGCTGCCCTGGCGGTGTCGAGGGCGAGCCGCTGCCGACCTTCGTCCGCTGGGCGCCGCGCTCGCAGCCGCGCCTTAGGCCCGCCGGCGTCGGCGAGTGCTCAGCTGCGGAGCTGGCGCGCTGGGAGGAGGCGGGCTTCGCGCCCCCGCCTTATCAGTTTCGTGACCAGTGGTGCATTCACTGGCCTGACGGGCGAATCGCGCCTCCTGATGCGGGTGTGCGCGAGAAGCTGGTGGGCTTCGCCGAGGCTCACACGGTCCCCTGCATGACGAGCAGCGAGGCGAAGGCCGACCCTGGGAAGTACGAGGCCCTGCGCCGCTCATTGCTCGGGAACTCCTTCCAGTGCAAGGTCGTGGCCAGGGTGGTGAGCCACTGGGCCGTTGCTGTCGGGCTGCTGGTAGCGGTGCCGTCGCTCGCGGAGCTGCACGAGAGCGTGCGGGCCTGCGCTGGCGGCCGCATGCTGTGGGCAGGCGACGGCACTTCCTTGCGCTGCGGGCGCGTGAAGGTCGACGAGGAGGTCTGCCGTGAGCTGCAGGTGGCTGGGGCCTCGCAGGAGCCCGCGAGCCCCCCGGGCGTCGTCTACGTCGGCCGCGGGTCGCGGCGCCGGTGCCTGGGCCCCTCGTGCCGGGGCAACCCCTTCGCCGTGGACACGAGTTGTCCTCGCGAGGACGCTGTGGCTCTGTTTGCTGGCTGGCTGCGCAGGCAGCCACTGCTGCTGGGGCGCCTGGAGGAGCTGCGCGGCGCCCAGCTGGCCTGCCGCTGCAGCCAGGCCGAGGCGTGCCATGCCGACATTCTTCTGGCAGAGCTGGCCAAGCGTGGCGTGACGTCCTGGCGTGATGCAGACGTCTCGCGCAGGCTGGTGATGAACTTTGTGATGGCGTGCCACAGTAATTGTGCGGGCCTTCGTACGGATGGAAGCTCTGAGGAGCTAGGAAAAGTTTTTCCCTCGGCAGGAGATTGATGCAGGCATCTGGCAATGGCGTAAGGCAAGGCAGTTGATTTGGGGCGTCCCCGAGCATATCAGTGTACTGGAATGTCAAGGTGCTTTGATGATTCGATGGCGAGCTCGGTCTTTGGCTCGGCAGCAGCGTGTCTTCTTACAGCTACTCGACAGCATGGTCAACATCGGTGCGCATTGCAAGCGCCGCTCCAGTAGCAGCCAGCTCAACAAGGTGGTGCGCAGCTTCTCTGCCCGGGAGCTGGCGATGGGCGCGCGGGCGGTTTCTGGCTTACCTTCTTCAGTTCGGAGCCCCGCGGTTGCCCCGTCGCGCCTGAAGGATGGGGAAGCGGGGTAGCCCATCCGATCGTAGCGCCGCCAGAGCTGGACTGGGGAAGTTGAGAGATGCTCGTGTTGGGACTGCCACTCTTGCGAGATATCGTCGTGCCGCTCAGCAGTTTGTTGACTATCTCAATGCCACGAGCCTGCCGCTGCCTTTCAGTTGGGAAGATGTGGATATCACCCTTCAAGATTATCTTGAGCACCTCTGGGCAGAGGGTTCTACAAAAGGTCAAGCTAAGGATGCACTGAGTGGGGTGCAGCACTTGTTGAGGGCGAGCTGGCAGTGTCCTGGTGCGTGGCGATTGCTGTCAGTCTGGGGCCGCTTGGAGCGACCTCAGCGTGCGCCGCCGATGCCGCCGCTGGTCTGCAGCGCGCTTGCTGGCTGGGCGCTGGGGCGCGGCGAGATCGCGTTCGCTGCGACTGTGCTGGCAGGCTTCCACTTCTGCCTTCGGACAGGCGAGGCCCTCGGCCTCTCCGGCGGCGCCATGCAGCTGAAGACTTGCGGCCGCGGCGTGATTGCGTTGCCCTGGACAATGACAGCTTGTCAGAAGGGGGCGCGGGAGACGGTGGCGCTCGACGACCCGCTCGTCGGAGCTGCTGTGCACTTGCAGCTGCAATGGCGCAGCCGTTTGTGGCCTTCGTCTCCGCGCGTTTTCCATGCCTTGTTTCGCGCTGGCGTGCAGCAGATCAGTTGTAAACATGTGGCCCTCGTCCCTTGCAGTCTTCGTAGAGGAGGTGCCGCTCACAAATATTTGCTTTCAGGAGACTTGTCTAAAGTCATGCTTCGCGGGCGCTGGGGCCCCATGAGGACGGCAAAGACTTGCATCCAAGAGGGGGCCGCACTTCTTCCTGATATGCGGTTCCGGCAGGGTGCCCGTTCCTCTCTCCAGACGTTCTCAGACATTTTAGTTGCCCGCGTCAGGGCGTGCTGCAATACTTGAGGCCAGTTGCGAGTTTCTTGGGATTTTCCAAAGGGCGGCTTTCAGCCATATCTAGAACACAGTGGCGAGCTTTTCCGGGAGCTTTCTCGAGGCTCGCGTGTTCAATCAATGTTTGGAGAGCTTCTCGGTCTTGCACTTTCGGGTGCGAGTCTCCTCCCCTCTACCCCGCAGTGTTCTGACCCCGGTCGCGAGACGGTGGTGCACTTGTGGTTGCTGGGAATCCTGCTGTGGCTTCGGGGTGAGTCTCGAGGCTCGCACAGGGGTGTGCCGATCTTGGGAGGAGTAGAAGCTCAGTCAACAGCTTTGGCCCTATAAATGAGGGAGTAAAAAGGAGACCCCTGCATAATTTCCCGGCATATTCCTCGACCTTCTCCTATGCCAATCCCGCTCGATCCCGCCCGCACACATATAAATACGTTTACGGTTGATGTGCGGGCTAAGGGCTCAAAACGTGTAGCATCGGCCGTTCGTAGAATGCATGGCAGCTGTTCTGGCCCGCCCACGAGCCGCCCGAACAGGTAGCTCCCTTTTGCCAGCCAGCTAGTGTCTTTCAGCCTCGCGAGCGCGAGCTTCTCGGTCTGGCACCCTCGGGTGCGAGTCTCTCTCCCCTCTAGCCCGCAGCGTTTTGACCCCGGTCGCGAGACGGCGGTGCACTTATGGTTGCTGAGAATCCTGCTGTGGATTCGGGGTGAGTCTCGAGGTTCGCACAGGCGTGTGCCGATCTTGGGAGGAGTAGAAGCTCTGCCAACAGCTTTGGCCGATAACTGAGGGAGTCAAAGAGGGACCCCAGCAGAATTCCCTGGCATACTCCTCGACCTCCTCCTGTGTCAATCCCGCTCGATCCCGCCCGCACACAGAGATAACATAGTGCCGATGGCCGCGAGCGGGTCCAAGCTAGTTAACGACAGGTGGTCGTTGCTGACCAGGTAGCAGGAGAGCTCAGTGGTCGAGTGACCGCCAGGCGGGCGCGCCACACTTGCCGCATCCTTTGGGGAGCCAAAGTGAAACCTCCAGGGGGCTCGAGAAGACCCAGATCATATCTGGCCAGGATGCACATTCCACTGGACACACCCAATACTTTACCAGGGGCAGCGGGCGCCCATCAGCTCGTCCACCCCGTCGGCGAGCAACATTGTGAGGCCAGCCACAAGCTGATGTTCCCGGATCCACAGCACGTGGGCTTGGGAGCTCCCAATCCAGCTCTCCATGGACTTCCACGAGTTCCCATTCAACGCTTGGGTATGCAAGGAAAGCTGCTCCTGGGGGGGGGACCTGCAACGCTGATCGGCTTGTGTGGGTTCCAAAAAGGGAGGCCCCGTCGCGCCCTGGAGGCGGCCCTCGTACCCAGGCCTGCCTGCGGGGAGGGAGCGGGGATCGCGTTGCTGGGCCTCCCTTCCTCCCCGCCTCCCCGGCCCGCCTCGCTGGCGGGGGTGGGGGAAGTTAATCAAGTGCCAACAAAATCCTTGGCCCGTGGACGGGCGTCGGCACAGGAGGAAGAGGTGAGGAGAAGGAGGAGGAGGAGGAGGAGGAGGAGGAGGAGGAGGAGGAGGAGGAGGAGGAAGGGGGGAGGAGGAGGAGGAGAAGGAGGAGGAGGGGGAGGAGTAGGAGTAGGAGTAGGAGTAGGAGTAGGAGCAGGAGCAGGAGCAGGAGTATGAGTAGGAGTAGGAGTAGGAGTGGGAGTAGGAGGAGGAGGAGGAGGATGAGGATGATGATGATGATGATGATGATGATGATGATGATGATGATGATGATGATGATGATGATGATGATGATGATGATGATGATGATG
>CAUYUJ010017170.1:1851842-1870836 GCA_963575745.1 Prorocentrum cordatum | reverse complement strand
CGCGCCGAACCTGAGCCGCCACATGCAGGACCCTGCGGGGCGTCCTCCGTGCCGTGGGACTTGCGGCGCGTTGCCTTCGTGCGACGAGCATGCGCTGCATGCGCATCTCGAGCCTCGCGGGCCCGAGCGACGAGCGGGCCTGGCAAGTCCTGCGCTGCCTTCCGGGACGCTTCGGTGAGCTTCTTCTTCCTGCTCTCTGCCTGCTGCTTGTCCTCGGCTGTGATGTTGGACTCCTTCTCGATGTCGGCCACGAGCTCGGCCAACATGAACAGATGGCGGAGGTCGAACTGGTCACCCACGATGTCAGCGATGCGCAGCGCCGAGCCCCCCTCGGAGGCTGACGGAGGTGGCGGCGCAGGGGCAACACAGCTTCTTGCTGCAATTCGCTGAGGGCCTCCTTGTATTTAGTGTCAGCGTCGTCCAAGTCCTGCCGAAGCTGGCTGATGAAACCCTTCAGGGAACACACATCATATCGCCAACGTGCCAAGTTGTCGTATTCCCCGCTGAGCATCTTCTCGATCTTGCGCACCATAGCGTGAGCTTTGTGCACACGCTGATGTACTGGAATGACCGAAGGCTCAAGCTGAGCGTCCAACTTCTTGGCCAACATCCAGTACCTCTGATGAGCGTTGACATCCCCCGCCTTCCTCGCGAGGCTGGATAGCTAATCAGCCTCGTCAAGCGTGAGGCTAGGTTGTGTACTGAATAGGAGTGGCATCGCGTCACATGCTTTAGCCTCGTTCCTTGCTGCCGCCATTTCCTCCCTGCTTGCCCGCGGCTCCTTCCACAGACTCGGCGTGAGGTCCTTCACTCGAGGAGAAAGAACCACCACGACCAGCTAGGGGGGGGCTGGCCACTCCTCCCCTCGAGCTGGCGGCACCCCGTTCTGGGCGCGGCTCAGGGAGTGCCCAGAACGAAGTGCCACCAGCTCCGGGGGCGGCATCTGGGAACGGAGTTCTATGGAGTTCTGGTGGTGGTGGTGGCTCTTATTGTTCTCATCAGTCTTGGGCGAGTCCCACTGGCATCAGCGGCAGCGCCTGAACCTGGCGGGGAGAGCACACCAGGTGTCGGAGGCCGCCAAGGAGCATTAGGAGCCATGTCGCGATCCAGGGGACTGAGCTGCAACAAGTTGGAACCACAGTGCTTGCAGAACCTGTCCTTCGTCTCTCTCTCTCTCTCTCTTGCTGCAGCCACAGGTGGTACACTTTGTGGTCGGGCCTCATTCCTTCTTCTTTGACCGACTGGAAGTGGACCACCACCAATCCCAATCATCATGTTCTTGATTGGTCCATCCACCCTGCCAACCTCCGACAGCATGGCGGCCACGGGAAACACGCGGTACGAAACAAGCGTGAAGTCAATGGCCCGCAAACGCCTGCGTCGTGTCGAAGTGAACGTCTGCAAGGGCGCAGAATTCTGGGGCCCCGACACGGCTGGAAGTTGGAGGAGGAGGAGGAAGAGGAGGAGGGGAAGTGTACGATCGACCAGGAGGGGATATTGAGTTCCTCCTCCCCTGTTCCTTCTCCTCCTCCTCCTCCTTCTCCCTCTCCTCATCCCTCCCGCGTCCTCCTGCTGCTCCCACGGGGCAAGCGCGTGACAACCGCGCTTCCGCGCTGTGCGTCGCGCTGGCCGTTCGCGTACGCCGCCGCATAACGTCGCCACGTCGTCGTGCGCAATGTTCTTGTCTCCTCGTCGCTGACGATTCGTGCGTGATGATTTTGCGATGTGCGCGACGACTCGTGCGTGAGTTCTGCACTGACACAGGTGGCTGGTCGATCGGACGATTTCATCGCCTTGGATCGCTTCGTCGATATGTGTGCTTCCAACTTGCTCTCTCCTCCTCCTCCTCCCCCATGGTTCCCCCCCCCGCTCCGCCCAGGAGGCGGCATGACGATCTGAGGCCCGGACAGGCCAGGGCGAGCGCCAGAAACGCCTCCAATGTGATGTGGGTGCCGCCTTGGCCGCCGTTCCACGTTATTTTTCTGCTCGGGGGCGTGCATGGAATGCGCTTGCCCCGCTTCGCCTGAGGAGCCTTTCAGATGGTCTTGAGGTGTCCCAAGAGGGTCCCAAGGAAGCCCAGCCAGGGGTCCCAAGACGAGCCCGCCGGGGCCCCAAGCAGCCCCGACAGGGCGGCGAGAGACTGTCCCCTCTCCTTCTCCATTTTCCCCCCATCCCACTTGAGGGGCCCTGGATGCCGAGAGCGCGGCCCGAAAAGCCTCCCGCCGTGCTTCCGCTACCGCGCGAGCATGTGCGGGCATGTCTGGAGGCAGGCCCCCCCCCCAGCGCGGCCCCTCGCTCGTGGCTCTCCGGCCGCCGCCCCTGCCAGCCGCGCCGCGCGGCCGTGTAGGGAGCGCCCGCCGGGGGCTGCAGGCCCCGAACCTGCCCGTTTGTCGTTGGCTGCTGCGCAGGAGCGGCCATGTTCGCCAGCGTGGTCTCTCCCGGGCCCGCCGCAGGGTTCTATCCATGACGACCGCCTGGGGGATCGATCCCCGCGGACCTCCACAGGCGGTAGATATGGATCTACTCGGGCCCCCGGGGGCCGAAATGTATCCATATCCACCGCCCGCCGTGGCACCAGGACGTAGGCTCCCAGGCGGTGGATATGGATAAATCCCCGCCTCGTAAAGTGGGGTGCGAGTGGGAGAAGGTGTTTTTTGTTCACCCTCTGGGCCATGATGCGCCTTATGCCGCCCCCCCTCTGTCCACCCTCTCACCCCCCAAGACGTAACGCTCCCCCGCCCCCCCAGTGCGTCCCCAGCACCCAGCCCTGCCGCAGTGCGTCCGGCACCACAGTCTGTGGTGCTGGACCCATGGCGCGGGGTAGGTGGTCGTTACATTATGCCTCCTCCCCCCCCGCCCCCCTTCTCGTGACCGCCGCGAATAGCTTCCCCTAGATGAGGTCGAAGGATCGGGCCGCATCGCCGATGCATCGGAGATGCGGCTCGATGTGGAGCCCGATTTTCTCTGCGCTGGCGTCGTCTGTGCACTGCCGACATCGACGATGCATCGGGGATGCATCGCGATCTTCCGACCCCACCTGTTCGGACCCCATCCACAAGGCCTCTGAGGGCCCCCCGATCGCCGCACGCGGTGCAGTAGCAGCGGCTTGCGTGCCTGGGCTTGGGCCCCCCCGCCTCCCCCCGCCCCCCGGACGGTCGGGAACCTTTTGGACGGCGTGTCGCGCCGCCAGTTTTGACCCACCGCGCCTCGGCGCGACTCGCCGTCCACTTCCCGGTCCCCAGGCGTTCGCGCCCCCCCCCCCCCCTTCCGAGCCCGTCCGAGCCTCCCGCCCCGCGGAGCGGAGCGGCACGCCGCCCGCATGCAGGGCTGGGCGTGCCGCCCGGGGCCGCCGCCGCGACACGCCGAAGCAAGAGTTCTCGACCGCACGCCGCGCGCCAACTGTCAGATTCCCCGGGTCGTTCCTGCGTGTGGCCGGCCGTTCTCCGCCGGTTGCAGCGGAGACCCATGCCAAGAAGCACCCTGCTTGCCTCCAGGGTGCCCTGGGTTTCTCGGGTTCCGATGGTTTTGCGACGGAAAGCGTGACGTTCCCACACCAAGAATCAATGGACGTCCTGGGGTCTCAGGGTTATGTTTCTTGTGGAAGGTTTCTTGTGGTCGGGCCCCCACTGTATGTACAGCACAATCGACGTCGGGGCATCGGACGCCGCAGCTGGCGTTCCTGTTGGCTGCAGACCTCCCTTGGACCTGGAGCCCCAGCGGGGGGTTCAGAAGTCCGACCTGCATGGCTAGGGAGGAGGAGGAGAGGAGGAGGAGGAGGAGGAGGAGGAGGAGGAGGTGGAGGAGGAGGAGGAGGAGGAGGAGGAGGAGGAGGAGGAAGAGGAGGCCCAGGGCCGTTCCTGCGCATGTCGTTCCTGGGCCGTTCCGCTCCCATTCCCGGGGGGTCGCTCCTGCGCGTGTGGCCGGCCAGCCGCTGCTCCGCAGTGCGGCGGAGGCTCCTGCCCCCTCGGCGCGGCGCCTTCGCCGGGGGGGGCGGCGCGGCCCTGAGGGCTCTGCCAGGAGGCGCGGCGGCACCCAGGCGTCGCGGTGGCCACGCTGTGTGCCAGGGGAGCCACACCGCGTGGACGTTGGTTTCACGAGCGACGCGCTACCTTAACTAGCGCGTCGTTCGTTCAGTAGCGCGGCGCTCGTGGAGTAGCGCGTCGCTCGCTCAGTATCCAAAAGTTCCCGACCGTATGCCCTGCAATCGGATAGTATCCGCTTGCATGAAATGCGGAAGGAAACTTTTGCATGGCGTGTCGCTCCGCGGGTCCTGCCCCACCGTGCCTCGGTGCGACACGCTATATCTACTTCACGGTCCCGAGGCGTCCACGTGTTGAGCTTTTCCGAGTTTTCCGTCCCGCGGAGCGGAGCGACACGCCATCCGCTCGCAGGGTCTAGTGTGTCGCTGGGGCCGCTGCCGCGACACGCTAAGCAACAAGTCCTGACCGTACCGATACCGCTCCTCGTTCTGGAGAACCCTTGACGCCACGGCTGGATTCTCCTCGAAGTCTTGGTCAGAACTCACCCCAGGAGATGTCCCAGGAGTAGCGGTGGCCACGCCGTATGGTGTGTCAATGGGGATTCAGGGTTGTCGGACGCTTCCGTCGGTTCCTGGGCTTTTCCTGCCTCGGGATGCGTGCCAGCAGTTGTGCCTCGGGATGAATTCGGGGGGTGCCCGGATCCTCCTGAACGCCGCTGGGGACCCGAGAGCTGGCTCGGAAGCAAAGCGTTCGGAGGGTCGGTGTGGTGAGTCAGCGGGGCTTCGGGTGACCGCGCGGTTCTGGGGCCTGGTCCGTTCTCCGAGGCTGTCTCGGGCGGCTGTGGGGCCTCCAGGGCGCGGTGGCGGGCCGTGCGGTGTGCGGTGAGGTCCTCGGAGATTTCGAGGTCACCGCGCGGCCTGTCACTGCACTGCTTCGGGACCCCCGAGGGAGGCGCCCCTGGGCGGAGGTCGGGGGATCGGGTAAGCCTCGTCCAAGATCGGAGGACTGTAGGTGGACACCAGCACTTGTGCAGTCCAAAGCCCGGATAGCGACGCAGTCCAAAGCGCGTAAAACGCTTATGGGAGACATTGGCAAAGGCGCTGGAAAGTATGCCTGGGGAGCTTGCAAGCGTGGGAACCGTGTGTGAAGGACGCTTGCCAGGACGCTGGGAAGCAAGCTTGGGGAGCTTCAAGCGTCAAACGCAAGCTTCGAAGGAGCTGCGAAGGACCTGCGGAAAGGCTTCAGGCACGCGTATTGGGAACGAGCAGGAAAACGCTCTCGGGACACGCTGCAAGTTCAAGCAGGCCGCTCCGGGGATGCCTGACCGAGAGCCTTGGAGAGGGGCTGGCCTACATTGCGCTGCCGGCTTCTAATCTGGAGCCCTCTTACCTCTCCAAGGAGCTATCCGGGAACCAATGTCGGCGGTGTGCCCCCACCCAGGGAAGATGGTCCCGATCTCGGTGATGGTGGTAATATTTGGGCTTCCTGGGTGACCGAAAGATTTGCCACCGACACCCAAATCTGGGGCCTTCTAGCCCTGGTGGAGGCAACCCCTTATTTTGGTGTGTGTGTGTGTGCTCAGTTCCCAGCCTCCAGCAAGAGCTATGTTTTTTTTGCAATCTCGCGGCAACGATCGTTGCCGTGTGTGCGGGGGGGGGGGTCGGGGGCGGGTTCCGTCACGGCTCGCGTTGGCGCCACCTGGCAGGTGGTCATCTCTGCATTCCCAAAAAAGCGGCGGCGCGAATCGTGACCTTACCAGGAAGGAAAAGGAGGGCGTAGGTTCACCGGCTTCGAGCGAAGGTGGCCCCTGGGTTGCGCGCGCCGCGTCGACGCTGGCGCGGGCACTCGAGGCTGGACCCCTCGGGAGACTTGGGCCGGGGGCCTCACAGGACGCAGCTCCTGCTGCGGAATCCGTACGGCAGGTTCGCCGACGTGTCGACGCATCGGCGACCCCGCCGCGGGCGTTCAAGGTTGGTCGCCGCCAGTGGCCCAGAAATCGGCCAATATGGAGCGATCAAGCGATCGAAAATCCGCCGACAGTTCAAGGATGGATTACCCACGCGGTGCCAGACACGAGCCTGTCGTCACGAAACCGTCGAAGTCGTCACTACACGAGCCACTATCAACGCCGAAGTCGTCACGACACGAGCCTGACGTGCGAGACATGAGGTCGGCAGCCTCCTGGGACCTCCAGCGACGGAGGTCGGTAAGGGTGAAGCAAGTCACGTGGTCTCGGCCATCCGGGGCCCGTGTCGCCCAGGCAGCAGCCTGCCATGCACCAGCCGCCCCGGCTTGGCGGGCCAGCTGTTGCTGACGCTTGCTGGTTTTCCATGCAGCTGGACAAAGTTCCGTGCCTCCACCAGGCTGGGGTAGGGCACGTCTTTCTTTCGTGGTTCACCATGACTACTTGATGTCTCAGCACTTGGTTGCCGATGTGGCTCCCAAGGTATGTTTCAGCTGTGTGCTGCCTATTCTTGCCAATGCCTTGGTGTCTTGTCGTGCGACTGCCCAGCGGCGAGGAGAAACTAATCGTGAGCGGCACGATTCCACCATATTGCCGCTATTCCGCCCTCACCGACGCGACTCAGCGCCCTTGGCCAGAGGCTTGCAGTGTGCACGTGCGGAGAAGCACGTGAGAAAGGTGGACTGTGCCCAGCAGGTCTCGCAGGAAAAGAAGACGGAAGAGGAGGAGGAGGAGGAGGAGGAGGAGGAGGAGGAGGAGGAGGAGGAGGAGGAGGAGGAGGAGGAGGAGCAGTTGAGGAGGTGGTAGAGGAGGACGACGAGGACGAGGACGAGGAGGAGGAGGAGGGAGATGAGGAGGAGGAGGAGGAGGAGGAGGAGGAGGAGGAGGAGGAGGAGGAGAGGAGGAGGAGGCGGAGGCGGGCGGAGGAGGAGGAGGAGAGGAGGAGGAGGAGGAGGAGGAGGAGGAGGAGGAGGAGGAGGAGGAGGGGTGGGAGGAGGAGAAGGATGAGGAGGAGGGGGAGGAGGAGAAGGATGAGGAGGAGGAGGAGGAGGAGGAGGAGGAGGAGGAGGAGGAGGAGGGATAGGAGGGGAGGAGGAGGATGAGGAGAAGGAGGATAAGGAGGAGAAGGAGGAGAAGGAGGAGGAGGAGGAGGCCCGCGGAAGCTTGTGGGGGGTCTCCACAGGCTTCTGGAAATCACTGGAAGCTCAAACTGGCGGCGTGTCCAGGGAGGAAAGCAGACGGGCGGGCCCCCTCAGAAGTCTCAGAAGGCCTGCGGTCTTTTTGGAAGCTTTTTGAGCCTTCTCCGATGCCGTAGAGGGTTTTCCAGAAGGCCGGAGGGCCTCTGGGAAGCCCCGCCGCCTTCTAATAAGGCCTGGCCCCCTCTCACTTCCTCCTCGACGCGCCGCTGACCAAAGTGGATCACGCGCGTCCTCCCCCGAAGTTCAGTAGTCGATCCAAGGGCAACGTTAGGGTGGCATAGGCTCAGGGGTGAATGCATCGATCCCCCGTCGCCTTCTGATCGCCGACAGGGGCCCATAGCCCAACCCGCCCAGGAGCGGGGGGGGGTCGCTATCGCTGATGTATCGCCGATCCAGGTCGACGTGTCCCCCCCTGAGCCGGTCCCGCCCAGTCGTTGCCCCTCGGAGTGGGGCATGCGGACTGCCATCAGACGGGGCAAGGACGAGGATAAGTCCGTTCCAGAGCGTTCCAGAACGCTCTCGGAGCGTTCTGGAACGCTCTGAGAAGGCCGCGGCGCACGAGAAATCCTCCAGAACCGCCAGATCCCCGAGATTCTCTGTACTTCCTACCCGATGTTATCATCGTCCTGGCTTCGTCTTACGACAGGGTCGGGGGTTCGAAGACGGGGCCTTGAGGGGTGGGGCTCTCTGGGAGGCCGGGCAGGGAAGGGCTCCCGGACTGAGCATGCGCTGACCAGGGCCTCCTCCCTTGGGGGGGCACCACCTCGCCAGGCTTCATCGTCGAGGTGCCGACGGAGGGACGTGGCGAGCAGGAGGAGCAGGACGAGGGCGAGCAAGAGGAGGAGGAGAAGGAGGAGGAGGAGGAGGAGGAAGAGGAGGAGGAGGAGGAGGAGGAAGAGGAGGAGGAGGACGACGAGGAGGAGGAAACAGAGGAAGAAGGAGGGTGGGGGCAGAAAGCACGGGCAGGCGCGGCCGCCGCAACCAGCGCCAGCCCTGTCGCCCTCGCGCCTCGGCCGACTCGGCGTTGCGGCGGCGCTGCAGTGCCGCCGCGGCGCAGCGCCCGGCTGCCCCCACAGGGCGACGAGGTCTACACGCAGCCGCCGCCGCTGGCCAGGCCCACCCTTGGCCCAGGAGCGGTGTGTGTGTGTGTGTGTGTGTGCCTCCATGGCCAACCCAGGGGGGGTACAGACCGCTTCTGGGCCTGGGATGGGCCCGTGGTGTGCCCCCTGTCAGCCGAAAAGGTATTTGCCCAGAAAGACCATCGGCGGCCGAAGATGTGACCGAAATTGTGACGGAGAACGTGGCGTGACCAAAAGTATGACCGAACTTGACAGCAGCTTTGGTTGCGAACAGGGCATTTCGGTCGCACTTTGGCGCGCTCGCCTTCGAGAAAATTTTGGCGTCGATTTCGGGCGCACTCGGGCAGATTTTGGGGGCACAGCTTCGGCCACCACAGTCAACCAGCATGGTAAGGATGAGCGACTTTCCAAGGGTACCCTCGCATCCTTCCCCTTCGGCCCATCCTTGGGCGCCTTCGCTGGCCGGGCCCCGCCCGCAACGCGTCGGCATGGCCCTGCAATGTCCTTGCATCCTGGTCGTGCGTCCTAGCTTTAGGAGGGGAACGCACACAAAGACACAATTCAGTGTCGGTGTCCATGAACACACGGGAACACATGGGAAGTGGGGGGGAAGACGAAAGCCCAGAAAATGGAGAAACATCTGGGGAATGCTGGGATCTGTGTGTATCTATGTTGTGTGTCCCATGGCCCTTTTCTATAGTTCTGCGTGCTGGCGGAGACGAGGCCGCGTGCGGTGAGTGCAGACCTCGCCGCCCCGCCCCCGCGCAGAGGGCGCCATGCAGCTCAAGCCGCCGGGCTGCGCGCCGCCGCCCGCGGGCACCCCGCGGCGGGCGCCGCACGACGAGCCTTCGGGGCGGCCTGGCCGGCCCCCCGGCCAGCCGGGCCCCTCTCCGTGACGTGCCCCTCGCCTCCCGAGCATTTTCTTTGGGTGGAGGACAGAGGGTGAAATCTGAAATGACGTTTCGATTGGTGTTCGATGCTTGAATCTTCAGAAGGTGAATCACAAGGCGGATTGGTTCTCGAGGTGCAAAAGCCCATATGGATTTCACCCTGAGCTCTCCACCCTAAGAAAATGCCCAGGCCTCGCCCCAGGGCGCATGTGCCAGCCACGCAGGGCCGCCTACGATCCGATTCGGTGCGATTCGACTCGCCGGCCGGGGCCGCGATTCCAATGCGATGCGATCCGGCTCTATGCACCGGCATCGGTGAGGGCCAGCCGGAAGCGGGGCGCGGCGATTCGATGCCGATCCGATTCGGAGTGCTTCGCTGGCGATTCGATCCGCCCTCGATCCGAGCCGACTTCGCGATCCGATCCAGCGCAGAATCGCCACGCGCAGAGGGGGGCAGGGGGGGAGGGGGGGAAGGCTTCTCAGAAGCACTCCTGCTTCTCAGAGGGCGCGGGCCCGGCGCCCTCCAAGAAGCCGCTCCGTCTCTCAGAAGCCTTCCCCCTCTCCCTACCCCCTCCTGCGCGCCGCCGACGGTGCTCGAAAGACGAGGGTGCTGCCATAGGAGGGGGGTGGTTTGCTCGAGGTCGGCCAGGCCGCGCCCGACGCGCGTGCCCTCGCCACTCCGCCGCTCCGCCGCGGCGGCGCCTTGCAGGCCGCTGGCGCCGCCACGCCCGCCGAGGAGGGCACGCTGGCGGGGCTGCTGGCCGACCTCCGCCGGCCCTTCGAGGCCCAGGACCGCACGAGGGGGTCTTCCGAGTTGGAGTCGGCGGGGGGTCCGAGGTTCGGCGGCGAGCGAGGGGGGGAAGTGAGAAGGAGAAGGCGTTCTCCGAAGGCGGCGGGGCTTCCCAGACGCCCTCGCGCCCTCTGGGTAGTTTTCGGTGTCTTCTGGGAAGGCTCAGAAAACTTCTCGGAAGACCGGGGGGACTTCCGAGCCTTCTGAGAAGGTCCGCCCTTTCTCCCTTCCCCCCCGGGCTTGCCGCCGAGAGTTGGAGTCGGCGGGGGGTCTGAGGTGGCAAAGCATTGGTTCCAGCGAGCAGGTAGAGGGTGGAAGAGGTTCGAGGACTTGGGCCCTTTTCGGCCTCCGGGGGCAGTTTTCGGGCCCCGGGACCGTCAGAAACGGATTTGGGGTGAAAAACTACACCAGGTTGACCTTGGGAAGGTTGCGGGGATCGATTTTGAACGGATTTGGCATCATCCTTCTTCCTGACCCCCCGGGACCGTCAGAAACGGATTTGGGGTGAAAAACTACACCAGGTGGACCTTGGGAAGGTTGCGGAGATAGATTTTCAACGGATTTGGCATCATCCTTCTTCCTGACCGATTGTCTGGGGTCCCAACCAGTTCAGGCCCCCCCAGCGGCCTCTAACTTCCATGATTTCTGTCGGTTTTCTGCAGTTTTGAGGGTTGGAGCTTTCCAGGCGCTTCCCGTCAGCTGGCCTCCTCTAAGACCCGCTCCAATCGAATTATTACATATATATATATATATACATGTGTATAGATCTACAACAGCATTAATCCAGCAACACATCACCAACAAAGTGGATTTGCATCAAGAAAGTTTTACAAACAGCAAAACAATACCAAGGTCTAAACCAAGGACCAAACTCGTGGTTTCTCAATAAAGAATTGACACACCACATACCTGAAACTGAAACCAGACCTGACTCCCCCCAACAAAAAGCTGAAACTAAACCACTTAAAACTTTTCAAGTTAAAAAAACAGCAAGCTACACCAAATCAAACAACATGCTGACAAAGCGTATTAACAGTTCAAACATGTTCATATTGAAAATGACAATGCAATGGTCAACCACCAACCAACACATCACACACTCAAACAATGATCAAACATGGTATGTGTGGTAACAACACCAAACACTCATACACAAATATGAACACTCACACTCAACAATTCAAACCATGTTGGTCAAACATGAACTTTCGATGGTAGCCAACCAACCATCGAATATCTCAAGCTCGAAAGCCAACATGAGCAAGCATGAAATCCGTGGATACAAAACAAAACACCACATACAATAGTATAATAAATAAGTCCAGGAATCCACTGAAAGCGGCCTTCCAGTCGCCTCTTTCGGGCGCGCGAGGGAGAGGAGGGGGTCACGTCGGCGTCACCGACTTCGTCGTCGTTTTCGACGTCGACATAGCCACCAAAGCAGAGGGGGAAGGGAAAGGAGGAGCAGGAGGGGGAGGGGGGTGGGAGGAGGGAGGAGGAGGATGATGATGATGAGGAGGAGGAGGAGGAGGAGTCGGGAGGGAGGGCGAGGATGACGATGATGGTGGTGGTGATGATGACAATGATGGTGATGATTAGGAGGAGGAGGAGGAGCAGGAGGAGGAGGATGCCTGAGCATGTTTTTGGACTTCTTATTGCGAAGGCCTGACGGCCGGTGCAGCCGACCCTGAAGAGGACCACGACGTCGGCGACGAAGCGGGCGGAGACGGAGGCCGTGGAAGATGAGGAGGAGGAGGAGGAGGAGGAGGAGGAGGAGGAGGAGGAGGAGGAGGAGGAGGAGGAGGAGGATGGGGGGGTAGCGCGCTACAGTTAGCAAATATGCAAACTATAGCTAGCTATACTTAGCAAATTTGAAACTATAGCTTGCTACAGTTTGCAAGCTGGCAAGGCTTCAGCATGGACGCTGCTATGCATGTCCCTTCTCATCGCCAAATTCTTCCCCCCAGAGCCCCTACCATGCAGGTCCGCAATCCCTCACGACAGCGATATTGGTTACGACGGCGACAACAACATGATGGATATGACCACGATGACGACGATTCTTGCGAACAGTGCCGTTGTAGACGAAGGCCAGGACGTTGAAGACGACGCCAGCGGCGATGACGAGCACGACGACGACGGTAGCGTCGGTGACGACGAGGATGTCGACGACCAGGTGAGGACGATGCTGATGACGGCGACGATGATAATGACGATGGCCACGACGGTTCCGACGACGATTACGACCACGACTACGTCGACGACCGCGCCGACCGTGACGGCAACGATCGCGAAGACGACGACACCCAAGACGACGACCATGGCCACGATCACGATAACGACCGCGACGACGATGATCACGACTACGACTTCGACGACGGCCAGACCACGGCCACGCATTCGACGACAGCCACGACCACGACGATGACGACCACGGCAACAACCACCACCCCAGCCAGGACGACAATGACCATGACCATGACCATGACGACGACAACGACAACGACGACGACGAGGTCAACGACGACGGCTACAATCATGACGACAGCCAAGACCACAATCACGACCACGACCGCGACGATGACGACCACGACAACGATTTGACGACGACGACGTCTTCGACGACAACGGCGACAACCATGACCACAACCATGACGACAACGACCGCGACCATGACCAACACCACGACGACCACGACCAAGGCCAAGACCACGGCGGCCAAGACGACGACGACCGAGACAACGACACCTACCACGACGTTGGCGACGGTCACGACCACGACTGACGGCGACGACCACGACGACAACCATAACCACGAAGACGGTAGCGACGATAACGACCACGGTCATGACGACGACGAAAATGCAACAACAGCGATCACGACCACGACTACGCCCACGACGACGGCGATGATGGCGACCATGGCAACGACGGCCACAAGGACCACAACGACCGCGACCACAACCAGGACGACGACCGCGACCGCGACCGCGACGACGCCGACGACGACGAAGCCGGTCACGACCACGACCACGACGACAGCCACGACCACAACCACGAGCAGGACGACTACCACGACGACGACAACGCCCACGACGGCTGTGACAACGACGACGACGACCGCGACCGCAACCACGACGACCATCGCGACCCCGACGACGACGACCAAGATCACGACAACGACGACCACTGCCACGACAGCGACCACGGCAACGATCATGACCACGACCACGACCACGACGACAACAACGACCAAGACCACGACGAAAACTGTCGCGAGCACGACGGCTACGACCACGACGACACCCACAACGACGGCCTCGACCACGATGAAGATGACGCTGACGACGACACACTGCCACAACGACGACTACGACGACCATGACAAGAACCATGGCGGCGACCACGGCCACGACGTCTGCGACGACGACGTCCATCACGACCATGGTGACCATAACGACCACGGCCACAACCAGGACGAGGATGCCAACGTCCACGGCCACGATGACGACCACGAAGACCACGAGAACGACGACGACGACCACTCCGACCAGGAACATCACGACGACGACGACCTCCCCAGGGAGCCGCGAGATTGAATCTCTGAGGGGCGTGTGTCGAAATGGGCGTGGCAACGCTGTGGGGACTCTCCCAGTGGGACTTTCGGTGGATTTCCCTGTGGGGGCACGAACCGTGTGAAGGTGTGCCGACATGCGCGCGGCAGCGCTAGGCCGACCCTCCCGCTGGGTCCTTCGGTGGAGCTCCCGATTGGAAGACGGGTACGGAACGTGTAAGGAATGCGCTGAAATGGGCGCGGCGGCACCGTGCGGACCCACCCATTTGGGCTTGGCGTGGGAGTTCCATATGGGGCCAGGAACCGCGTGATGGGGTGCGCTGGAGTGAACGCGTCGGCGCCCTTGAGGCCCTCCCATAAGGGCCTTCAGTAGAGTTCCCAATGGGCCAATGGTGTTAGGTTCGGCAGTCCTATTACAGGAGGTTCATCGAGAAAACCAGCCAAATCTTCGGAACATCTCCAGCATGAAACTCAACCTCTTCAAAATCTTCAAAACATCTCAGAAAGAGCGCGTTCTGTGGTCGCTTGGAGGGGGGGGGGTGAAACCGGACGGACCCTCCCCGGGGTTTCGACCCCCCCCCTCCCTCCTGTACGTCCTCTCTCCTCGGGCCGGCGCTTGTGTCGGCGGCGGCTGGCGACGGCGGCGGGGACGACGATTTCCATTTCTGGGCCGGCGCCGGCGCCTGCGGCGGCGGGCGGCGGTGGCGGGGAGCGTCGACGAGGACGACGGTGGTTTGTGGTGGTGGTGGTGGTGGTGGTGGTGGTCATGGTGGTGTGGAGGTTTGTGTTGGTGGTGGTGGGTTGTGCTGCTGGTAGTGGTGGTGGTTGTGGCGGTGGTGGTGGTGGTGTGGTAGATTGTGGTGGTGGTGGTAGTGGTGGTGGGTTTTTGCGGTGGTGGTGGTGATGGTGAGTTGTGGTGGTGGTTGTGGTGGTGGTGGTGGCTGTGGTGGTGGTGGTTGTGTGGTGCTGTTGGTGGTGGTGGTGGTGGTGGTGGTGAGTTGAGGCGGTGGTGGTGGTGGTAGTGGTGGTGGTGGTAGTGGTGGTCAGTGTCGCTGCGTCCCCGCCGTCGCCGGTGCCGGCGCCGGCGCTGCTAGCCGCCACCAGCGCTGGCGCCGGCGCGAGGGGGGGGGTTGAACTTCCCCCCTCCCCCGGGCGGCGCCAAGGGGGGTGAACCCCCCCCCTGGGCTGCCTCTGGTCATCGTCGCTGCGTCCCCGCCGTGGGCGCTGCTGGCGGCCGCCAGCGCCAGCGCCGGCGCCGAAGGGGTGGGGGGGGGGGTTTGAACCCCCCCTTCCTCTTGGGAGGGAGGGGGGGGGGTTCGGGAGGGGGGGGGGTGGGGAAGGGGAGTCCCCTTGGTTTTGATCGGCGGCGCCGAGTGTTGGGGGGGGCCCACCACCGGTCTCGAAACGCGCCGCCGAATGTTCCCCAGGAAATTGCCCGTGAAACGCGTTCTCTCACATCTCAAAACCAAAACTTGCGGACATCTCAAACCAAAAAACATGGTAACAACTCTCTAAGCCGAAACCTGGGAAACATCGCAACCCGAAAAAAACTTCAAACCGAAATTCCAGAATAATTTGAAACATAAATATTGAAAAACAGATGTTTCATGCTTGGGCGGCCAGATTGTTATCATATTTATTACAGAATTTTAACCGTTTCCTTTGCCGCCGGGGATTGCATGTGGAGTTGTTTGCAGCGTTTCTTTGTTCCAGACATGTTTTTGAGCTCGTCAGGCGGTCCGGAATTTGTTTCCAGTTTCTCTTAGAGTTCCTTGTAATGTATAACTATATGGTAAAAAGTGTTCGGGCGTTTAGTTTTTCCTGAAGCAAAAAACATAGTTTTATTTAGTTTTTGGGCGTTCGAAGGTCTTCAGAATGTTTTAGAGTTTTGATTAGGTGTTTGAAGCTCCGGCTTGAATTTTTTTGTTGGGTAAATTTGAGAATTCCCCACGTTTCGGCTTAAGTTGTTTTAACGTTTGAGATTTTCGGTTGTGTTGGTTCAGTGATGTCTGGGAGTTTTTTTCCAGAGGTTGAGATTTGCGCAAGTTTTGGCTTAGAGTTGTTTTGCAGTTTTTTAACGAGAATGAGATGTTCGCAAGTTTTGGTTCCGAGATGTTTGGAAGTTTGTCTAGAGTTTGAGATTTTCGCAGGTTGTGGCTTAGAGATTGGTTGCATTTTTTAGGGGGGTTTGAGTTTCTTCGCGCGATATGGCGGTGGACCGCCTGTATTTGCTATTGCCCATCCTGACAATGGTGCACGAATCGCGTCAGGGATGCGCCGAAGTGGGCGCGGCGGCGCCATGCGGACCCTTCAATTGGGGCCTTCGGTTGAGCTCCATATTGTGCACCGACAGTGTGAGGGGTGTGCCAACATGGCCGCAGTGACGATGATGATGTTGATGCTGGCGCTGGCGGTTGTCATGGCGATGATTGATGCGAGATTTCCAATTGATGCGAGTTCCAATGACGCCCAGTTTTTGCAGCCGAAGCACGTTTTCCAATATATTTTTGAAGCGAACATTTGGTCAGCTCCCATTGCGCACCCCTCCCGCGGTTCGTGCCCTCATTAGCCCCAAGGGAACGGTACCGCAGGCCCTTATACATGGGAGGGCCCGCAAGGGTGCTGCCGCGCTCATTTCGGCGCGCTCCGTCACGCGATTCCTGTCCCCACGGAGGGCCCGATTGGCTGGTCCGAGGGTCGGCATTGCGCTACCGCCGACATTTCGGCACACATCCCTCAGAGACGGGACCTCGCGGCCTTCTTGGATTTTCCTGTTTGAAATCTCGATTATGTGTTTGGGATGTTCGTTCGTGGTGTTGTTACCCTGGGTGTTTCATATTTGACAAGGTGATTCTGCGTTTGGGATGCTCACTTTTCGTTTTGTTACTCTGAATTTTTCATATTTGAACTCGCAACTGTGAGTTTTCGGTTACATTAGTCATATAATAGATAGTGAATCGATGATCCGAAGTAGACTGTGAATCATTATGTAATGTATATGGGATAGTTGGAACATCGATTGCATAATTACCTCTACGATCACCCTTCGGGTGATAAGGAGGCTGTGGGGGGTGGGGGGAAAGGGGGGAACCAACATCTGACCCAATCGATCTCACTATCGATCTCACTCAACTGGACACCACGGGAAACCACGGGACACCACGAGAAACTTGTCGATCTCACTATCGATCTCGCTATCGATCTCACTAAACGGGACACCACGGGACACCACTGGACACCACGGGACACCTGTCGATCTCACTATCGATCTCACTTTTTGGGACACCACGGGACACCACGGGACACCACGGGACACCACATCGATCTCAATATCGATCTTAACATCGACCTCACGATCGATCTCACTCAACGGGACACCACTGGACACCACGGGACACCTGTCGATCTCAGTATCGATCTTACTATCGATCTCAATTTTTGGGACACCACGGGACACCTCGGGGCACCACATCGATCTCAGTATTGATCTCACTATCGATCTCAGTATCGATCTCACTCAACGGGACATCACGGGACACCTGTCGATCTCACTATCGATCTCACTTTTTGGGGCACCACGGGACACCTCGGGGCACCACATCGATCTCACTATCGATCTCACTATCGATCTCACTATCGATCTCACTCAACGGGACACCACGGGACACCGCAAGCCACCGCCGAACGGACGGACGGGCGGGCGGGGGAGAATCATTTGTCTTGACTTCGCCCTAGCAACGGCGGACACCACGGGACACCACGGGACACCGCTGGACACCGCGGGCCACCGACCGCCGGAGGAGAATCATTTGGTCTGGCCGCGGCCCAGCCACAGGAGGGTTTCGAGACACCAGCGGGACACCGCGGGCCACCGGCCCCCGGAGGAGAAACATTTGGTGCGGCCGCGGCCCAGCCACAGGAGGATTTCCTCTCGCCCGCCCACGCAGCTTCGCCTCGCCCGCACGCAAACACGCACGGCACGCACGACATGAACCCGAAACCGAAATCGATTTCCCCGTAGGGGTCTCCGTTTTACGTCGGACTCACCCCCCATCTTCCGATTATACAACTATTGTACAAGTTGTAATACACCTATACTACAACTATTCTGCATCTATTTTGAAATAGATTGGAGTGGGCCTGGAAGTCGTCGGGGGTTGCCGGGATCGACCCGGGCGGCCGGCGGAGACTCGAACTATATTTAGGTGGCGAAGAGAGGTATAACATAACATGTCGCGCCGTCAGGGACGCTTGTCCCATGGCGGTTGGTGGGAAGTTTATACCCCACGGGGATATGTAGCGGTACAAACCTCCCAGAAGCCCTGGGACAGGCGTTTCCGATCGCGGAAAAGTTTACTTCACACCGTTTTTCGCCCGCTAATGCATGACCCAATGGCTGGACGACGAATATCACCAGGGGTGCCCGCAGTTATGGGTCGGCTCGGCCGCGCCGCGGTCGGTTTCGTGTTCGGTCTGTTCGGCTCGGTCTGTCGGTCGGCTTGTCATGCCGTTGCCGCGGCCGCCGCGCCTTTCTGGGCTGCTTTCGAAGACGAGAAACCGGCATCGGCATACACTTCCGTAGCACCGCGCGGATTCCTCGGATCGGCGTTGGGCCCCTCTGGCGGCACCTCTGGCGCCGCTCCTGGCGCGCGCGCCAGGGGAGGGGGGGGCATCGCCGATCCACGATCCAAGGAGGGATCCGCGCTGGTCTCCGAGACCTTTTACGTGCAGGCCATTTTGTTCTTCCTCTGCTTCTGGGCTTCCTGCGGCCCGTCGATTTCGGTCTCGCTGCCTGTTCGCCCTGATGCTTGGGCGATTCGCCCTGGGTTCGCTCTGGTCCTCCTCCTCCTCCTCCTCCTCCTCCTCCTCCTCCTCCTCGTAAAGCCCTGCAGTTCGCCCCGGTCGGCTCGCTCGGGCTGTGCCGTCGCCGTGGCCACCGTTGTGAGGACTGGGCGGTCGCCCTGAGCGCCGCGGACGCGCTCGGCGAGAGCCTGCGCGCCGACCGGGTCGCGCAGGCCTCCAAGGTGGAGCTGGTCGAGGAGGTCCTGGGCGCGGCCAGCAGGAGCCCGGCGGCGCGCGAGCAGCTCGGACCCCCTCGCGTCGCGGCGCATATCACGGCGGACGTTGTCGCTTTTTCTGTAAGTTGTCGGCCTCTGATGCAGACGTCCTCTGGCGTCGCGACGAGATCACGACGGACGGGTCTGTTCATTGCTATCTTCGGCCCCTGAGGGCCTCCGGTCCGCAGGGCAGTGACAAAACCGATTCGGGCTGACCAGACTGTCCCGGGGAAGATATCGAGAGTTGTGGAGGTTGACGTTGCGAGACAATCACGACGTCAGCGGTCTGGGGACGGGGGTTTGGGCGGGGGCGGCGGCCTTGTGAGAGGGCGGGGGCTTGTCGGAAGAGACTGGGGGCCTCTAAGATCAGGGTGGGACAAACACACAGACACCAAGAGTCGTCGATTCCCAAGAAGATATGGGGCAATATGGGAAGTGGAGGGGAAAACGAAGCTCCATCAT
>CAUYUJ010017170.1:1841842-1849342 GCA_963575745.1 Prorocentrum cordatum | reverse complement strand
GGGCTCTCTGAGGCCTTATTCATTTTTTCCAATGGTTGTTCCACGTTTTCACTCACCCATCTTGTTCTGCATCCCCACGCTGCACGGCACCCCAAGAGGACGTCCAGACCGATGTGGTTCGGACCCCTGGGGCTCCCAACCGTGCTCCAAGACGGCTCCGCATGGGAAGACCAGCCCCCAAAGTAGGCTCCACGAGCCGCCAGAGTCGCTTCCAGGCCTGCGCGACGCCGATGATGGCAGACAACCCCCCGAGCGACTTCGTCGACGCGGCGTGCTTCCAAGAGGCCTCCCCAGAGGGCTCTCTGAGGCCTTGCTGTTTTTTCATGTGTTGTCCCACGTTTTCACTTATCCAGTTTCCCACAAGGGCCCCCAGAGGCTCAACTCCCAGCTTTGCCACCCAGCCTGTTCTGTTTCTCGACGGTGCAAGCTCGTCCTAGAAGTCCCCAGAACTGCCCCGCTGCGGCTCCGGCTCCCAACCGTGCCCCATGACGGCACCAGATGGCACCCTGACGGCTTAAGCGGCGCCGGCGAGGAGCCCCGAACACCCCAACACGGCCGATTAGGGCCACACGAGAGGCCTGGGGGCCTGTGCGGTCGCCAGGGGCGGTCTCGACGCTGCTGACGGCGTCTCGACGTCCCCACGGGTGCCTCTTCCTCTGCGTCGTCGTCGTCGTCGTCGTCCTCCTCCTCCTCCTCCTCCTCCTCCTCCTCTTCCTCCTCCTCCTCCTCCGCCTCCTCCTCTTCCTCCCCCTCCTCCTCCTCCTCATCCTCCTCCTCCCCCTTGTCCTCCTCCTTGTCCTCCTCCTTGTCCTCCTCCTCCTTCTCCTCCTCCTCCTCCTCCCTCCCTGGGGGGAGGCTACATGTTTCGCATTCTGCGCCCGATATATCACAGGTTGTAAAGTGCCGTTCAGCTTGCCGCCTGGTCGCACAAATGCCAGCCCCACGCGCCGTGGGAGGGCAGCAAAAATACCGAGGCCCGCTCCGCGGCCCAGGGGGACGCCGCTCCCCAGACATGGGGCGCGGCGCCCCGAGCGTCGCCCCGACGCGCGTCGCAGCGACGCCCGAGACGCCAGGGGCGCGAAAAACCCCCAGGGCGTGGGCGGGTGGGAGAAAACGCGTCACGCGGCCACGCGTGGGCAGCGTGCACGCCGCAGCCCTCGCGGGGACCCAAGCCCAGAGAGGCGAACGCACAGCGCGCAAGGCCGCGTGTGCGGACGGGCGCCGCGAGGTCGTCCCAACGCCACTCGCACCACGGTGCGGTGGCACAGCGCAGCGGGACATGCCCCCGCCAGCTGCACAGCAATGGCCAACAGAGCCAGCGGCCGCTCCTGGGCGGACCGCGGACAAGAGAAAGCAGGAGCGCAGAGGCGGCAACCGCACAGGCAGAGCAGCACCAGTATACCTCTCCCACCCACGGCAACCGCACCCCGACCCTCCCCCCGTCCCGAGGACGAGGAGAGGGCAGGGGAGCAGGGCAGCCGTGGGAGCGGCATTCGTGCAAGCACACAAACGCAGCGACAGTGTAAGCACTGTCCCTGAGTTTGTGGGCTCATCACAACTGCCAGCCCCACGCGCCGTGGGAGGGCAGAGAAATACCGAGGCCCGCTCCGCGGCCCAGGGGAACGCCGCTCCCCAGACATGGGGCGCGGCGCCCCGAGCGTCGCCCTGACGCGCGTCGCAGCGACGCCCGAGACGCCAGGGGCGCGAAGAACCCGACGCCAGATCGTGGCCCTGGTGGCTCGGGCGGCGCCTGCCCCAGAGGCGCACCACCCCTCGCTGCATGCGCCGGCAGGGGTGAGGCAAGGCACGAAGCCACGCTACGTTGTCCTCCCAACTGGAGGGCGCCCCAGTGCGCTGCGGCTCGATGCACCGCCAGGATTTATGAATCGGAAGAGGAATCGCTGCTGGAGGATTCGTCCAGATGCGCCTGCGAGCGACGAGCGCATTGCGGATCGCCGAAATGCGGCGCGCGTCGCGCCTCCAGCACGGCGCCGGATTCAAGGTCCTGAGAAGTGATGTATTGCAGGAGCGCAGGCGAACGCCACTGCCCAGCCTTTAGAATCGCCCCCAGGCGACTGCCACCTTCAAGCATGTCCTGTGCGCCCCCGCGATCGCAGCGCACGAGCGGGCGCGGTGCTCGAGCCTGCGCGTGGCCGCGGCGCAGGTCGCGAGGCCGATGCAGCTGTGCCTCGGCGACAGACAACATGGCCAGTATCCTCCTCAGGGACCGCAGCGCCTTGCCAGGCGTTAAGCTCGGGAATAATATCTGCCTCCGGGCACGCGCCGCCGCGATCTTACCGAGCGCGTGCACAGGGCAAGACTCTGGATGCTTTGCGCACCAGCAACCGCGGACCAGCTCAGTGCTCGGCGGCACATTCTTTCTGCTGGCCAATCGCAGCCGCAGTTCGTCCCTGGCGACATACAGGCAGGAATGCACTTCGCCCGCGGGCGCGGTTGCTCCCCGCGCGCAAGGGATTGCCTCCGATGGAACGCGCAGCAGGAAGGTATACGCCAATAAGCACAGTACTTGCGTCTCTCTCAGTTCGGCGTCGCGCAAAGCCCGTCGCAACATGCGCGCGACCATGCTGTGCCTGATATGCATTTTCTTGCGTGGGACAAACAGCCGTCGCTTCCTGCGCGCTCCGACAGGCCGCGCGACCTGGGCGCGACCGCCCCGCGTGCCCCGCTGCCGCCTGATCGCAGTACGAGCCCGCGCTAGTTCGGGCGCCTTGAACGCTGCCGTGCCCGCGCGGCAGAGCATGCACGCGGTGCGCGCGAAGCCCAAATAATTCGCGAACGTTCCGCTGCGCCGAAAGAGGGACGCCCATGCCAACAAAGATTCGAGGGCGGGCGGGATCTGGGCGCCGCCGAGGCCCAGGGCGCCCTCGCAGAACCCGTTCCAGCACCGTATGCCGCTTCGCAAGCTTGCAATGGGTCGGGGGCATGAGCCCAGCAGCGACCGCGCGCGCTCCCTTTCGACCCACTTTGCGCGAGCCGCTGGCGAGCGCAATTGGCGCTGCAGCGATGCTGTGGAGGCGCGCGGACCTTTGCCTGAGCACAACGCCGCTGGTGCGATGTCATCCCCCTCGCCGGCTGTCGCCGCGGCGATGGCGTCCTCAATTGAATCCGAGATATTGAATGATGCTGCCGCCAGCCGCCTCGCCTCGCCTCGCACTGGGCTGCGAGACCTTCGGAGCCGCCGCGGGTCGCGCCCCGTTTCGCGTGCCTGCGAAGCAACGATGCCCGCGGCGGGCGACGTGCGCCGGGAGACAAGCACCTGCGAGACGCCGCCTAGCTTCGGCAAGGCGAATAAGCTCAGCCAGGAAGGAGCACAAGCCGGGCCCGAGAGGGCGCCTTTGGCCATTAAGGTCGGCCGCACAAGCCCCGACCAATTCCTCGATGGCCCGGAATCCGTTGGCGGACAGGATCGCCGCAGCAAGCGCGATGTCCCGCGCTTCGCGAGCCGGGGCCAGCGATTGCAAACATTCCATACAATGTGGTGGCGTCACCGCGCGAGCCTCGCCCATGGCTGCGAAACGCCGCCGCGCGCCCACTGGTCGGCGGACTGCGTGTGCGCTGCGCGATCCCCGACGCCCTGCGCAGGTGCCAGCTGTGGCACTGCGCGACCTGCGGCCGCCCCGCTGCGCCGCCTTCGCTCGACGCTCGCTGGCTGCGCTGGCGGCCGTCATTTGAAACGCGCGGTCGCCGCCGACAAGGCTGACCACGACGGTGGTTCCCAGAAGGGGCCGTCGAGCGCGGGTGGCATGCGCACAGCGCCGAGCAAAGCTAGCAAGTCATATTCCTCGCGGGAGGGGAGATCCGCGATATTGAGCTTGGACGGGACTCTGTCAACCCGCAGGGCGATCTGTTGCTGGGCTGCCTTGAGCCACAAGCAATTTACCAGGCAGGATTAGTCCCATTCTTTGGGCGACCCCCTGCTGGTCACGGTCTCGGCGCCTACATCGTCGCTCCACACCCTGACTTTGCGCCGCCGCAAGAGGTGATCAAAGGTGCAGGGCCCGAACGCAATTGCGAGCAGCTCCAGGGGCATGATCATCCCGTCCGCCCGCTGCTTGAAGCAACTCATCTAGCTGTGGGGCGGCCCCCAGTCGGCAAAGTAGATCTGTTCATCGTGCATGAGCACCGCCGCCACTCTCGGCGGAGTGCTCCTCGCATCCACAAACAATTGGACCGGAGGGCCGCCAGGGCAGATCCACTGCCTCTTCTCGTGCAATTCAAGGGCAAGGACCTCGTCCCACCAGCGGAGAGCATCGCGGAGTGGTTCGGACGCGTTGGCCCGACTCTGTTTGGCTTGCCGATGCAGGGGCACTATGGTGGCCCTGCCCAGGCGGTGCAACATATTTGTCGACGCCCATCGCAAGGCTCCGGCGAGCCTGGAAGCGTCGCCGGGGCGCAGCGAGTTGCCGTTTAAAGCGCTGTGAATTCGCGAGCGCCACTTGACGACCTTGTCCGCGGAAGGTGAGCATGAGAAACCTTGCCGATCCGCGCTTGCATTGAGCCCGAGCACTTGCAACTGCAATCCCCAGCCCATCTTGGCCCGCGCAATGGCCTCGCGACCGAGCATGCAACGCGCCAGACGTGCTACGCAGTGCAGCGCGTGCACGGCCGATCCTCTCCGCTCCGCAGCGAAGAGGTCGTCGACAAACCTCGGGAGGGGCACGTGCAGCACCACGCGCGCGACACGCGAGATTAGAGCTCCCACTCGCTCCCATGCGTGAACGGAAGCGACTGCCCCGAACGGCGTGGCGCAATGCCGCGCTGCGTGCGCCGCGCCCTGAACCAAGAAGACAATATAGAGCAGCGCGCTGTGTAGTGGCGACGCCGGGGCGCGCCTGAACGCGGAATCCACGTCAGCTTTGAAGAAAGCGATTGGCTCTTCGGTCTCCAGCGCCAAGCGCCTGGAAGCTTCGAAGAGCAGGTCCACGCCCTCGGGGAGGAATTTCTCGGCCACAGAAGTGCAGCTGTTGAGCTTTGACCGCGACAAATCATCAATCGGCCGGACTTTGACGCTGCCGTCCGGCTTCACCTGCTCAGCCCCGAATCGCGGTGAGAGAATTACGGAGCTTAAATCGAGGTCGCCGACTTTTGACAGGTCGCGCATGCGTCCCGCTGCGACGTCCTGCGCGGCGACGCGAAGCAATTCGCTCGCGTGCTTGTCTTCGCGCAAAGAAGGTAACGTTGCCGCGTTGGCGTTCGCTGCCGACTTCGAGAGATCGACGACCGGCGTAGCTTTGACGCGCGCTACCGGCGCGCCGGAGCCAGAGGGAGGCAGCGGTCCCGCTACGGGCGCGCCCCAGCGGAAAAAACTTGATGCATGCCAGATTCTCGAACCCCGCTCGGTGCGCGAGCTTCTCCAACAGCGACCCGTTCACGCCCTTTGCTACGCTGCGCACCTCTGGGCTGGCCGAGAGCATCCAACGCGCAGCCGCGCCGCTGGATGCCAACTCTTCGGCCTCAAACTCTATCTGGCGTACGGTGGCCTCGCGGTCTGCGTTGACCTGTTCAGCCGTCCGCGCGGTGACCCAGCTCAAAGCCTCAGAGACCTCACTAGGCAAACTGCACTCTGTCTGGAAGGCAACAGACTCGGCGACCGCCCTTGCGGCGAAATCCAACATATCCTTGTTTGCTGCGGATTGATTTGGCACCTGCGCGCGACGCGCAAGCGCTGCGTCGCGACTCGCTGCGCGGAGCGCTCCGGCCTGGCTGAAGCGATTTGCCAGACTGCCCGCGCGGCTTCGCTGAGCCCCAGCCGCCCATGCGCGGGGCGGCGAGGGCGGCCTCGGGACCCCTCTCCGTTTTCGGGAGCCCGGTGGCCGCGGGGGAGTTGGCAGCTGCCACATCGTGTGATGATTGCAGGAATAAAGCCAGGCGGTGCAAGTGTTGCGCACGCCCTGGCGCCACCGCCCATGGGCGCGCCGCCGCCCGCTTCTCCGCGGTGCTGAAACGCGCGTCGGACGGTTGCAATCCGATCGCGACATTGAAAGTATTGCGAGGCAAGTGCAGCGCGCGCCCTGGCGCCACCTCCCGTGGGAGCGCCACCCCCCCCTTCGCCGCGGTGCTGAAGCGCGCGTCGGATTCTTGTCTTACCAACGCAAAACTGACAGAGGGCGCGGCAGGGGCCATTGCGGGAGCGCACATGGGCGCCGCGCCACTCGCGGGCAGCACTGCCCACTTCCTCAGGGCTGGCCACTGCGGGCCTTCTTGAAGGGCCTGGGCGGCGTGCGCGGCTTGCGGCCACCTGAAGCCCCGGCGGGCCTGGGCGGCGTGCGCGGCCTGCGGTCGCCAGAGGACCGCGAGGAGCGGCCGCTCGACCACGTGCCGCGATCTTGCCAGTCACCGCGCGGCCACGAGCCGCGGCGGTCGTGCTGCGTTCCCCCGCCTTTGCCGCTGCCGCTGGCACCTTTAGCCCCGCCTTTGCTGGCGGCCCCTGAGCCCGCGTCGGGCTTCTCATCGCGGTCGTGCGCGTCCTCGGCCTGCGCGGCGCAGGGGCGTCGCGATCTGCCCGCGCGCAGCGCGCCCGGCCGTGCCCTTCCTGGCGCAAGACCCACGAGCTGAATTTCACTGTTGCCTTCTCCGCGTTGAGATCATGCTCGCCGGCCCTCGTCCGCTCGGCCCGCATAGACCGCGCGAGCTCGCAGAACGAAAGCGGCAACGCGTTCCTGGCGCACGCTGCGCGCTGGGCCTGGTCGTAGTAAATGGCCAGGTGCGGGCGGCGCTTGTGCGCGTGGGCATTCATGGCCACGCGCAAGCAAATCTCGCGATGCGCCCGCGACGCCGCCAGGCTGAGCTGGCCTGTCGCGGCCGCTGCCAGCACGTACCTGTGCGAAACGCCGACGTAATCTCGCGGCGGCGTTGCTTCGCGCGACCGCGGCGCCTGTTCCACGCCGCCTGCCACTGCGACAAAGTCAACAGCGTCTTGCGCTTTCCCTCTTGGCCGTTGGCCTCGATGGCGTTGGCCAGATCTAGAAGATCCTGCAGCGAAAGCAACGCGTTGCACTGGTTCGACCGCGAAACCAGCGCACCTTGGAGAGATTGTTCTCTTTGTCCTCCTCCTGGAGGACCTCCTTCAGAGCCGCGAATTCAGGGAGCCATTTCTTCAAATCGACCGGCACAAACGGCGAGGCAACGCCGACCTTTTGAGCTTGGCCGCCTCTGCGGCCAGCTCGTTCACGCGGTGTGAGCTGCGCGCGGGGCGACGCCGACGATGTGCCGCGCGCGCGAGCCCACGCGAGCGCCTGGGCCAAAATTCAGCGGGCAATCCCTTCACATTGATGTCAGACACCACGCTGGCGAAATCGAGGTGCGTCGCCTGCGTGGCGCCGAAAACGCCGCGCGCGCGTGCCACCCCGGTGGGCGCGGCACCTCGTCAGGCTTCTTTCCCGCAAGCAGCGCTTTAAGCACCGCCCCTGGGCCGGCGACCCCGTGCTTCGCCGCGCGCGCCTTCCTCGGCGGCGGCGGCGAGAGCCCTGCGCACGTGGG
>CAUYUJ010017170.1:1821842-1836842 GCA_963575745.1 Prorocentrum cordatum | reverse complement strand
TGTAGGTATGTAGGTATGTAGGTATGTAGGTATGTAGGTATTTAGGTATGTAGGTATGTAGGTATGTAGGTATGTAGGTATGTAGGTATGTATTCATGCACGCATGCATGCATGTATGTATGTATGTATGTATGTATGTATGTATGAGTGTATGTATGTATGTATGTATGTATGTATGTATGTATGTGTGTATGCATAAACGTATGTATGCATGCATGTATGTATGTATGCATGTATGTACGTGTGTATGTGTGTATGTTTGTATGTTTGTATGTATGTATGTATGTATGTATGTACGTACGTATGTATGTATGTACGTACGTACGTATGTATGTATGTATGTATGGATGGATGGATGGATGGATATATGTATGTATGTATGTATGCATGCATGTATGTATGTATGTATGTATGTATGTATGTATGTATGTATGTATGTATGTACTCATGTCTGAAGCATGTGTGATATCCTGTGTCCCTGGGCCCCTTTGAAGAAACCTTCTTGGACTTGGTCGTCCCCCATCTGCGACCAGTTTTGAACCCTACCCCTGCGGGTCCAATCGATGCTGGGGTGTCGGGTACGGTCGGACCGCGGTATGAGATCGAGGTCGGTTCGGGGAGGGTTCCCGAATGTTCTTTGTGTTTGCTGGATGTTCTTGTGCATCCTGGGGGAGGGTACCCTCGAGTGTTGATATGGTTTGAGATGTTCTTTTCCCTTAAGTCCTGCCGTACCGCCGCTGGAAATCATGTGTCTGCCGACCTCTTGCGAATTCTAGCACCCAACCTGTCCTTCAGGAGGAGGAGGAGGAGGTGGAGGAGGAGGTGGAGGAGGAGGAGGAGGAGGCGGAGGAGGAGGAGCGGGAGGGGGAGAACGAGGAGGAGGAGGAGGAGGAGGAGGAGGAGGAGGAGGTCCGGAGCCATTTTGGCTCAAGTTCCAACGCTGCTCCCGTCGTTGGAGCTTGATCGCAGCCAAGGGGGCGGCTCAAGGCCCCCGAGCTTTCAGTTTCCACTTCTGTGCTCGCCCCCAGAGCCTGCCCAGGCTGGGTGAGCACGCGTTCTGGCACCTTCCCTACTGCGGCGCTGTGTCCATGGGCTCGAGAGATGTTCTCTTGGGGCCGCGGAAGCCGCTGTGGGCTTGCACGAAGTGCCACCGCTCTGGCAACTGGGCGTCTCGCATCAAGTGTGCATGCGGCTCGGCCGCTCCGCCATCAGTCCAGAAGAGTGCGAAGGCCGCCCATGAGCAGGTGGTCGCAGGTGGTGCCAGTAAGGGTTCTCCGCCGAAGGGGCAGTGGAGTTCGGGCAGTCCGCTCGACGCCACACTCAAGAAGATCTTGGGGCGCCTCGAGGGCCTCGAGAAGAAGTCGGCGCCGTACACATCGTCTTCTCCACCACCGCCGTGGAGGTCGGAGGGCGACAGCGCAGGTGGACTGGCCCCGCCCGACGACCAGAAGGAGGCCAAGGAGCGTCTGGCACACTGGCAGAGGGCGGCTCGCAACTCAGTTCACCAGGAGGACAGGTTGCTGGCAGAGGAGATGGCTGCCAAGATTCACAAGGCCATCAATGACGCGAAGCCGGCACACGTCCAGCAGCACAGCATCACCACCAGGCTTGAGCGGGCGCGGTCCACGGCGGCCACGCTCGAGACCAAGCTGGCGACGGTCACGAAGGAGGTGGAGGAGGCGCGCAAGATGCTCGAGGAGCGCCTCAAGTGCGCCAGGGAGCCCCTGGTGGAGGCGCAGCGGCAGGTCGCGGCCCTCGAGCAAGAGGCCAAAGAGTGCTTCGCCAAGTCCCTGGCCAAGACGGACGGGCCTGTTCTCAAGCTGGAGCAGCAGCTGGGGTCGGCCTCTGTTGAGTTTCGTGAGTGGTTCCGCGCGCAGAAAGGAGATGAACAGGGCTCCAAGCACCTCGAGGTCCTGTTCGGCATGCTCGAGGCCCAAGCGGTCGCTGCTCGCAACGGTGTTTCGCCTCCTCCTGCTGTGCCATGTGATGCTGATGACATGGAGATCGACGAGGATGACGAGCAGTCCTTCGCAGAGGCCGCCGAGGCTCTGCGGCAAGCTAAGGAGCGAGCGGCAGCTGCTGAGGGCGATGGAGTTGAGGCAGCACGTGAGTATCTCAGAGAAGCAAGGCGCAAGCTACAGTCTCAGCTCCAGGCGGCTGCCGCCAAGAGACAGAAGCGTGGGTAGTATTGCGTCTGAGTTCCTGGAGGACAAGGTCATTGACACGGAATGGGCTGGCTTGGCGTTTCAAGTACCAGCATTGCGCACAGAGTTTACCTTCCAGGATGCACGTCACGATCCTATGTTTTCAGAGTCGTTGAGGTTGACGACCAGTTCAGGATCGACAGCGGCGTGGACGCGTTCGGCACCATCCCATGTGGGCTCAGCTGAGAAGGCCAATATGTCCCTTCCCGAATACCAGCATGGTGGAGTTCGACCTGCTGAGGCCAGAGGGGAGGTCAGATCGGCTGGAGCTGGGGCCCACTCGTCGACAGACCTGGTTGCTACAGACCCTCCGAGCCCTGCGGGTGGCCAAGGCCTTAACTCGGGGGAGCGTCTCAGTGGCCAGGTCGGTGCGGTGCATGTCTCACAGTATTGTCGGCGAGAAGCATGGATTGCGGCGCATGCATCGTCTGCCGCATTTGCTACGCTGCCGTTGCCGTCAGATTCGGCTAAGTCTTCAGCTGGAGCTTCACCCTCCCCGAGCCGCACCAGGATCAGGAAGGGCAAGAAAGCCAGGGATAGGAGGAGTTGCTGGGTGTTTTTCTCCTGGAATGCCAACTCCTGGGCGTCTTGGGAAACTATCCTGGACTGGCGTATGGGGGATGCGAGGGGCCCGCGGCCCCAGTTTTGGGCTGGGCAGGAGACTCGAGTCTTGCAGGCTGCTCAGATTGCTAAGTTCAAAGGCTCGATGAGGTCGAAGGGCCTCAACATCGACTTCTGCCCCGCAGTGCCCACATGAGCTGGTGCATTAGAGACTTCTGCAGGTGTGATGGCTGGAGGCCGTTCGCACATCAACCAGTGTACTGTATCATTGGAGGGTCTGAAGTCCGTACCTGAAGAACAGGGTCGAGTGATAGCTAGACATGTTAACGGTGTTGTTCCAGGAGGTTGTGTTTGGCTGTCCGTGTATTTCTACCGCTCCCAGGGAGTCAGCAGGGGCAACGTGGGCCTCCTGGCGGGGCTTGGCAAGTTTCCGGGGAGCCTCGCGGTGCCTTGGGCCCTGGGTTGTGATGCTAACATGGGGCCCCAGACCTCGGGATTGATTTCCTGGTGTACTGAGCTAGGGGCTACCATCGTGGCTCCAACGTCGACGACCTGTGCTGCTGGTAAGGGACAGGTGTATGACTACTTTATTTTATCTGCTGGGCTCTGTTCGTGCGATGAGAAGGTGCAGGTTTGGAATGGCGCTCCAGTTTCGCCCCATTCCCCTGTGGAGATATCGCTTGTGGGGGTGTCGCTGAATATTCCCATCCATGTTCGATGTGTTTGGAAGCGATTTCCGACCCAGAAGCCCGCGGGGTGTGAGAGGGGGCCTGTCGAGTACAACTGGTCGTGGCACTCTGGGGACACGGGGGACATGGGGCTCATGCACGTTTGGGATCAGTGGATTGATTTTACTGAGCTGGAGCTGTGCCGAGTTTTTGATATCCAAGGGGCTGAGCAGGATCTGTATGTTGGACGTTCTTCTGGATTCAGGAGAAAGCAGGTTTCCCTGGACACGATCGCCAAAAAGAAATGGTTTGCTAACACCACGGCTCAGCTCAGATCTTGGCGCACTCTCGTTTCGTTACTGGTCAAAGCGACGGCCTGCCTGGACGACCTGTCCAACTCCGCGTATTGGCAGACGCTGCGCTCTGGCCTCTTGAAGCTGGACCAGAAGTCTCTTGGTCCCAAGTTTTTGTGCCTTGCCCTTAGCCCGCCCCAGCTGATTGGGTGCGTTGAAGACTCTGACGGGTCCGATCTGGGTTATCTCACTCCCACTGCTCAATCCACCCACGAACGCATGTTCAGGGATCATTGTAGCAGGCAATGGGCTAGGTGGAGGTCTTGGGCTCAGGAGGCAGTAACTAAGGGCGGCAAGGCGGCGCATGCTTTTTCTAAGGAGCGTCCACCTGCAGTTGGCCCGCTTTCTCCACAAGGCTGGGCGCTGCAAGGGGACCAAGCCGTTGAGGCCTTGAAGTCCGAGTGGTGCCAGTACTGGTGCAGCCATCAGTGCCCGCTCACTGCGCAGCGTCACCGCCGTGCAGACGAGGCTCCCCCGCTCCCTCGGCCAGACATTGAAGTGTTGATGTGGGCGCTCAGTAAGTTCAAGCACGACGCGGGGTTAGGTGTGGACTGTGTGAACCCCAGGTGCTGGCTATTGTTGCCTCGGGACTTCCTGGAGCGTTTGATTGATCCCATGCGGTTATGGGAAAGAAAGCCGTCCCTCCCAAGCAAATATGCCACCCAAATCATCTTCCAGGGCAAACCCGATGGTGCTGGATTGCGCCCATTGGCATTAATTGTCAGCGTCCTCAGGGTCTGGGCCAAAGTTCGTCAGGTGGTGGCTCGTTCTTGGGAGTTGGAACATTCGGCGGAGTTCTTCTGGGGAGCTAGAGACAAGGAATGCGATCGAGCTGGTTGGCAGCATGCTATGCTCAATGAGTTTGCTCGCATCCCGAAGTTTGGCGCTGGCACGTGGTTTGGTGACCTAGATAAGTTCTATGAGCGCGTTGGGCCTGCGATATTATTTGACGAAGCGGAGGCCGCGGGCATGCATCTAGGGCTCACTCGTGCAGCAATGGTCTTGTACACTGGCGCGCGAGCTTTGAATTTCCAGGGCGCAGTGTCCAACCTGATCGAGGCGATGGGCACTATTTTAGCAGGATGCAGTTTGGCCACCACTTTTGCCACGGTTGTTTTGTATAGGCTGCTGGTTGCGGTCACAGCTGCCTTCCCTTCCCTGACGATACGTAATGTGATTGATGATGTTTCGATCCAGGCCCTAGGGGCCGCTGATTTCGTCTGTGAACAACTCGGGAAGGCAGCCATCATGATGAAGGACGGGTTTGAGCAGTTGAAGTTGATCTTTCGGGGAAGAAAACGAAGCACATCGCTTCCTCAAAGCAGCTAGCTGTGGCCTTGGCGCTCAGGTGGGCCAAGTTCGGTTTCAAGCGGCAGCAGTATGTCAAGTCTCTTGGATGTGATGCAGTTGCGCAGAGGATTCGGCGCAACCCGACGGCCAGGAAAAGACTGGCTAAAGCAGGACGGAGAGCCACTAGGATCTTGAGGCTTAAGAACGCTGGGGCCCTGGTTGGGAACATGCAGAGGTCAGGTCCTCAGGCATGTGGGCTCTGGGGCTCGGCTGTAGCTGGTCTGACTCCCAGGCAGGTGCATAATATGCGGTTGTCAGCTTCTAGGAGCCTATGCAAGGATAAAGCTGGAGCTCTTATGTCGTTCAGATTGCGTTCGTTTCCTACTGGGGCTTCTATGGATCCATGTGTTATTTACCATGGTAATGTTATATATCAATGGTGCCGTGCTGTGTGGGATGGGCCCCCTGGGCTCCACATCGTCCAGCAGGTGTTTGAGAAGGCTTCAGGTGACCTTTGGAGATCCAGAAGGCCCTGGCACGTCTGTACTTCGCCTGCGCACGTGTACTTACTGACTACGGCTGAGCTGGGTTGGAGACCGCTCTCGGCCAGAAAGATACGGCTCTGTGACGGAGAAATGATCGACCTGCTGGAGCTTGCACCGTTGGCAGTCAGAATGCTTGCGGAGCGTGATGCAGGACGCTGGGCTGACAAAAGGGCCCTCATGAAACGACCCAAGTGTAGCGCGGTTTGGTGTAGGCCTGTGTATTGGGAAGGGGCCGGGAGTCTGATGTCTGGAAAAACCTCGGGCACCTGGACCAAGCACCACCAGGCTTGCGCTAGGAGCACCTTTTCCCTGGGGACCTGGACTCAGGCTCGCCTTAAGGATCACGGGCTTGCCGATGAGGACCTCTGCCAGCTTTGCCGTGCCGAGCGAGGAACTCTGTGCCACAGGCGCTTCAGGTGCGAGGCTTTCCTGGAGGACAGAGGCATGCATCTCTCGGCGCAGTGCATGCAGGCCGCCCGCCATGCTCGTGACATGAATCAGGATTTGGAAAAGTTTGCCGCAGGTGTGCTACCCTATCCCAAAGAACTGATCCCGCAGCCCCTAGGTAGAGATGCATGTTCTATTTGTTGGTTCAACAAGCCAGCCTCAGGTAAACTCCAGGGCTTGATTTTCTCTGACGGGTCCGCGGTCCACCCCACCTGTGATTTCAGGAGGCGTGCGGGGTGGGGCCTCGTACAGGTGAGCTCCCAAGGGGAGCTTTTGTGTGCTGCCTTCGGACCCGTGCCCAGGGAGGTTCCACCCAGCCAGCAGGCCAGGGATGGTGAGGACTATGCCTACAGGATGGCGGCTGAGCTTGTGGACCCTTTTTTTCCGACTTTGAGATTTGCACTGACTGTTCTGGGACTCTCGGGTGCGTGTGGGATAGGGCCAAGAGTTGTTCGTCCCAGTATTCCAGGGCCCACCTCTGGAGCTTTGTTTGGCACGTGTTTGAAGACGGTCTGAAGGCCAGGAAGGTCAAAGGCCACGCCGCAATGGCTGACGTTTTGAATGGGGTTTGCAGTGGTTTAGATAGGCTCGGCAATAAGCATGCGGATCGGTTTGCCAGGCTAGGAGCAGGCGTGCACCCCATGCCCGAGATGATGGTTCAGGCCATCGACACCTGTCGTTCGGTCCAAGAAGAGACCGTACGATGGGGAGCTATTCAGGATGTTATCATGGCCGATAGAGGTTGGGCTGACGCGTCTGGGTTCCCTGGGCCCTCCGAGGCTGAGAAGTTGGAGCGCGATTTCCCCATCCTTGATAAGAAGGGCCAAATTCGATGCCAGGTCAGGGCTCTGCGTCAGCTGTCGGCTCCCTGGTGGCCTCGAGTCGGTTTTCGAGTGCCGATCCTCTCGGACACAGGGTCCGAGAACCCTGGCAGCCCTGAGCAGTTGTCTGAGCTATCCTTGCTGGCCCGCCTCCAGGGGCACTACCTTTGCAAAGCAGAGGTATTCGTGGGGGACGGGGGTCGGGCGGCTGGGAGTGGGTGGGTGATGTCGTGCATTTGCTGTGGTGGCTATGCGTGGGCTGGAGTGGCCTCGCTAGCCAATAAATGCCCTGGCCACCCCCCCACTAAGGACCTCAGGCGACAGAGGACGAGGTTTGCTAAAGGTGATTTTCCTAGCTGGGCTCCGCAACAAAAGGTTGGTCGGTCACAGGCCACCGATCGCCAACCCCCCTGGATCTTGTTTCCCTGGTCCGTGCGTCGCACAAAGGGGTCCAACTTTCAGGGGGGGCTGAGCCTGAGGCGTGTGATTTAGTTGATAGCCAGTGGGAGGAGAAGTGGACCCCTGGTCAGCTCCTCTCTAGATTTGGCTTGATTTTGCCAGCCGAGGCTGATCAAGGTATCGTGTCGTAAGCTGTGTTTGCTGCTAGGGGCGGGTGGCACTGACACCTGCCTCCACAGAGAACAGAACAGAACAGGAGGAGGAGGAGGAGGAGGAGGAGGAGGAGGGGGAGGAGGAGTGGCAGCAGGCGGAGGAGGAGCGGAGGGAGACAAAGAGGGAGGACGCAGGGCGGCGGACTGGCGAAGCCAGACGAGGAGAGGAGAGAAGCCCTGTCTTTCAGTAGCCTGGCCTGCAGGGGTAGGATTCGCCTGTGCCTGCTTACCTGGTCCCCTCCCAAAGGCCCAGGATAGCCGCCTCCCTCTGGCCAGACCCCCTCTCAAGGCCGGCTCCTGACCCCCTCCCGGGGCAAGCTTCTCGAGGTGAGCGCGGCCGTGGCGAGGAGAGCCTCCAGAAGCGCAACAACAGCAATCCCAACTTTAGGATGCAACTGCTCGGAGGTAAGATTCAGCATCGGCGTTGGTACATTCCCTGGTCGAAGTCGGTCCGACCCTGGCCCAATCCCTTTCAATCAAACTCAATACTGTTTAATCGTTTGTTTACTCCTTGGCTCATTGTGGCCCCCAATCGGGCTGAACAACTCCTTGTTCGGGCCTAGTAGTCCTTACAATCATTCCCACGAGGTCCCCCCTCCAGGAGTTGCCGCCCAACTAGCAGCAGCAGCAGCAGCAACAGCAGCAGCAGCAAGAAGTCATACACCAGAGGTGCGTATGACGCGGATGTGGAACAAACATGAACTCCTAGCTCTCCGAGAGATCGGCCGCCCCGAGGTGGGGCTCAGGAAAAAACCGAGGAGCCAGCGAGAGTGGTGGTGGTGGTGATGGCGGTGGTGGTGGCGGTGGTGGTGGTGGTGGTGGTAAGGCGGAGGAGGAGGAGGAGGAGGAGGAGGAGGAGGAGGAGGAGGAGGAGGAGGAGGAGGAGGAGGATAATGAGAGGGACCAGTGTAAACCCAAGAGTCATCAACGATGTTGGAGTCAACCCTAGCTCCAAGCTCCCCCTTCGTAGGCTCCTACAACCGTTTATCTCCACTGAGGGGCTTGCCTCGTCGGAAGACAACCGTTTGAAGATTCTGAAGCATGCCAAAACATTGTTCTCGGGATTCCAACGACACGGATCAACCTGACTGTTGCGTCTTGGCCAGCCTGAATCGTGCCAGAACGCCATTCTCGGGACTTCAATACCGCGAATCAGCATAACTGTTGCGCCCGCATAATCCTGAATCTTTCCAGAACGCCGTTTCTGGTACGTCAATAATGGGAATCCGTGAAACTCTTGTAAATATTGTAAACGAATGTGCGCGGCGCTAAGGCGAGAGCCACATATTGAAAAGGGGCCGACCTCAATCCGTGAAACTTTTGTGAATCTTAAAACGAATGGGCGCGGCGCTAAGGCGAGAGCCACATTTTGACAGCCACCCGCCCTCAATCCGTGAAGCTCTTGCAAATTTGTGCAACCAATGTGCGCGTCGCGAAGGCGAAAGCCACATTTTGAAAACCGCCCGCCCTCCATCTGTGAAGCCGTTGTCAATTTTCAAGCTGCAGGATCATAAATGGTGAGGAATTCTCATGCGAAGCGCCCGGCCCGCAATGACCACTGGCCTCGGGGTGCGACAGGGAGAAGTTACTTATCAGGAAAAGGAATGGAGGAGGAGGAGCAGGAGCAGGAGGAGGAGGAGGAGGAGGAGGAGGAGGAGGAGGAGGAGGAGGGAGACAACGAGGGAGGACGCAGGGCGGCGGACTGGCGAAGCCAGACGAGGAGAGGGGAGAGAGAAGCCCTGTGCCTCACTGCCCGCCGCCCCGAAAGCCTCGCCGGCGTCCCACGGCCGCCAGCAGGAGCTGCCTGTCCGGGAGCTGGGGCGACGCCCACGCCGCCGTCACCATCGCGGGTGCTGCCATGGGGTGCCCCTCTGGCCCGAGGGTGCCCCCAGGATCTCCACGGCGCCCTCCCCACGCAGCGGAGGAAGAGGTGCCGATGCTGCTGCCCTGCCCCCGTTGTCGCCCTTTTGTCAGGGCCTCCTGGGGGGGCCTCGTCGCCCCTGCTGGACTCGCCTCGAAATTATGGTCAGAGCGCACCCTGGGAGGGATTCTGGGAGTAGCGGTATCGGTACCTTTTGGTTTCTTCCTCTGCGGCCTCCAGATCACGTCTCACGAGGCCCAGAGGGCCCCATATGGGGGGCCTCCTGGAATGAAGGGAGAAGCTGGGGACACCGTGGGGCCAGGGACGCCTTTCCAGACATCCGACGTTTTGATTTTTCCAAACGGAGTCCTGGGGAGTCCCGACACTTTCCCCAGGGCCAGCTTTCCATCCCGAGCGGTTTTTGTTGACAGCCCCGGGGCCCGGAGAGGGCCCCGGGCTCGGAGGCCCAAGCTGGCCAGACGCAGACGAACACCCTCTTCTCGCCTTTTAATCTTTCTGATGAAGACCTCCCTGGAGTTGCCTTCGGTATCAAGTCATGGGAGCCTGGTATGTGGTTTGTCCTCGCAATTCCGTCTTTAGAGTGTGCTAGCGTGCGCTAGCGTCTGGCAATCGATCCGAAAGCACCAACTCAGCGTCGATAAGCGTCGATGTACTGTCGATCAGCGTCGATGAGCGTCGACTCTCGTCGAGTTGCGCCGATTTCGCAAGAGCCAGCGAGATGGCACGGGAGGCGCCCTTTGAGCTGCCACCCGAATTCCTCCATCCGACGAAGACCTCCCAGGCAGCTGCCTCCCAACCCTGGGCCAGGGGCCAGATGGGGCCTCCTCTTGGCAGCCCCCGGCCCCCTCGCGGTGCGCCTCGACGCCGCCGCGACCTGTGCGGCGGCCGGCGCGGCGGGCGGCGCCCCGCCGCAGCGCGCGGCGCAGGCGCTGTGCGGCGGGCTGCGCGCCGCGCTGGCGGCGCTCGCGCAGGACGCCCTGTCGGCGCGCAGGGCCCCTTCGGCCCTCCAGCTCGGGCCCGCGCTCGGATCTCCTGCTCGGGCGCGGGCTCGGGCTCGGGCTCGGGCGCGGGCTCGGGCTCGGGCTCGGGCTCGCGATACGGCGGCGCGCCCAGGGGCAGGGACGGGGATCGGGACGGCCGGAGGGCTTTCGAGGAGCCCCGCCGCCTTTCGAGAAGGATGCCTGTCCCTTCTCATTCGCCCCCCCTCGGCGCACCGCCGAGATGAGGTTTTCGCAGTCCTGGTGTGTTCTTCCTCGGTCTCGGCCTCTGGGGCCCGCTGCCGGGGATCCCAGGGGGCCATCGGGAGTGGGTCTGGGACGACAGGCTGCCTCCGGGGACCGGGTCCGTGCCTCGAGGCCGCGCTGGAACAGCATCGTCGGAGACGGCTTCTGTACACCACCACGGTCATGCCGCGCCTGTCGCTCGTATAGCCAGACTCATTCACAGTCCGACTCCGACCTGCTCATACTCTGACTTACTCATCTCTCATTCTCCTCCTTCTACTCCTCCTTCTCCTCATCCTCCCTTCCCATCACCTCTCCTCTCCCCCTCTCTCCTTCCCATCACACTGTCATCGAAGTCAGTTCACTCATACTCAGACTCACCCACACAGACCCACGCGTACAGTCAAGTTATTACTTGGCGCAAACTGATACTAGGGGAAGGCGCCGCGCCAACATGCTCTGCAAACGAAATATGGAGTTTGACATCTATCTCTATGGCGGAGGCGCTGAGCGGTTTACTCCCGAGAGCGAAAACAAACCATAGTGATTTTTTGTACTTTGGCATTGGCGTGGCCAGAAGTTGCCCAGCAGCGAAGACGCAGCACGTGGATTGCCCGTGCGCCCGCATCAGTGCGCACGCTTGTTTCTTGTGTTCAGGGAGACCGAATCGAGCCGAACAGCCTCCCAAGGGAAGCTCTGAGCATAGTCAAGTTGCGGGGCATTTTACCCAGCCATCGCGGTTCTTCTTTTAGATCTTAAAGCTGTCCCATTTCCCCCGCTCAGCGACAAACACCTTGGCATGATTGAGTTTTGGCGGGGGGCAGTCGCATAATTTCCTGCAAGCGAAGTTTTGAACGCCGCACTTGTTAATTCGGCAGGGGCCTTGGCCAAAATTGCCGCGAAACAAAACAAGCAGGATAATTAAAGATGGGTGTATTCAGGTCTCTCACACTCAGATTCGAACATTCTCTGACTCCCTCACTGTCAGACTCGCTCACACTCAGACTTGAGACGCACCCGCACACGGATTCGCAGATTGTGAGGATGTCTCGAGCAGCGCCTCAAGGCCAAGGGGGAGCCGCCAGGGCCGGTTGCACGGGCCCGTTCGCGTCCAGACTGGGGATGTCTCAGGTGGTTTGCTTGTTTCGCCCCCCCCCCCCCCCCACACCCCCACCCAGGCCCCACTGCTTTCATAATTATTGTGATGATATCTCAGGCGGGGCGCCTGGTTACAGCATTCCAACGGTGAGCCGCCAGGGGAAGTTGCACGGGCCCGTTCGCGTCCAGACTGTGGGGATGCCTCAGGCGCCTTGCATGTTTCGGCTCCCCAGACCCAATTGCTGTCAGAGCCGATTGTGAGGATTTCTCAGGCTTCGATGGCACTGGCCTTGACTCCACGGATTACCTCCCTCGCACTGGAGCCACCCCCAGGCGGGGCCCCTCGGCTCGCCAACACGGCTCCGCGCCTAATACCGCTTCGGGCGCGCCCAGCTGGGACTGCTGGCTTGCCCCTGGCCCTCAGGAGACACGTGCTCATGGCCCCCCCTTTGCGGCCTCTCGCCCCCTGGCTGACCGCCGCCTTCCCGGCCCGCCTGAGGCGCGCCCCGGGGCCTGGTCCCCCTCCCGTGGGGTGGCCCGTGCCGTTGGGCCCCTCGCGGCAGCTAGACTCGCAGCCTGGCGCTGCCTTACCATGAACACCTCGCGACTGTCAGTCGCGCTCCTGCCACTCCCCGCACGCTCTTCTACACCGCCGTGCGACTGTCAGTCGCTTCCCATCCCGCCCGCTCCATCGGGGTCGCTCCCTCTCCACCGCGCGACTGTCAGTCGGCCCATGCCGCCACTCACTTCCGCACCCTCGGTGCCTTCTCAGCGCCCCATCCTGCGGCCGTCTGCCGCTCCCTCCGTCCGCCCCCCGCCCGCCTCCTGGCCCCCGTGCCCCACGATTACTTCATGCCACTTCGCGGCTGTCAGCTGCTTCCCCCCCTTCCGCCCCCCGTCCGCCCCCTGGCCTCCGCCCCCCACGCCTGCCCCCCGCGTGTCTCCGCTTTGTGCGGCTTCCAGTCGCTCCGTTGACCTCTGCCTGGCTCTTCTCCCTCGCGCGCTCTTCGGCCGCCAGCCCGTTCTTCCCCCGCCGCGGCCTGCTTCTCGGCTGCCTCGGCCTTGTGCCCAATACCACCTGGCCGGGTGTGCGCCGGGCCCCCCCCCCTGGGCCGGCCTGCCGCCCCCGGCCAGCATCGCTGCCGCCGGCACCCCCCCTCTGGTCTTCGATCCTCGATGCCCCCCCCGGGGCGTCGTGGCCGGCGCCGGCGGCCCACCTCCGGTGCGCGTGGCCTTCGGGCTCCATCGGTGCACCGCGCCTCGCTTCCGCCCCAGGTGCCGGCTCTCCATCGGCCTCGCCGGTCGCCCAGGGCTCGCCGCTCGCCCCTCGGGTTGCCTCGCCTGCTGGGTACTCGGCTGGCAGGCGCCGCACAGGCGGACCGCTCGCGCGCCCCTCCCGCGCCTGGCGCGCTTACCTCCATGAGCACGGCGATGCTTCTGCCCTGCGCTCTGCATCACTGTCGGTGTTGGCTGGGCCGCCGCTCCGCCTTGCTAACCCTCCTCTGGCGATCCGGGCCTACCGTCGAGCGCCTGCGCGTTCGCCCCCTTCGGCTTCGCGTTCCTGGACTTCGTTCTCCTTGTGGGCTTGATCGTGGCCGTTGAGGTTCGGCATCGATTACCTCGCCATTTCGGCGCTGCCCGCGGACCACTTCTTTTTGGTCTTACACGACTTCGGCATGCTCGTCCTGGCCATCCTGTTCATCCTGTGCTTCTGCGCCCTCCTCCCTTCCTGAGCTGCAGCGTAGCTCGCTCCCGCTTCTTGTGGTTACTTTAGTGCTTGGCTCGGCTGCCTTGCTATTTTCGGCGCTCGGTTGGACCGTGACGCTTGCGAGCAAAAAGCTATCCCCGCGTTGCACTGACTCTTCGTTCTGACGGCGCCCGGCGTCTTCCGATGCGCTTGCGATCAAAAAGTATCCCCGCCGGAAGCCCTGCCTATGATAACAGACAGGACAAGGGGCCAGGAGACACATCTAGGGAAACAAAGCGAGCAACCAGGGTGGACCGCGAGATCTCCGGGAGCAAGGGGGCGGCCTTGGAAACCCTCTTCGGGCCATCCCTGGGCGGCGCATGGGGGCGAGGGGGAGAGGGGGAGGAGGAGGAGGAGGAGGAGGGGGAAGAGGAGGAGGAGGTGGATGATGAGGAGGAGGATGACGATGAGGATGATTAGGATCACGATGAGGATGCGGATGATGATGAGGATGCTGCTGATGATGATGATGATGATGAGGAGGAGGAGGAGGAGGAGGAGAAGGAGGAGCAGCAGCAGGAGTACGAGGAGGACGAGGACGCTGATGAGGACGAGGATGAGAAGGACGAGGACTAGGACGAGGACGACGCGGACGCGGACTCATTGAAACATCTAGAGGCACTCTGGCGGCTGCTGCTGCTGTTGCTGCTGCTGCTGCTGCTGCTGGTGCTCCCTGGGTTTTTTTCGCCCTCTTGGAACCCTCCTGGTAACCCTGGAAGGCTTCTTGGGAGCAGCCGCCGCAGCAGCCGCCGCCGCCGCCAAGTGTACTGTTAGGGATGGTGGGGGGAGGCCGCATCGGGTTCGCTGCACATGCTCCGAATTACAAGGAATGGTGGGGGGTGCCCGCATTGTTCGCGGTTGGCTCCCAGTCGCCTGGGGGGGAGGTGTCTACTAATAGGGAGCAGTGATCAAGACTCCTACAGGGAGCAAGCCGTGAAGCTTACTCCCACCCGCCTTCCCAACACATAAGTAACACCGGGCCAGAGGACCAAAAGTTTAAACCCCCGAAGAGGCTCTGTCAAATACCAGTGCGAAGGTCCCGACGGGACAATCGTGGTCGTCGTAGACCCGCTGCTGTTGCCAGGGCTGCTGGTGCTACTGCTGTTGTTGCTGGTGCCGGTGGTGCTGGTGTTCCCTCGGGGTTCTCATCGGGACATGTTGCGGTGGTGTGGGGAGGTATTCGGGTCCTCTTGGGCCTCTTTTGGTATGTGTTCGGTCAGGGCATTCTTCAGGGCCTCCCGGATGCCAAGGAAAACCTGTTGGGACCATCCTGGACGACCACCCACGGACAGAAGGCAGGTGGGATCTGCCGGCACCCCGGCCGTCCTTGAATATCAATACAAAGTGGTCGCGAGGCGGCCGTGCATGGTCTGAATGTGGAGGTCGAGTGTGTTTTGTAGTGTGTTTTGACAGGGATGGTGGCGGGGGGGTTGGCATTGTTCCGGGTTGGCCGCCGGCCGGGTGGGGGAAAGGATATCTCTTAATAGGGAACAGTGATCAACTTTTCCCCGAAGGGGCAGAGGGCTTTTGTGGAAAAGGAAAGAAAGACA